>JARZZO010000012.1:27437693-27815193 GCA_030544215.1 Zantedeschia hybrid cultivar
GAGGGGATCGGGAGGTCTATGCGGGGGAAGTAGGCCCACACGAATTGGAGTGCCAAATTCCCACATCAGCAGGATGACTAGCACCGGTACGGGGTCTCGGTGGAGTTGCGGGTGGTGAGCAGTGACGCTTATCTGCAGCGCTACCAGGCCCACTATGCGGCCCACCTCCAGCTTCTCCGACCCCTCGATGTAAGTATTATGATATGCATGCTTTTGGATGCTTCTTTCATTTTATTAGATATCTCGTTTATGTTTATGGATGTATGACATGTTATGTAGGATGCTCGGGATGCCACCATCATCACACTCCGTGGCCACCTCCAAGATGCCAACGCCTAGCTAGAACGGGTTCAGAAGGAATTGGATGAACTTGTAAGTGCTATGCATGAATGACATGAACATTATGAATGCTTCAGTTTTATTATCAAATTGTTTTGGCACTTGTACACTGACGGTGATCCCCCTTTTACAGCGTGCCGCTTATACTCACGCGCCGACCCCCTCGCCATCTACTGGTGCCGGTCCTTCCTCGTCTGCGGCTGCCTATGAAGCCGCCATGGCTGACCTACGGAGTCAGCTAGCCTCTGCCATCCGCCGAGCTACCCGAGCTGAGGAGGATGCAACTACTCGAGTAAGTCTTCAACTTGCTTTTGTTATGATGTCCTTTGCTTGCTTACTTGCTTATCTGATGATGTCTTATGTTGCATGTCCATGAGCTCTGTGTGGCCCTGGAGGAGAGAGATGCAGAGCTGGCGCAGGCCCGTAACTCGACAGCCCAGGTCGCGGAGCTAGAGGAGCAGTTGGCCAGGCTTTCCACGGGCAACCTCCCTCGTGAGCTTGCACGTCTCTAGGTTTGACTGGAGGTCTTGACGAAGGAGAGGGATTGCGATTGGTCTCGGTTGGAGAGTCTCCAAGGACGGCTATCGGTGGCAGAGTATGAGCACCAGAGCATTGAGGCTCGCTACCAACGTGCCCGCCAGCGGGCGTTGGAGCGGGGACAGGCGAGTGCCTTCACCACCAGCAGAGCAGTATCTTCTGGCCAGGCAGGGCCAAGCATCATGGGACCACTGCCGCCGCTAGCTCGAGGACCAGACGTCCAGGATGAGGCGCAGAGCCAGCTGGACGAGGGTGCAGGGGAGAGCCAGCCGTGAAGGCTACCACCATGTATACATTTTTTTTGGAGTCCTATAGATGGATTTTCATGTTGTACAAGCTCTTTGATATATGAAAGTACTTCCTTCATGCTTGAGCTGCCTTTGTATTATGCTCCGCTGTCTTCCTTTTCACCCTTGCACATGGCTTAAGCGAACAAATTAAATGTCTGGTTAGGCTTAGCCCCTTGCCCAGATAGGTAACCAATTACTTGATCTTATCCTTGGTAGAAGGGTCAAGGGGCGAAGCCTTTATTCAACGAAGGTAAATAAGGGTAATTAAAAGGAAATAAAATGCAACATACAAGCATGCAAATGTCCACTAAAAGTAAAGGGATGCAACACATATGATGCGACAAAAAAATGCTAATTGAAAATATTTTTGTTTTGCAATTCAATCTTTTTGAGGTTTTGCCATATTCAAATTTTTTTTTTTTTGGTTTTGAAATATTCAAAATTTTGGGTTTTGAAATATTCACATTTTTTTGGGTTTTGAAATATCCAATTTTTTTGGGTTTTAAAATATTCAAATTTTTTGGGTTTTGAAATATTCAATGACGTTAACTGAATAAACTAAGGATCAACATAGAACTTGGGTCAAAAGAGTGTATTCATTCGTCCACTTAATTCCCGTATTATTCTTTAATGACCTAATCCAGACTTATTGTGCTTGAATTATGTTTATAATCGTGATCCCATTCAATGGTCCGACCCTTAGTCAACCTTGGCTATTCCTCAAGTTTGGAGTACGCTTCTTAAGAAGGGAGGGAAGAATTAGTTTAGAAAGCTTGCGAGAAGGTTCCGGAGACCCAGAAAAATGTCCTTTCTCTACCCTATTATCCGTTGGGGTTCGGTCACTTTGTTTTTGCAGGGTATTTAACGACCTTGCACTCCCTTTTCACTTGATTTTATGGCGTTTTGTACTAATCATTTGCAATATTGAGTGGCCTTTTGATTTGATTTGGCTTTTGCATTTGCTTTTTCTTTTGCTTTTGTGGTGCGTATCTCCCCCTTTTTTTCTTATGACGGCCTACTACTAAGACGGCGGATTTTGTCAGTAGTTTGTTCTAAGCCTCGTTCCATCGTCGTGGGCTGAAAGTAAAACAAAAGTTTTATTTTGAAAAGAATGAGTTGTACTTTTTCACTATTAGTCGAGCTTTCGGTATTCCTTAGGCTTCACATCTCTTGTTATTCACGAATCAAGCGTGTTTGTGTGTAGTAATACGTTCAAATTAGATTACCAAAGATTAATAAGGGAATTTGAGTTTTTGAATTTTATAACTCCACTGATCCTTGTGCCATGCTGATCGATTACACTAAGGGTAGTACCTCTTAAGATATAGACCATTCCAGGGGTGAGTTAACTCCTGCCCCTCTGCATTGACTAAGCGATAAGCGTTACCAGGAAAAGCATGTAATATGACATACGGTCCTTCCCAGTTGGGTTAGAACTTAGAACGTGGACCACCAGGTTTTACAAAAATCCTTTTCACAACCATCTCACCAACTTTAAACATCCGTTCAATGACCTTCTTTTGGTAAAAATGTGCTAATCTATTCTGACATACTCTCGCATGATTAGTGGCCGACCATCTTTTCTCATCTAAGAGTTCCAATTTGGCAAGGAGCGCAGAACGATGCTCATCAATAGAGAATTTCTTTCTCAATTGTACTCTTAATGATGGGATGAGGACTTCGTATGGAACTACCGCCTCCATTCCAAATGTTAAGGAATAAGGCGTTTGCCCAGTGGAAGTGCGGATTGAAGTTCGGTATGCCCATAGAGCCTCAACGAGTTTATCTGGCCAGTCCGAGAACTTATTAGACTTACACATTTTTTTGATAATTTTTATCAGAGTCTTGTTGGTTGCCTCTGCTTGACCATTGCCTTGCGGATAATAAGAAGATGAATGATGCAATGCAATTTTGTACTTGTTGCAGAGGTCCTTCAACTCTTGTGATATGAACTGCAGTCCATTATCGGTGACATTGGTGCTTAGAATTCCAAATCTAGTGATGATATTCCTCATGATGAACTTGCAGACCGTTGATGCTTTAATCTCCCTGTATGCTTCGGCTTCCGCTCACTTGGTGAAATATTCTGTTGCCGTGAGGATGAAAGATTTTTGCTTGGTGGCAGGGTCAGGATTACTAAGGGAACCAATGATGTCAAATGCCCATATAGAGAAAGGCCATGGGGATGAAATAGGATGGAGTGAAGATGCGGGGGAATGGATCTTATCGACGTAAAGCTGACACTTAGTATACCTACGGACATATCCTACACAATCCTCTTCCATGGTCGGCCAATAATATCCTTGTCTAAGGATCTTCTTTGCTAGCATCTGTCCGTTAACATGGCCACCGCAAACTCCAGTATGAGCTCCTTCTATGACCTTCCAACGCTCATCTTCATCCAAATATCTCAAGAGAATACCATCAAATCTACGTTTGTATAAGGTTCCTCCAACTAAGGTGTACTTCTGAGCAACTCTCCTGAAAACCTTTTTCTCCTTAGCTGTGGCTTCTTCAGGACATGATTGTTTTTCACAGTACTTGGCAATCTCATAATACCACGGTTTATTCTCGTCTTCCATCTCTTATTGCCAGTCTAGCAGCATAACTTCTCTCTTCTTCACAATATCCCCATCTCTGACCTTCTTCAGCAATTTCTCTTTAACCTTAAGGAAGGAAGGGTCTTTCACGGCAGGAGAAAGACGTCTGTGGACAGTGATTGATTCAGATTGCCTGCTGATCGGGAAATTTAAGGAAGATGCGAGAGAAGCCAAAGCGTCAGCTATAATGTTTTGGTTCCGAGGAACATGGACAAAGACCAACTTGGTGAAAAGCTTGGCATAAGCTGAAGTGAGCTCCTGATAGGGCTTGAGTTTCGGATCAAGTTTGGTAAGCACTTGACGAAGAATCAATTGACTATCCCTACAATTCTCAGTCTGGTGACACCATGGAGATGAGCGGCCTCGAGGCCAGCAAGGAGAGCCTTATACTCAACTATATTGTTAGTGACATAAAAGTCAAGCTGAAAGGCTTGTAGAATGGTGACACCTTCATGTGATAGGAGAACAATGTCGATACCTTTACCATGAGAATTCAGAGCTCTGTCAAAATGCAGAGTCCACATATCATCATTGATTTTGTTTATGGACATCAATTCCTCATCCGGAAACTCTGATCGGACTGGATCAAATCGGGGAAGAGGGTGATGAGCAAGATGTTCTGCTATGGCATAGCCTTTGATTGCTTTCTATTGAATGTAAGTGATATCAAATTGAGACAGAAAGCTCTGCCATCGTGCTAACCTATCAGTGAGGACGGATTTCTCGAGGAGAAACTTAATGGGATTCATCCTAGCGATGAGGTGAACTTCATGGGCCAAGAAATAATGTTTCAGCTTCTGAACCACCCAGACCAATGTTGCACATGTTTTCTCCATCGCTATGTATCTCTGCTTAGCGGGGTTGAGAAATTTTGAGAGATAGTAGGCTGCCCTCTCCTTTCCTTCCTCATCCTCTTGTGCCAAGACAACCCCCACTACATCATCCAGGACAGAAATATATAGAATTAAAGGTTTGTCCGAAGATGGTGGTCTCAAAATAGGAGGACTTGCTAAATAACTCTTCAATCCATCAAATGCCTCCTGCCACTTGTCATCCCAATCGAACTTGACTCCTGGTTTAGTAAGCTCGTAGAACGGCATACACCTTTGCGAATGTTGGGAGACAAATCGGCGAATAAATTGCAACCTCCCGATTAATCCTCTTAGTTCTTTCAAGTTCTTGGGAGGTGGCATTTCTCTGATAGCCTTGGCCTTGTTGGGATCAATCTCAATGCCCCGCTTACTGACAATGTATCCAAGTAACTTCCCAGAGGATACCCCGAATACACATTTCTTAGGGTTCATCTTCAACTGATATTCTCTCGACCTTTCCAGAACTTGTGCCAGAACTTCAGCATGCTCAGCTTTCATCTTAGATTTCACCAGCAGATCATCCACATATACCTCTAAGTTAATGTGCATCATGTCATGGAATATCGCCATCATGGCTCTTTGATAAGTGGTTTTCAATCCAAATGGCATGACAACATAGCAATAAATTCCCCAAGGTGTGGTGAATGATGTTTTCTTTTGATCTTCTTCTGCCAACTTAATCTGATTATACCTTGAGAATCCATCCATGAATGACAGAGTTTCATAGCCGGCAGTGTTGTCAATGAGGACGTCAATGTGAGGCAATGGGAAATCGTCTTTAGGACATACTCGGTTTAAATCTCGGAAGTCAATACAGATCCTGACCTTCCCATCCTTTTTCATAACCGGGACTATATTAGCCACCCATTGCGGATAGAGGAAAACTCTAATGAATTTGGCTTTATGTAACTTATCAACTTCTTCTTTCATTTTCAAAGTCATTTGCATGTGGAATCGCCTTAACTTTTGCTTAACCGGGCTAACTCCCTCTTTCAATGTTAATCTATGTTCCACTAGTGATGAGTCTAGCCCCAGCATATCCTCGTAACTCCAGACGAAAGTGTCCTTATAATCTTTGAGAACTCGGACCACTGCCTCTTCGTCTACTTCAAACAGATTCTTACTGATGAGGACGACCTTTGGTTCACCTTCAATCCCTAGATTGATTCCTTTGGTAGGCTCTTCTACAGCAGCTGAGGGTTCATCAAATCTCTTTACTCCACTGGCATATGCCTCAGCCGCGTCCTCGTCGTCTTCTCCTTCTTCATTAATCGGGTCTTTCTCATGGATCAATTCATACACCCCGTATCCATCATTGACTAATTCATCAACTCCATCTTTTCGCATATGAATTGGATTTTCTAATAGCTGATGGATTTGAGAGCAAGAAAGGCATCTTAAAGCCAACTCCTGGAGGTATCTATCTAGAACTCGTCTGCCCTTAAACTTCCTAACTTTCCTAACTTGACTAACCTGCCTAGAACTAGATTCCCTAACTTTGCTAGACTCCCTATCCTGACCTAATGAGGACGAAGAAGGATAAAAATCAAGGAGTACAGGAGGGGATACAGGTGGATCCTCCCGCAAGGAGGGGCAAAGTAGATCTAGAAGAGAATCTTGCCCAAATGACCCACGAGATGGGGCGCAGTCGGACAAGTAAGAGGTTTCTTCAATGAGGATTTGGGAAGAAGGAGTTACCAAATCGGCATTTTTTTTTGTAAATTATTTGAGTTTAACATATAGCAAGAATGGTTGTGGATGGGGTGAGAAGGAAATGATGGAGGTACCGGCACCAATGCCCAGGGATTAGGGGAATCATGCAATACTATATCCCAAATCAGATCATAGATTCTCTCAAGATTAAGAGGAATCCGAGGGATGAGATCCTGATGGGATATAGTAACAGTGATGGGCGGAACCTGTGGAATGTCTTCAGTAAGAACCCGCAACCAGGTCGGGGTTAGGAGCAGAGTGCGGAACAAAGTATGGAGTGTGAAAACATAAGAGCGATAGGTTCCCTTCCATAGAAGATTAGTGGTATAACCAGCTTCATAGGGGTCATCTGGCTCCCCTTCATTTGTTTCTTCTGCCAACAAAATCCTTTTGTCGAGGATAGCTCCGCATCTTTTGATCAGTTCATCTATCAATGGCGACCACTTTGGTTCTGATGGGTTCAAGAATAGCTTGTTCAGTGCAATATGCAAGTCCCATATGTCGAACCAGTGGTACCATTCACATTCCGGATGTTGTGTCTTCCTCTTTTTCTTCGGCCGTAGAGCGTCTAGAGACTGGTATGTCAGCAATTGTGAGCAATGTCTAGTCAGATCCTTCCCATATACATCGTGCAAGTCAAAATGAGAGGTGATCACTACTGTATTACTATGGTCATGTTGGACAATGGGACCTTTAACAAAGTGAGCAGACAGAGTCCAAGTCAAGGGATCCCGATTCTCTGTGCAGGGTGTAACCATGGTTTTCCATGTTTTCTTACCATCTTCGCCTTCTTATTGTTCCACAATACTGTGCCTCACCTTCTCTGGCCTATAGCCTGGGCCGCTGCCAGGTACCCTTCTCTTATCTATCACTGGTTTAATTCTTCCTTACAGTCAAGTACCCAGACCCTTTCCAGGTTGATATCCTACTTTCAGCATGATGTTCCAGCCTGGAGTGTTCATGAACTTCTTCCGCTTTACGGCATCGATCGGGTAAGATGTAAGTATAGTATGCTTAAAAGGATATATGTTTGGCATAGGGAGATGACTGGTCTTTGAGGGGTTGGGTTAGGACTTACATTCAGTGAGTGGGTCGCAGCAAGGATAGGCATGCTAGTAACTTTGATGATATGTCCTTTGTGGGGGAACTTGAGGCATTGGTGGTTCGTTGATGGGATCACCTTAAGTGACTTGATGTAAGGATGACTGAGTATGCCTTTCAGTGAGGGGTCGATCTCGAGAATGTGAAATTCGACTTTAGCATGGCAAGCAGGTCCTAACTCTACTTTCAAATAGACCATCCCCAGAGGGGAACGGGTGAAATTGAGATGGGTGCTCTTTGATTGTATTAGAGTTTGTTGTCCTATTCACAAGGCTGTACTGCAAATCATTGAGATTCTGATCCCACTAAGAGACTGTCGGCATCTCTCGTTCTGTATAACTGAGGGTTATACAGTCCGTCGAAAATTAGTGGGAGTTAAAACTTGAACAAAAGACCATGTCTTGTTTTATACTTAATAATTGAACATCTTCTAAAAGAATTTTATTCATCTCCTGTAGGGAATTATGTCGTCGAATAACCCACTCCGCGGCATACTTGATGCCCTTTTGACTTACCTGATCTACTCAGATTGGCTCAAACACTTGAAGAATGTCTTCAAATCTAAGCAGATTGCCTACGCCCTTGATGCTGATCCTCCTGCTGAATCGGCATTAGATGCCTCTGAGACAGAGATGATCGCATACGATAAGAGATCGAAGGACAAAGGCAAAAGAGTAGTAAAGGGTGACTGCTTCTACTGTAAGCAGAATGGTCACTAAAAGAGGAATTGTAAGGAGTTCCTCAACGATAAAGTTCATCAAAAAGGTGAAGCTGTCTGAAGCTTCATATATCTATATGATAGATATCAACTTGTCAGTAAGAGATTCCACATCTTGGGTATTGGATACCGGATGTACTTCTCATATCTGTCATGATGCGCAGATGCTGACAAGTAAGCGCAAACTGAGACAAGGTGAGGTGGAATTGAGGCTGGAAAACGACACAAAAGTTGCGGCGATTGCTGCGGCGATTGCTGTTGGGACAACATACCTCAGGCTTCCATCAAGAGACACCTTACTATTAGAAGATTATTATTATGTTCCTAGCATAATAAAGAACATCATATCAGTATCTTGTTTGGACAAGATAGGATATAGGTTGACTATTGAGAATAGAAGTTGTTCGATTTATTATGGTAATAAATCAATAGCTTCGGCATCTTTAGTTAACGGTCTATACCTCTTAGATGTTTCTTATTACAATCTTCAAATTGATAATGCTCTTAAGAAGAGCAAGAATTGTGTGAACCAAACCTACATGTGGCGTTGTAGACTTGGGCATATTGGTGAAAGTAGGTTGTAAAGGTGGCACAAGCATAGTTACTTAACTATATTCGATTATGAATCATTTGCGACATGTGAATCTTGCCTTATGGGAAAGATGGCAAAATCTCCATTTATTAGACATAGAGAACGTGCCAAGGACATTTTGGAACTAATACATTCGGATGTATGTGGTCCCATGTCCACCCAAGCCAAAGGTGGCTTCTCATACTTCATCACATTCACCGACGACTTCTCAAGGTTCGGCTATGTATACTAAATGAAGTACAAGTCAGAAGCATTTAAGAAGTTCAAGGAGTTCAAGAATGAGATAGAGAAGCAGTTAGGAAAGAGTATTAAAGCTCTTCGATCAGATCGAGGAGGAGAATACTTGAGTACTAATTTCACACAATTCTTAAAGGATAATGGTATCCTTTATCAGTTGACCCCTCCATATACACCACAGATGAATGGTGTATCGGAAAGAAGGAATCGCACCTTGTTGGACATGGTGCGATCCATGATGAACTTTTCAAGATTACTAGTGTCTCTCTAGGGGTATGCTCTAAAGTCAGCAGCATACCAACTGAATAGAGTACTCAGCAAGTCTGTGGCCTCTACTCCATATGAGATATAGAAAGGCAGGAAACCAGAATTTAAACATGTTAAAGTCTGGGGTTGTCCTGCTTATGTAAAGAGGCATGATCTAGACAAGTTGGAAACACGAACTGATAAATGCAGGTTTATGGGATATCCAAAGGAAACCTTTGGATACTATTTTTACCATCCTGGTGAACAAAAGGTGTTTGTCGCCAAGAAAGCTTTCTTCTTGGAAGAGGAATACCTTCTCCAGGAGGACAGTGGGAGTAAAATAGTACTGGAAGAGGTTCCAGATCCCCAAACAGCTACATTATCATCAGATGAGATATCAATTCCTGAATTTGTTCAGGCACGCACATATGAGCCTTGTAGATCTGGTAGATTACCTAGACCACCCGAACGATATGTGGGACATATCGTTGAAGGTTAGTATAAGGTAGAATATAATGAGGATGATGATCCTAAAACCTACCAGGAGGCCATAGAAGTCCCAGAAGCCGAGAAATGGCGAGAAGCCATGAACTCAGAAATCCAGTCCATGTACACCAACCAGGTTTGGAACTTGGAGGACTTGCCCGAAGGTATTGTACCCATCAGATGCAAGTGGATCTTTAAGAGAAAGATCGGTGCTGATGAACGGATCGACACGTATAAGGTAAGGTTGGTGGCAAAGGGATATCGTCAAAGGTAAGGAATTGACTATGACGAGACTTTCTCACCGGTTGCCATAATAAAGTCGATCAGAGTTCTACTCGTTATAGCTGCACACTACAATTACGAGATCTGGCAGATGGATGTGAAGACTTCCTTCCTCAACGGTAACCTTGAGGAAGAGGTGTATATGATACCACCGTAAGCTTTCACATCCAAAGAATCTCCAAACAAAGTGTGCAAGCTTCAAAGGTCTATTTATGGACTGAAGCAAGCTTCCCAGAGCTGGAACATAAGATTTGACGAAGCTGTCAAGTCTTATAACTTCATTAAGAATGAAGATGAGCCTTATGTGTACAAGAAGACCAATGGGAGCACAGTCACCTTCTTAGTTCTTTACGTAGATGACATACTACTCATTGGGAATGATGTAGCTATGATGTCATCAGTAAAGATCTGGCTATCGAAAAATTTCTCCATGAAGGATTTGGGAGAAACATCCTACGTATTGGGAATACGGATCTATAGAGATAGATCAAAGAGGATGCTTGGAATGACCCAATCCTTGTACATAGATACCATTGTCAAAAGGTTTGGCATGAAAAATTCCAAGAGAGGTCTCATACCGATGAGACATAGAATTAGTCTCTCAAAGGAGCAGTCTCCTAAGACTCCTAATGAGAGGGCACTCATAGATAGAGTATCCTATGCCTCTGCCATAGGATCTATCATGTATGCCATGCTATGTACAAGTCCTGATGTTGCATTTGCTCTAAGTGTTACGAGCAGATTTCAGGATGATCCAGGCGAAGAGCACTGGAAGGCAGTGAAATGTATCCTTAAGTACTTGAGAAGAACTAAAGATATGTTTCTTATCTATGGAAGAGGTGACTTGAAACTACGAGGCTTTACTGACTCGAGTTTTCAGTCAGATCCAGATGATAGAAAGTCTACATCTGTATTCGTATTTACATTGAACGGAGGCGCAGTGTGCTGGAAGAGTTCCAAGCAAGCAACCACTGCAGATTCGACGACTGAAGCTGAGTACATCACTACAACTGAAGCCGCCAAGGAAACAGTGTGGCTGAAGAAATTCATCACCGACCTCAACGTAATTCCTAGCATCTCTGAGCTTGTTCCGCTGTTGTGCAACAACAATGGAGCCATTGCGCAAGCGAAAGAGTTGCAGTCTCATCAGAAATCGAAGCATATTCTGAGGCGCTTTCATCTTATCAGAGAGATCATATCCCAAGGAGATGTAGTAGTGGAAAGAGTTCCATCCGTCGACAATGTAGCAAATCCACTGACAAAGCCGTTGGCTCAAATTGTGTTTGAGCGTCACCTAGAGTCTATAGGCTTACTGTATAAAGGTGATTGGCTTTAGTCCAAGTGGGAGATTGTTAGTCTTAGGTGGCCTACAAGCCAATCTGACTTTGTAATCTCGTTCATTTATTAATATAATGGCATAATATTCATTGTGTGTAAATCGTATTAATTATTATCTCATAATGAAGTCCGTGAATATGTGCGATAGTGATCAGATTATGATGAGATTATACTAATGAGACTGATAACTTAAACACACATATTCTTAATCGTTCATAGTTGGAGGATATCCGAGAAGGACATCGGATATCCAGTTAGACTAGTATAGATTACTCCTACTCATATGATGAGGGTGACTGATCTCATAAGTCACTTGTGTGGAGACACTAAGGCGAATATGTAGGTGCTCATTGGAGAATGAGTTCACTGAACTGATCCAACTGAATCGTTGGATGGTATTGTACCTCACTGTTAACCAGCTTGATTCTATTGTCGCAGTTGCGTGGATGGTCCTCGGACCTGAGACACCAAGGACACCTTGTCGGTGGGCTTCTGTGCTTTGACCTTGGTTTACGAGTCTCTAACTATGGGATTCTAAACAGCCAAGGATTGGGTACAACGGAATACCGTCAAAGGGAATTGGGTGTCAATAAGGAATCATTCGCTCTCGGTACGATGAGAGAGAATGCTCTAGGAAGGATGCACGGAAGTCCCTAGCCAGGGCGGACGATAATATCGGGAAAAGAGTTTTCCGATATTAATCAGCGACAACCATTCCAAGTGAGTCGACCGGTTAGGGTTTGATTGCACGCCATACCCTGAGTTGACTCGAGAGCATTGTACGAATGCAGGATTATATCCACGCGGTAACTATCGGCGGAAAGGTTTCAAGAGTGGGTTACTTAACCCCGATACCTTCTAGGTTCACACGGTGTTTGGCACTCGACGTGATCATAGGCCTAGTCGAATTCGATGTACGACATCAATTCGATTGATTAATTAATTAATAAAGACTTATTAATTAATTAATAAAGCCATTGAGGAGTCACTGGGCTTATTGGGCTATTAACCGGACTGGTAATTGGGCCTAGAGGGTCACACGCAAATGATTCTCAAGGCAATGGATAAATAAGTGGGTTTTATATAAACCGGGGGTTTTTATGAAAAAATGTGCGGTTAGTATAAAATGTAGCGAACGGGCTAAGCAGGCCAAGTTGCTGCTAACCCTAGCCCCCCCTCCTCTGGTTCTCTCTCTCTCTGGCGCCCCAGGCCATATCTGGATCCCCGAATCTGCTCCGCCCCTTCTCTGACTCCCATTCGACGGGAAATCGTCCGCGTGTTGCGGCGATTGTTGCGGCGACCGGCGGAGGTTTCGTGGCTGCGAAGAACGAGGAATATGAGGATGTCCATCGGGATGAGGATCGCGTGGACTCCGCTAGAGGCCGAGCGCTTGCGCGACTTGCGGTGTCGCACCGACAGAACAGAACGGTTGCATATTCGAATCCACACTTGGTAAGATCTGATAATCCGATTATCATGATTTTTAGTTTTTCGAAACGGGGATCGGATCTCCGTTTTTTTTATTTTTTATTTATCTCCGCTGCGCGGGAGAACCGGAGAAACCCGAGAACCCAACACTCCCCACCCTGAATCATGAGTGCTTAAAACTGGGTTGTAATTGGGTGTAGGGGATTCCTGAATAATTTGAGCCTGATATGGTGGTAATTGGAGAGTAGGGGGGCTATCATAATGGTCCTGGTGGGCCCAAATAGGGCATCTCTCCTGATAGGTATAAGATTGTGTGAGAGTTGAGGAAGGTTCTGAGTTCAAAACTAGAAATTGATCAATCTTGTAGGCCAAGTTGTCTTTCTTATCTAATATGTGAGCTAGATCCATATGAGGTAGTGGAGCGAAAGGTGTGATGGTATTAAACATGGGCCAAGAAATTGGTTCATTTGAGTCCACTCCATGTTGATTTTTTTTTTTTTTTTTTAAAAAAATCAAACAAGTTAGCACACAATTATTCCTAAGACAACTATGATTAAACTAACCTAAATGATGTATTTCTCACAAATTAATCTAGGTCTAATTTTAAGTCCACCCTCACAATTATCAATCGGCCATATAAGAAGTGGGGTGGTGGGAGGCTCTCCCTACTTTCGTAGGGACCTAATTAGAGAACCACCACCCCACTTAGGCATTTGCCATTTGACCTCTAGCCTTAGACACCAATCTCCAAAAGTGATAGTAGGCTCAAGGTAGGCCCAAATCTTATTGTGGACCCTAGATTGAATTCCTACTCAATTTTAATGGGCTTGGGTTAGTGAAAGAGTGAAAGGGATGGTTGTCTTTGGACCAAGGAAGGGTGATGAAAACCCGACCTTATTTTGTTAATCGACTCGCCCTTAAGATATCTTCAAGAGATGTGCACAACCAATTTAAACAAGGGACTGTATGCAACTATGGAAATGCATGAACATGGTTTTAAGGAAGGTTAGAGATTTCACCTTGCCCACCGTAATCTTCAACAAAATGGAAATTTACTAAAAAGGAAACTATCTACAAATGCAGTCGTAAATGAAGCATGACCTAAATATGGACAATTTCTAATCTTAGGATGACGATTTTTATTGAGTTCAAGTAATTTTTTTTTTAAAAAAAATTAATGTCCCTATCTAACCAAAATAGCAATAGATATTTTTTTTTTTTGAAGCTTAAACATGCAAACTAGTTAAACAAAGAAGCTTAAATAAAATAACACAAAAGTAGAGATACGTACCTCAAAAAATTTTGAAATTTTTACAGGAAGCCACTCTCTAGTTTTATGATTTTCTGGATTTTTTTCAAAATTTTCTGGTTTTCGAAAACAATTTTCATTTATTTTTTGTTTTTATTTTCTACTATTTTATGATTTCTTTACTTTTGCACGCACCCCAAGGCATATCAAGAACCTGAGACTTTCCAGAGATCCTTTTTTCTCATTTCCTGATTTTTATAGGTTTGTTTCAGATTTTTTTTCAAAATTTTCCTACACACAATTAAAAGATAATGTTAATTTAGATTGATTCCATGCAAGAAAGAAAAATAAAAAGGTGAAGATAGATGTATATACAAGAACTCCCAAAGTTAATCAATATAAAAAATACAGAAATCTTCCCGGCAATGGCGCCAAAAATTGATCAATCACACACGTCACATACGTGCGTCGTTAAACACTCGTGCAATCGTCAATTTAAATTAAACCAAACTCATGTACTTTAAGCATATGGCATGAAGCAAGTGGTGAGCATGGGTTGAATCTAAAGTGAGATCTTAGATTTAAAAGTTGAAAGTATTGAATTTTTTTTTAGAAAAGACAGAGTAGAAAGAAGAGGGAACATGATAATTTAATAGAGAACAATTAAAACTAGTCGGACTTACTATGAACTCACAAAAGGAGCACCTCTAAACGAGCATAATTAGACTATCTAATGATGTCCACCGAATAAAAATAAAGAGTAGTAGAAGAAAAAGATGGAGAAAATGTTATTTGTTCAAAACAAACTACCGCCAAATGGAATCATAACTTCATTAAATTTTACAGGGACATTGAAAATGAAAAAATAATATGACTCAGAAGACAACTTTTATAGGAAATATTCGAAATATTGTGTAACATAGACAACTTAAAAACTAGAGAGAGAAAACTAGTGTTTTCAGTCGTTACAGCCCTTCGCGTGGATCCTTGACAGTTCTGGACTCTTTCCAGTGGTCAGTCGCAGTGCCTCAAGTCCACCTCTAGCCCCTAGCAGCCGTTGGTTTGAATGAGATGTAGAGAGAGAGAGAGAGAGAGAGAGAGAGAGAGAGAGAGAGAGAGAGAGAGAGAGATTTAAAGCTAGAGAGAGGGGGAGAGGTTGCTATAGTACCGTGGTACTGTAGCTGCTACAATACCCACGGGTACTGTAGCAGAGAGAGAGGGAGAGAGAAAAGAGGAAGAAGAAGAAGGAGGACAGAAGAATAGTGCTTTTTCCCCAAAGAAAGAGGGTTTTAAAAGGGAGGAAGGAGAGAGAGAGAAAAGGAAAGAGAGTGAGAAGGAAAGGGTAAAAGTGGGACGATGGTTGCTCTTTGTGGCTCCATTGGAGAAAAAGTTAGGGCATCTTTCTTATTAATTTTCTTACCCAAAATACCTTTACATTTATCCCGTGCACAAAAATAAACTTTATTACTGGGATTTGAACTCAGGTCACTCAAACAGGCTCCAAGCAGTCCAACCAACTGCATCACATGTTCTTTATGTCCTGTTCACACAAAATAAATTAAAAATAGATTTATGTGGTGAACAGAATAACCATTATGCTCAAATAAAATTATTATATATCCTGGCTTTGCCGAAAACCTACAAATGTGCTACACTCAGTTTTTCACATGAAATGACGATATTTTTAATTCTGAATTAAACAAAATTGGTGTTGTTGGAAAGAGTACAAAATTATCTATGATTACATGTAGTTTAATACATAAAATTATGAGTGTAATGTATAATTTCAATCCGCTAATGCTCAAAAATGTGTAATTATCACTCATATCAACCAAGGGTGCCTTTCCTAAATGCTTTAGCAGCCAAGCCCAATACAAGGAAGAAACTGGCGCAAAAATGAGGAGTTGATGGAATTGTTCAAGCAAGTTCAGATCAATATTCCACTCTTTGATGCCATTAATCATGTGCCGGCTTATGTTAAGTTTCTTAAGGAATTGTGCACACCGAGAAGGGAATCTAGATTGGCTACCAAAAATGTTAGGCTCTCGAAGGATGTGAGTGTAATTGTGTTGAACCATCTGCCCAAAAAGTTGAAGGACCCTGGGCACCTTTGATCTCATGTAACATAGGTGGAGTCACATTTGATAGAGCACTATTGGATTTAGGTGCTAGTGTGAACCTATTGCCAACCGCTATTTATGAAAAATTTGATATTAGGGAACTGAAGCCCACATCCATCATCTTACAATTGGCTGATAGGTCTGTGAAAACTCCACGGAGACTTAATTGAGGATGTTATTGTAAAAGTCCATGATTGTTATTTTCCCGTAGATTTTCTTATTCTGGATATGGCCTCATCTGAGGAACTCATTCACACCTCGATCATCCCAGGACGTCCATTCTTAGCCATTGCCAAAGCTAATATTAATTGTAAAATTGGCATGATGGACATATCCTTTGGAGGTCAAAAGGTCAAGATCAATGTTTTCAAAGCATCCCAATATCCAGATCACGAAGAAGAGTGCCACACCATTGATATCTTAGATAATGTTATTGAAGAGAATCCGGTGCTCACACATGACCTTTTGGAAGAAGCCAATGCTCTAAAGGATTTTCCCAACCCTTTAACATCTTGGCCCAAGATGGAACCTTTGCCAGCCTTATAGTCTGAGCTCGCTCTGCCATCTTTAGAGGACCCTCCTGCACTTGAATTCAAGCCATTACCCGAGTCTCTCAAGTATGTCTTTTTGGGCTCCTACCAAACTCTTCCGGTCATCATCGCGGCAAATCTCACCTCGCTGCAAGAGGCCCAACTAATCGAGGTCCTTAAAGTCCATAAGGGTGCCATTGGGTGGTCGGTGGCAGATTTGAAGGGAATTAGTCCGTTCATTTGCATACATCATATCTACATGGAAGAAAATTCCAAGCCGAATCGGGAAATGCAAAGGCGGCTTAATCCAAATATGAAAGAGGTGGTAAAGAAAGAGGTTGTGAAATGGCTTGATGCGGATATCATTTACCCTATATCGGACAACAAATGGGTCAGCCCAACTCAAGTGGTACCCAAGAAATCAGGATTGACGGTTATTAAGAATGATCATAAGGAAGAGGTACCCACTAGGCTCACCACAGGATGAAAAGTGTGTATTGATTACATAAAGCTTAATATCATGACTAAGAATGACCACTTTCCTTTCCCATTCATGGATCAGATTTTAGAAAAGTTATTGGGCTAGAAATTCTTCTACTTCTTAGATGGGTACTCCAGGTATAATCAAGTGGCTATTTACCCAGAAAATTAAGAAAAGACCACCTTTACATGCCCTTATGGTACATTTGCTTCCTAGAGAATGCCATTCGGACTATTAAACGTGTAAGGATTGAGATTTCGGGTACAGTTATTAGGTCGGTTTCGGAGTCGGACCCCTTGGTTTGGACCTTGTAGGGGCTGGGGCATAAGTTCTTTATCGCGTCGAGCTTTCGAGACGCAGTTCAAATGGCATCCTGAGAGGAGGACGCATTTTAGAGTTGCCACGTCGATGCCACGTGGGCCAATTTTGGGTCGCAAGAGTACGGCCCCGGTCATGTCGTTTGAACGACATCTTGGATGGACGACGCGATTCAGACATTCTGTTAGAGTATGGCCCGGTCTTGTCACCTGAAAGACGTCTGCTTTAGACGACGCGATTTAACCTGTTTCAGTTTACACCCCGAACCTTCCCTCCTTTCTTTCATTCTCTCTTTCTCACTCTCTCTCTTCCCTCTCTCCGATCCTCTCCGTTTCCCCTTACCTTTCTCCTTCCCCTTCTTCCTCTTCCACCACTCCAACATCTCTCTACCTCTCACCACTACCACCACCACTTCCTCCGTGGCACTTCATTCTCTGGGCGGCGGCCGACGTTCCGGCGGAGTGACAGCGTCCACGGCGATACCGGCGGCAGTTTACGGTGCGGCGGTTCGGCGGCACGGAGCTAGGAGGAGTTCAAGTGACCGGTAGGGGGACGATCCTTATACGTGATTTGATTGTTTTATTCATATTTTCCCCGCTTGAAGCATGCGACGTGTGTGGAGATTTAGGTAGAATAAGCATGTTTAAGGGTTTTTTTTTTAATGAAAATGGTCATTTCTATGAAATGAGAATTAGTGTGTTTCAAGTGGTAAATTGGATTCTCCCCTTCATTTCCTATTTTTGGGTATTTTCGGGGTGATTTTGGGGGAGAGGAAACCCCGTTTTGAGGTTCGGGTTAGGTTGCAGAAAACCAGATTTTGGGCTCTAAATGGTGTCGGGGTAGGACGACACCATTTGAAATGGTGACGGGCTAGGACGACGCCATTTAGGCCAGATTTGTCCCGAGAGCAGTTTTTATGGGATTGAGTTCTATTTTGAATGACGTCCAGAAATAGCGACGCCTTTCAAACGGCGGCTTCCAAGGACGATGCTTTTCAGTTTAGACCACCCGGAGGCCTGAATCTGTTTTTGTCATGATTAGGCGACTAGGAACAGCGACGCCTTTTAAAAAATGACTACCATGCATGATGCTTTTTAGGCCAACATCTGAGGCCAGTTTTCATATAAACCAGTTTATGGGTCTTAAATGACATCGCCCTTGGGCTACGCGATTCAAGACAGAACCTCATTAAACGTATGTTTGAAATTGTACATCGAGGCCTAGGATTTATGTATAATCAGAATCACATTGTGTGTGCATGTGTTTATGCGATTGTGGTTTGCGTTTGACACCTTGTGTTGGTGTGGGAGGGACACGGTGTCTAGGTGGCATTGTTGCTGTACCGGTGTGGAAGGGGTACATGTTAGTGTTTCACTTATGGCTAGGGGAAGCAGAACCACCTTGAGCCGGTCAGGCCGGAGTAACCAGCGCACTATCCGAGGGGTTGCTGTTTGGTTCCAGCGGGTTGGTGTTTTCTTAGTTTGTCGTGGTAGTTTCCGGCGTGTTTTGTGGAGCCGGGTGTGGTGCTGCTGGAGTTTACCCTTTCGCCACTGGGCCTGATATAACCTGAGATATCGAGGTTACGAGTGGTACCCTTCGCCTTTTGGCCTGATGTGACCCGGTCGGTTAGGGTTATGGGTAGTCCCTATAGCTTCGGCTTGAGGGGAGTTTCGCCGGTCCCCAGGGCCCTCTTGAAGCGCCTAGGCCTGGTGTTGAGGGAAGTCCGGTCGATAGGACAGTGGTCTAGACTGCTTGTGTGCACACGCAACTGGGCGGTGGTAGTTCACTAGTCCCAGTTAGTCCTAGTTTGACTTATTGCCTCACCCTACGGTGCCAAGAACATCATAGGGGTGGACAGGCATGGGTGTTGGTGGTGTTGTGAGGCGCCGTTTGTACGCGGTCGGCAGTGTGGTTTGAGTGTTTAGCCGGATCTTTGGTTATGAATTGTGGTATAGAGTTGGATTACTTGAATTGTTTAGAACTGTGCCTGTTACATTGCGAACGCATATGTCTCATATCGGTATTTAGAAGCTGTGTTTACTGCTTTAATTAAATAGCCTTCTTTTCTGTATTACTGCACTTGTGTGTGTGTGTGTGGGAGGCGGGGATCGGATGATCTCCACTGAGCCCAATTCTGGTGTGGCTCACTCCCTGCGGTTTCAGGTATGGACTTTTTGGCGGGTGGCGGCGGGTGGTGTTCACCTTGATGTACGGGCCAGCAGCTATCTCAGTTCCGAAGTATGCCCCGATGTTGTTGTACTTTGCTTCTGCCTGTACTTATTTAATTCTTTGGACCATGTAATTATTGTTAAACTGTGTATGGACATTATTAATTTATTTCCCGCGCACTTGTACTTTCCTTGAAGTCCGTAAAATTGTTATATTTAGCCTTGTTTAATGCTTACTTCTCCAAACGCGTCGTATGAGATCCGGGTTTGAACCCGTAGATCATGATCCGATACCCATTTAGTAATCGGGTTTCCGATTATAAGGTGGCGGGTCGTTACACAACACACCTGCCACTTTTTAACGGTGCATAATGGCTATATTGTTTGATATAGTGGGAGAGTTCCTCGAAGTTTTTATCGATGATTTTACAATCTTCGGGGACTCTTTTCAAAATTGCCTAGAAAATTTTAAACATGTGCTAGCTCGATGTATAGAAACGAATCTGATACTTAGTTGGGAGAAGAGCAATTTTATGGTTCGCGAGGGCATTGTTCTAGGCCACATTATATCTGAAAAGTGGATAGAGGTAGATAAAGCTAAGATCGATCTCATATCTAATCTTCCTCCTCCCACCTCTGTTAGACAAATCCATTCATTTCTTGGCCATGTTGGTTTCTATCGCCGGTTTATACAAAATTTCTCCCAAATTGCTTGACCTCTAACTCTTCTCCTAGCTAAGGATGTCTCATTCCCCCTGGATGAACCATGGATAAAGGCATTCAATTCTTTGAAACAAGCTTTGACCAAAGTTTTGATTCTTCAATCTCCTTATTGGTCTCTACCTTTCAAGATCACGTGTGATGCCTCTGACTATACTATCGGTGTGGTGTTGGGACAACGGATCAACAAGTGCCTTGTGGTGATATATTATGCAAGTCACACCCTTGTAAATGTCCAAATGAATTATACCACCACGAAAAATGAGTTATTGGCTGTAGTTTTTGCCCTAGAAAAATTTCGATCTTATCTTTTAGGGGAAAAAGTCATAATTTATTCTGATCACTCAGCTCTGAAATACCTGTTGACCAAGAATGATGCAAAGCTTAGACTCATCAGATGGATCTTACTTCTTCAAGAATTTCATTTAGAAATTCACGATGAAAAGGGGTTTAGGAATGTGGTAGCTGACCACCTTGTTAGTCTTAGGTGGCCTACAAGCCAATATGACTTTGTAATCTCGTCCATTTATTAATAAAATGACATTATATTCATTATGTGTAATTTGCATTGTTATTGTCTCATAATGAAATCCATGAATATGTGCGATATTGATCAGATTATAATGAGATCATACTAATGAGACTAATCACTTAAACACACATATTCTTAATAGTTCCTAGTTGGAGGATATCCGAGAAGGACATCGGATATCCGGTTAGACTAGTACAGATTACTCCCGCTCATAAGACGAGGGTGACTGATCTCATAGTCACTTGTGTGGAGACACTAAGGTGAATCTGTAGGTGCTCATTAGAGAATGAGTTCACATAACTGATCCAACTGAATCGCTGGATGGTATTATACCTCACTGTCAACCAACTAGATTCTATTGTCCCAGTTGCATGGATGGTCCTCGGACCTGAGACACCAAGGACACCTTGTCGGTGGACTTCTGTGATTTGACCTTGGTTTATGAATCTCTAACCACGGGATTCTAAACAGCCATGGATCGGGTACAGCGAAATATCATCAAAGGAAATTGAGTGTCAATAAGGAATCATTCGCTGTCAGTACTTAGAGAGTGAATGCTTTAGGAAGGATGCACGGAAGTTCCTGGCCAGAGCAAACGATAATATCGGGAAAAAGAGTTTTCTGATATTATTCGACAACATCCGATCCAAGTGAGTCGACCGATTAGGGTTTAATAGTTTACCATACCCTAAGTTGACTCAAGAGCATTGTGCGAATGAAGGATTATATCTACGCGGTAACTGTCAGCGGAAAGGTTCCAAGAGTGGGTTACTTAACCCTGATACCTTCTGGGTTCACGTGGTGTTTCTTGGCACCCAACGTGATTGGAGGCCCGATTGAATTTGATGTGCGACATTGATTCGATTGATTAATTAATTAATATGAGTTATTAATTGATTAATCAGGCCAGTGAGTAGTCACTTGGCTTATTGGGCCATTAATCGGACTGGTTATTGGGCCTAGAGGGTCACACGCAAATGATTCTCAAGGTGATGGATAATAAAGTGGGTTTTATATAAACCAGGGATTTTTATGAGAAATCGCGCGGTTAGTATAAAACATAGTGAACAGGCTGAGCAGGCCAGGCTGCTGCTAACCCTAGCCGCCCCCTCCTCTCTTCCTCTCTCTCTCTGGCGCCCGAGGCCAGACACGTTCTCTGGGTCTGCTCCGCCGCTTGTCCGACTCCCGTCCGACGAAAAATCGTCCGCGCATTATGGTGATCGTTGCGGTGAAACGGCGGAGGCTTCATGGGCTTCGACGAGCGAGGAACGTGAGGATATCCACCGCGAGGAGGATCACGTGGCTCCGCTAGAGGCCGGTTGGTTGCGCGGCTTGCAATGTCACACCGACGGAACCGATCGGTCGCAGATTCGAATCCACGCATGGTAAGAATCGATAATCCGATTATCGATTTTGTATTTTTGAAACGGAAAACAGATTGCCGTTTTGATTATTTATTTTCGCTGTGTTTAGCGATCCGAAGAAACACGAGAACCCAACACACCTATCCCGAATTATCATTTCTGAGAGTGAGCCAATGACAGATTCATTCCCTGATGAGCATCTCTTGGCCATTTCTCACACCGTTGCACCTTGGTATGCTTATATTGTTAGCTACAAGGTAGCCAATCAGCTTCCGGAGGGATGGACCGAAAGTGCGAATGACAAATTCTTCTCCGAGGAGAAGTATTACTTCTGGGAAGATCCTGAACTATTCAAATTTTATCCCGATCAAATCATATGGCAATGTGTCCCTAAAGAAGAACAACAGAGTGTGCTGAACTTCTGTCACAGTCTTTCTTGTGGGGGCCATTTCTCGGGGAAGAAAACTGCCACCAAGGTCCTGCAAAATGGTTTTTATTGGCCCACACTCTTTAAAGACGCCCATGAGTTCAACAGAACTTGCCTTAGATGTCAAGCTATAGGGAATATAGTAAAAAGGGGCATGATACCACTCAACCGAATTCTAGTGGTTGAAGTCTTTGATGTTTAGGGAATAGATTTTATGGGATCTTTTCCACTTTCTTGTGGATATGAATATATCTTAGTAGCAGTGGATTATGTCTCTAAGTGGACTGAAGTAGTAGCTACCTGAACTAATGATCATAAAGTGGTCATGAAATTCATCCAGAAAAACATCTTTTCACGGTTTGGGTGGCCCAAAACTATCATAAGCGATGGGGGCATGCATTTCACGAATTTCAAATTTCGATATTTGCTTAGGAAATATGGGATTAATCACAAGCTGGCTACCCCTTATCATCTCCGAACCAGTGGCCAAATGAAAGTATCCAATATAGAAATCAAGAGTATTTTGCAAAAGTCCGTTAGTCTCGATAGGAAAGATTGGTCTGAAAGAATGGATGATGCTTTGTGGGCCTATTGAACCGCCTATAAAACTCCTATTGGCATGTCCCCTTATTGCCTGATTTTTGGAAAAGCATGCCACCTTCTTGTGGAATTGGAACATAGGGCATATTGGGCCATCAAACAAGTCAATTCAGACCTAATCCATGCTAGTTCCCACAGAACCTTACAGCTGAGGGAGCTAGAAGAGTTACGTAATGAAGCCTATAAGAACTCCAAGATTTATAGAGCCAAAACTAATGCCTTCCATGATAAACACATTGTCAGGAAATCCTTTCATCCAAATCAAAAAGTTTGGCTATTTAACTCTAGGATTCGCGTATTTCCAGGGAAACTGAAATCAAGGTGGGATGGGCTATTCCTTGTTATTAAAGCTTTTGACCATGGTACTGTTAAAATCATGAACCCAAAGACTGGACATACATTCACTGTTAATGGTCAACAGTTGAAACCGTTTGTTGAAAATCTTCAAAATTGCCTACCAAAATCCATGGCATTGATTGATCCAGCGCGACTGCACTTCTGCCTGGCTGAAGACATTAAACTTAGCACTTGTCGGGAGGCAACCCAACATTTTAGATCATCTTTCGCTTTTCTTTTCCTTTCCTTTTTAGGTTTTTATGCAGCAATTTGGTAAAGTCACATCTTTATAGGTACAAGTTGATTCTCTCCTTCCCAGTTTTCTGATGGCTAACATGTTATTCATCTCTTTTATGCCATTGAGGACAATGCCACTCAAGTAGGGGGAGGGGCAATCAGTATGCATTTTTTAAAAATCTTTTGAAGAAAACTGATTTTTTCAGTGAGAAAATGGTAAAAAAATTTCAAAAACTTCTTTTTCACATCCCATGTAAGTTGCATGGAATTATGTTTTATTAAGTGAATCGTAAAAAAATCAATTTTGTATTAGCCAAATTGGATAAATCCTTCAAAGTTCAGAATATCCCACTTCATAAGAAGTCACGACAGGAATGATTTTCACACACACACGGCAACCTAGAATGAGTGAACGACCTTGAAAGTATAAAATTGCTAGAATTAACCTTAAGAGTAGGACTACCTACTCTAATTTTTTTCTTTTCGGTTGAATTAAAGGAACGTCAGGATTCGTAATAGGAGACTGACCTACTCAGCACTCTAAAGAGGCGGTCATTTAAAAAGGGACACTTGTAAACATTAAATGTCGTATAAGGTGTCAAAAAAGAGCTAAAGGAAGGTGGGTGGCAAAAATTACGTACCTCCCCTCAGACAAATTAAAGTGAGTAGTAAAAAGTACACACTCTCAAAGGCAAAAGCGCAACTAAATGAAAAAACAGCAATAAATAAAAAGTCCCTCACACTAGAAATACGGCCAAGTCATGAAAAGTGTCGAGTCAGGGTAGGAGCTGAAAAACGATCCTCGCTGATTGATTGGGAAATCCCTTTCCTCTTCTCTTCCCCAGGTAGTTTTATCTAAAGGGTTAATAAAGGCGAGGATATAACGGAAAGGGCAGAAACAAGTTCTAAGCATGCCAATTTGCATGCACGATCAACTGTCGCGAACCAAAGTGTAGTGGGAAATGAGAACTTTAGCTTAACCAATCGACTACCATTTAATTGTTTGTGATAGATAACTACAAATGAAACATGATATTTCATTGTTGTCCCAATTTTTCTTCTATTTGCATTGCTAAGGGACTAGCAATGAGTAAGTTGGGGGGTGTGATAAGTTGATAGTTTTGATCATTAAAAAGGGCAAATTCACGAATCATACTTATAGTTTTGTGTAAAATAGCATGAAATGATAAATAATTTTGTATCGATTCCAACGATACTAATTTTGTTAAATTCCGAGTTAAAACATTGTCATTTCATGTGAATAACAGAGTATAATGCATTTATGGTTTTTTGATAAAACTGAGATAATAAATAAATTTGTTTCAACATAAATGTAATATTATTCACGATAAAACTCTAATTTATATTTATTTTTGTGTGAACAGGACATGAAGAGGGTATGGTATAGTGGTTAGGTCTCTAGAGACTTTTGGGAAGTCTAATGTTCAAATCTCAGTAGGATATCCATCATTTTTCAAAAATAAACAAAGCAAGGGCAACTAGGGATAAAAAGTGTAAAAAGGGTTTCCCTAATCCTTTACCCAAGAAGGGAAAGAGGAGCCAGCCGCTACCTTTCTTTATTTTAAATCCTCTCTCCCCTTTTAAAAAGGTCCTTCTTCCTTCTTTGGGCTCTCTCACTGGGTTTTTGGAATTTCTCTCTCTCTAAACTGCACCTCTCCTCTACTCTCTCTCTTGTTTTTATTTTCTACTCTCCTTAGGGTTTTGGGCCGCACTCCTTTTTCTCCTACATGTTCTCTCTCTTCTGGCTTCTTCTTCTCTAAGCCGCACCTTATTTCTCTTTCCTCTCTATCTCTCTCCTCTCTCTCTCTCCCTGCTACTTTTCCTCTCTCTCCCACTGTGCCGCTCTATCTCCCTCTTCCAGAGCTCTCTCTCTCTGCTTACTTTATTCTCTCTCCCCCTTTTCTCCTCTCTCTCGGCATCTCTCTCTCGACCTTTTTGTCTCCCTCTCTCTTCACCCTTTTCCTCTTCTCTCTCTCACTCTATCTCTCTCTTTCAACCTCTCTCTCCCTATCTCTCTCTATCTTTCTCTCTCTCTCTCTCTCTCACTGCCTCACGCCAGCCACCATGCCTATAAGCTGCCAGCGCTATGCGGTGCCCGCTGCCACACGCCAGTTGCTGCGCCCGAGCCCGCTAGGGCCATGCGTCACCCCTGGGTGTTTCGCAGGGGGTGACATCGTCGCCCGTGCTGTTGCACGGGCGACCTCTAACCACGCGGTGCCCTGTGGGCACATCTTGCTCGCTTGCCTGTCGCGCCCCCGTACAGAGTACACGCCCCTACGCCCACACTTGCCAGCTTCGGGGCGCATCGTGCCACTGCCCAGATGAGCGATCCACGCCTCCTCCGCTGTGCCCAAGTATCTTGTCTGGCCAGATGCACCTCGGTGCGCCAGCGTACGCTAGATTCCCTGCTGCCATCAATTTCTGCTGTTTTATTTTGTTTCATTTCCAGTTATTTAGTTAACAGCTTAGGGTTAGTGGCTGATCATTTTCTGTTAGTTATTTCTTTTTAAAAATATTAAAATCAGAAGTTCTGTAATTCTATTCCTAGGTTTTAGATGAAAGCCTTACATTTGTATATTGAAATATTGTTAATTTTAGATTGTCTCTCTCCAAATTATATTTCTTCTTTAAATATGGCTATGATTATTTCCTAATTTTATCTCACTTAGTTAGAATTGCTAATATTAGCTATTTTAGTTAATTAAATTGCCGTTTAATTAGGCAATTAGATAATTAGTGCAAGTGGTCAATTTTTTTTTAATTAATCAAAATTAAAAGTTTTCGAAATTTAAATTCTATTTCCCTATGGATTCGACACGAACTTACCATTGCTAAATTTAACATGGGTGAGCCGATTAAAATAGAAAAATGCTTGCTACACAACCGGGTGTGTAGCAACGCCTAGTCACAATGCACAACTGGGTGTGGTTTGACCACGTGGCGTTGAAGGCTAGCTGGGAATGCTAACATCGGCATGTCCTCTGCGCCAACACTGACATCGGCACGTCCGCTACGCCAATTGGTTGCCCCGACCCGCTCCCGTCAAATCCTGCACCGTAAGTGCCAAATAATGAGCACCCCGGCCTGTCTGTTTGAAATTTACGGTCTATTTGAACATTTTCTACCCAAAATGCCCTTTTCCCACCCATCACCATCCACGCGGGAAACAACGAAGCCAGAGGAGTGGGAAAAAATGAGTCGGGCAGTAGAGGAGAGTGGAGGAGGAAGCGGCCAGAAGCGGAAGAGAGCGGAGGAAGTGGAGGAGACCGGAGGTGACGCAGTAGCGGACGTGAACCTGCGGCGCTGAAGCGGCCCGGACCGAAGCAGAGTGGCGGTGAAGTGGGCAGAGGTGAACCTATGGCGTTGAAACAGCCCGAAGCGGAGGAGAGCGGAGGTGAGCGGAGGTGAGCGGGCGGCTGGAAGTGGAGGGGTGGCTGGAAGCGGAGGTGAAGCAGGCGGTAGTAACGACCGAGCATTTCTCCTTCACTTTTTTCCTTTCTTTCCTATCTCCCTTGTGCCATCTTCCCAACCTCCTCTCTGTCATGCCCCTTCTTCCTCTGTCATCTTTTTCTCCCACACTGAATTTCCTTCCAACGTCCACTGTCCTCAGAGAATTTCATTTGTTTGCGTAAAGTCCCCCCTCCTATCTCATGCCGGTCGTGAAGCGGCAACCCCATCTCCTGGTCGGCGGTTTGAGCAGCAGCCTGCAAGTAGGGGCTTTAGTAGCGACGACCAAGAGAACCAGTCCAATTACCTAGTCTCTCTCCTATATACCTGCAAGAAGGAGCCCACAAGAGCATGAATTAGGGTGAGTGGCAATGTCAATGTTCCTCAATCATATTTAATTTTTGTCAATCATTGGTCTTCCTCATGTGTCACTGTTTTACAGAAAATTTCATAGCAAGTATGTCAAAAAAGAAGGGGACAACGGTGATCCCTCCAAAGGGGAAGAAAGTCGTTCACAAGAAGGCTATTACCGATCAAAGGATGGCCACCCCTGAGGCTAGCTGACCAGAGTCCACATCCACCACGTCAGGTAGGAACTGAAATATTTATTCCTTTTCTCCCTTCTTGCAACCTGGTACATTTCATCTTAGATGCCATTATCTCTTCTACTGGTATTATTGTGAAGCTACATTTTGTTCTTTGATTTTCTGTACATTATTCTTTGTGATTTTTTACTCCTAGATCTCCTAAGTCCACCTCTCCACATGTTCCTTCATTTTCAATGAATCCGCTCATCCACTTCCACATTTTCCTTTCTTCTTGTCACTATTCAAGAGGTTAGCATTAGGGAAGCCCATTGAGTTCCAAAGTAGACGGTAAAATAAAAAGTAAACCTTTGTTGAAAGGGAAAAAAAGAAGAAAGAAAAAATAGGACATACAAGTTGACAAAAAATCTTATACATTTTCCAATGACATACGAACTGAGCCTCTGGACACACCTAACTTAGACAAGCTCTCTAATGTATGATCAATTTATTGCAAAAGGCAGAGTTTACTAAGGATATTCATGTCGTCATAAGTCAACTTTGGTCTCAGAACTTGTGATCACCATTCCTAATAAATGCTTGTGCATCTTACATGACTCATCGTCTCTCACCTGCACATCACCTAACTTGCCTCTCTTTCCCCTCAAACCTCCACTAGTCAACATCCTCCCCACCTTACCTTTCATGACTCTGCCTGATACTAATAAAGACCTTGACTACAATACACGCCTTCTCTTGTTTAACTTACAATGTGGCACTGTATAGTTATTTATTTCTTCTACATTGTCTCATGATTATCAATGTCAACCTGAACTTGTCATTCTCAATATGTATTTGTAGATATTAACTTGGATATGTCAATGAAAATCTGTAATTGTCAATCTTAATCTGCATGTGTGAATGTTTACTTGTATTCGTTCATAGAAACCTTTATTTGTTAATGTTAACATGTATTTATGAATTAAACTTAAGTTTGTCAATATTAACTTGGATTTGTCAATGTTAACATGTGAACAATTTTTTGATAACTTTTACATTCTATCTATGTGAACATTAACTTCTATTTGTCCTTCATATCCTTTATTTGTCAATCTTAATTTGTGGATGTTGACATTATCTGTGTCCAACCCACCCTGTGGCCACCTATGATAAGCATATTACTTGCCTCTCTCCCTGATTTAATTTCCAATTGTCTAACATTCTTGATAACCACATGGTGAAGAGTTTTTTTTTTTTTAAATTTAATAATAAACAAATGATCCGTGAGAGACCTATCACCTAAGCAAGAAAATATTACATCTATTTTGTCCAACCCACCCTGTGGCCACCTATCATAAGCATATTAGATGCCTCTTCCCTTGATTTAATTTAACATTATCTGATGTTCCCAACAACCACATGGTGAAGAGGTTCAATTTTTTAATTTTTAACAATCCAAAAATGATAGGTCAGATACCTATCCCCCAAGAAAGAAAAAATTACATGTGTTATTTCCAACTTACCCTGTGCCCACCTATTATAAGCATATTACTTGTCCCTCCCCCTGATTTAATTTCACATTACTTTTTTTTTAATAATAAAAAATTGATAGGTGAGATATCTATCACCCAAGAAAGAAAAAAATTATTTTTTGCAAACCACCCTGTGTCATATTGGACACTAGGACACAACACAAGTCTTAGATATACATGTTCATACTCCATTTACGATTTTAGATGACCACTTCATTTTTTTCAAACACTTGTTTAAACATTAAGTAAGATTCAATAAACTTATTAATATCATACTCATCATTTCTATGTTTTGGACAAGTTTTAATTGATCATATTCTTCTACATGGATGTGTACATACAAATATATTCAACTTTGTATATCTCTGGTATTGTGATGTTTTCATTCCAAAATTATGTTGTACTCAGTTACATATTTTTATAAACACAAAACATCTATGTCTATGGCTCACAAATCATGTGGGTAAGGTAATATCTATGAAAAACTTAACAAAGGATAAGCAGTAATGTTGAAAACAGCTTGCAAAGTTTATATCAAAAAAGGTAGCTTGCTCACAATGTTGTGGATTGCACTGCCAGTTTTATATCAACAATACACCGCCTCTTAAATTGGTCATCAATCTTGGCCATTTCTCGTATATGTTGAATGTGCACCTTCAAAGATGCCATTAAGTATAGAATGGTTTTTAACCTGAGGCCATATTCCTTCAACAAGGCCAGTGGGAAAATGATGTTATCTATACTATGTTGTAGCCAAAAAAATTTAGGAGAGAACATACACATTCCTTGTGATGGATATAGGTGTCCTCTAAGCCAATCATAAGGCACCTATTTCAATCTGGTTCACTGATAAATGTCATTTATTTCATTATATAGATTGACGTATTTATTATTGCGTATGATGAAGTCCATAAATGTGTGCAATAGTCATTAGATTATGATGAGATCATAATAATGAGACTGATGACTTATAAACATGTATTCTTAATTGTTCCTAGTCGTAGGATGTTTGAGAAGGACATCAAACATCCGGTAAGACTAGTATAGGTTATTCTAGCTCATATGATGAGGGTGACTGATCTCGTTAGTTACTTGTGTGAAGACACAATGGTGAACCTATAAGTGCTCATTGGGAAATGAGTTCACTGAACTGATCCGACATGAATCGCCGAATGGTAATTTACCTGACTGTCAATCGGCTTGATTCATCGTCATAGTGACGTGGTTGATCCTTGGACTTGAGACACCAAAGACACCTTGTCGGTGGACTTCTGAACTTTGACCTTGACCTACGAATCCCTATCTATGGGATCTCTAATAGTCAAGGATCGGGTCCAGCGGAAGACCTTCGAAGGTGATTGTGTGTTCAATAAAGGATCGTTCGCTCTCAAGTAACTGGAGAGAGAATGCTCTAGAATAGATCTGCAGGAGTCTCTGGCCAGAGCAGAAATAATATCAGAAAAGATGTTTTCGGATATTGTACAATGAAGTCTAATTCAAGTGAGTTGACCATCTAGAATTTGACAGTTGACCATACCCTAGATTAAGTCGAGAGCATTATGCGAATGAAGGATTATAGCTACACGATAACTGTGCACGGATAGGTTCCATGAGTGGGTTGCTGAACATCATTACCTTCCGGGATCATGCGGTGTTGGTTGGCACCCACCTTGATCGGATGTCCGACTGAATTTACATGAGATATTAATTCGGTTAAGTAATTTGTTAATATTTAGATATTAATTAATTATAATAAGTCAGTAACTAGTTATTGGACTTAACGGGCTGAAAACTAGACTGGTTAATGGGCCTAGAGGGTCACATGCAATAAGATTCTCAGTCGGTGGTGTTTTAGTGGGATTTATATTAATTGGGGGACTTTTGTGAAAAGTCGCGCCGACTTAATATATATACACGCTGTTGAGAAACCCTGGGCCAAGCTCCAGGGTTTCCCCATACTGGCCGGCCCCCTTTCTCTCTCCTCCTCCTCTGGGCACCCCGTTTGAGGTGTCGAGACAATCTCCGTCTCTACCGTGCATGATTCCCGAAAGTCGGGAATTCTCGTCTGCGGGTTTTCGACAATCGTTGTAGCGACGGATCTTCAGCGAGTGAGCTGATACGAACGAGGGAGCGAGGACGAACCACCGTGGAGGATCGCATGGATACTGCTAGAGGCCGGACGCTTGTGCGGCTCATGGCATCGCCTCGACGAAACCGAGACGGAAGCGGACTCGAACCCGCGCACGGTAATCAGATTATGACCCAGTTTTTCGGTGTAAGGATTGAGGTTTTGGGTTCAGTTTTCGGGTCGGTTTCGGGCCGGATCCCCTGGTTTGGACCTTGATGGGTCTGGGGAGTGCCTTCTAAATGACATCTAAGATGCACGACGCCTTTTAAACGGCATCCTGCTGTGTGGACACCATTTAGCTAGGTTGCTGTTGTGCCACGTGGGCACCACGTGGGCGGGCTTCAGGCCGCGAGAGTACGGCCCCTATCGTGTCGTCTGAACGACGTTCTTGTTGGACGACGCCATTTAGGGCAGGACCCTGGGTTGTCAGTGTACGGTGCCGGTCTCGTCGTCTGAACGGCGTCGGCCTTGGGCGACGCGTTTCAGACTCTGTTAGAGTACGGCCCATCCTGTCATCTGATAGGCGTCTGTCTTGCACGACGCGTTTTACCATGTTTTAGATTGACCCCACGAGCCTTCCCTCCTTTCTTTCATTCTCTCCCTCTCACTCTCTCTCTTCCCTCCCTTCGCCTCCTCCGACCCCTCTTTTCCCCTTTCCCTTCCCCTTCTTCCTCTTCCTCCACTCCACTACCTCTCTACCTCTCACCACTACCACCCCCACTTCCTTCGCGGCGCTTCATTCTCCGGGCGGCGGCCGACGTCCCGGCGGAGTGACGACGTCCTCGGAGGTACCGGCGGCAGTTTGCGGTGCGGCGGTTCGTCAGCACGGAGCCAAGAGGAGTTCAAGTAACCGGTAGGGGGACGAACCTTGCATGTATTGTGGTTATTTCATCCGTGTTTCCCGTTATCGAGCTTGATGTGTGTGTGGGGTTTTGGGGTAGAATGAGCATGTTAAGGGGTTTTCTTGATGGAAATGGTGGTTTTTATGCATGAGGATTTATGGTGGTTTGGTTTTCCTCTTCGTTTTCCCCCTCTTGGGCGTTTTGGGGCGAATTTGGGGTTAAAAGGGGACCCTCGGGTCGAGTTGCAGGAAACCGGATTCTGGTCCTAAACGACATCGCGCTAGGACAACGCCATTTCAAATGGCGGCTTCCTAGGACGACGCCATTTAAGCAGAAATATCCTAGAAGCGGTTTCTGTTAGAATAGATTCATGTGTTGAATGGCGTCCAGGGACAGCGAAACCTTTCAAAAGGCGGCTTCCCAGGACGACGCGTTTTAAGAGATTTAACCGTAGCCTGTCCCTGCTTCTGTTACTATCAGGCGACGAGGGACAGCGACGCCTTTTCAAAAGGCGGCTACATGTGACGACGCCTTTTTAGGCCATATTCTGAGGCCGAGATTTCATGAACCAGTTTAGGAGGCTTGAATGGCGTCGGCCTTGGGCGACGCGATTCAAGATAGAATCACATTAAATCATGATATTAATATGTGTTTACACTATTAGATAGTTCGATTAATTGCATGTTTGAAATCGTACTCAAGGATGATGATTCTTACATGACCGGATCGCATGCTTAGAAATGTCCTTGATGACGTTGGATTCTATGTGATCGGATCGCACCGTGTTTACATTTCGTGCGACTGTGGACCTAGAGTGACAGTTGTAGCGCTTTGTCACCCTGTGTCGGTGTGGGTGGGACACAGCGCCGGTGGGAGCAGTGGCGGGGTGACGGCTAGTGAGAGAGGGTCACCTGGTGAACCCCGGGGTTAGCTAGTACCGGTGTCAGAGTGGTACCTGTGAAGGGTCACTCGTGCTGAGGGAAGGAGTAACCACTTGAGCAAGTTGGGTTGGAGTAGCTAGCGTGCAATCTGAGGGGTTACTGTTTGGTCTCAGCGGGTCGGTGTTTCCCACTTTCGGTTGAGCTGTTGGCGTGTTTCCCACTTTTGGTTGAGCAGTTGGCGTGTTTCCCACTTTCGGTTGAGCAGTTGGCGTGTTTCCCACTTTCGGTTGAGCAATTGGCGTGTTTCCCTCTTTCGGTTGAGCGGTTGGCCTGTTCCCACTTTCGGTTGTGTGGTTGGCGTGTTTTGCCGAGACGCTGGTTGTAGGCTTCTTGGTAGAATGATTCTAGAACTATGCATATTACATTTCCAATGCATGTGGTTTATATCGAGATTTAGGAGTAGTGTATTACAGCTTTACTTGCTTAATTTACCTGTATCTGTGTTATTGCACTTGTGGGTGTGTGAGTGGGAGGCAGAGCAGCGGATGATCCCTACTGAGCCCAATTCTGGTGTGGCTCACTCCCTGCAGTTTCAGGTGTGGACCTCTTGGCGAGTGGCGGCATGTGGTGTTCTCCTTAGTGTACGGACCAGCAGCTATCTCAGTTCCGAGGTATGCCCTGATGTTGTTGTACTTTGCTTCTGCCTATATTTATTTAATTCTTTAGACCATGTAATTATTGTTGGACTGTGTACGGACATTATTAATTTCCTTCCTGCGCACTTGTAATTTCCTTGAAGTCCATGTAATTGTTATATTTAGCATTGTTTAACGCTTACTCCTCCAGACATGTGTATGAGATCCGGGTGTGAGACCGTGGTTAATGATTCAACACCCATTTAGTGATCGGGTTTTCGATCATAGGGTGGCGGGTCGTTACAATTGGTATCAGAGCCCAGTCTGGTCGAGTATTTGGTAAACTAAGTTAGATATCATAGTCCAACAATAAGTACGAGTCTGTACAGGCGATGGCTGCTGGTGTATATTGATAGGTTTTGACGTGTTCGTTTCGATTTTTGTGCTCATGGGGTAGTGATGGCGCCGAGGAGGAGAGTTTCGTTGGCTCGTGGTACGGGAGCAGACGATGGTAATTCGGGGGCATAGGGGCATAATGTGGATCGTTTCATGGAGGCCATGATTGGGGATATGTCTAGATATCAACAGGGAGATGGTGGTGAGGGATCCAATTCCCGAGGTGGTCAGTCCACGGTGATGGAGCGGTTCATGAAGTTGAAGATCCCTTCTTTCACGGGTCGACCAGTCCCAGACGAACCAGCTCATTGGACTAAGGAAGTGGAGAAGGTATTTGATGTTCTTGAATGTGCTGAGAATGACAAGACCTTATTGGCAACCTACTTGTTGAAGGACGATGCATATGAGTGGTGGGTTACTATCAAGAGAATGATGTTTGCAGATAGGCCCTTCAGAGAGATCCCTTGGGAAGTATTTGTGAGAGAGTTTAGTGGACAGTACTTTCTGAGGCACGTTCAGAAAACCAAGGAAAGGGAGTTTATGGAATTGGTGCAGAATGATATGTCGGTTCTAGAGTAGCAGACGAAGTTTGTGGCTCTTGGAAGATTTGTTCCCCACATATCCGAGCATGAGGAACATAGAACAGAGAGATTTGTGGATGGACTCCGGTATGATCTGAGGACAATGTTGGCATCTCAGTGTTGTAGAGATCTGGCGTCAGCGGTTTGGTGCGCAGCAGTGGTGGAGACTCAATTTCAACACATGGCGAAAGAGTTTGGAGCGATCAGCACGAGGGAAGCAGCACGGCAAGAACAAATCAGCGGTCTTTTCGTCTGGTGGTTCGAGTTCCTTTGAGTTCGGGTCCCAAGAGATGCTTTACGATGAGGATGAAGATGGTTCGGTTCGAGAGATGCAGACTGTGGCTAGCAGGCAGCAGGAAACGAGACAGGATGCGGCAGATCATTGTCCCTGTTGTGGTAGGCATCATGGCAATCGGATGTGTCCATTGGTCACTAGTAGCTATTTTGGCTGTGGTAGGAAGGGACATTTTATGAGGAACTGTCCCTAGAAGAATAAGACAGGCTAGGAGCCGAGTGGTCAGTAGGAGCCCGGGACCTAGGATGGTGTTGTATGTTCTCTGGTAGAGGTCCGAGATGTCGGGCTAGGCGAGTACTTTTATCTTATCTTATTAGGTTGTAGTGGTGAACTCTTATAATACTCTTTACGTATTTTGGACATGGAGGAGAATCAGTTTTGTAATATGTACCTTGTAAGGTTAATGAATGGTTATTTCGGTCTACCAGTTTTCGGCAGAATTGTGGATCATAGTTAACTTAGTATTGATTTGATTGACCGGTTGCATGGAGCCCCATGTGAGAGTGTGATCGGTGAAGGTGATTGATGCGATCTGTGTTACCGGCATAGAATTGTGGGACGATGGTTCAGTCATGTTTTGAGGTAGACTCTATGTTCCGACCGAGGAGGATGTGCGCAGGAGTGTCCTTGACGAGGCGCATCGTTCTAGGTATGCAGTGCATCCCGGAATGACTAAGATGTATCATTGTTTGAGGAGGCACTTTTGGTGGCCTGGTATGAAGAAAGATGTGGCTGAGTATGTGATTAGGTGCATGACTTGTCAGCAGGTTAAGGCAGAACATCAGAGACTAGGAGGGTTGTTGCAGTCTTTGCCGATCCTGAAATAGATATGGGAGCATGTGACAATGGACTTTGTGATGGGATTAACTGTATCCCCTGACAGAAAGGATGCGATCTGGGGCATTATTGATTGATTGACCAAGTCAGCACACTTCCTGGCTATTAGAAAGGACTAGTCAATCGGTAAGTTGGCTAAACTGTTTGTGGATCGGATCATCTCTCCGCACGATGTGTTCTTATCCATCGTGTCAGATCGAGATTCGAGATTTACTTCTAGGTTTAGGAAGAGTTTTCGGAAGACCTTGGGCACGCAGTTAGCCTTCAGCTCGGCCTATCATCCTGAGACTGAGGGGCAGTCGGAGAGGACCATTTAGACTCTGGAGAGTGTGTTCAAGGCATGATTGCCTAGACTGGGGAGGTTCTTGGGTGCAGCGCTCGTCTACAGTGGAGTTTGCTTACAACAACAGTTACCATTCTGTATCGGCATGGCGCCTTATGAGGCATTGTACGGACGGCCGTGTTGATCCCCCGTAAATTGGTCTGAGTTTGGCGAGAGGCAGATAACAGGATTAGAGTTGGTTCAGCAGTGTGCTAAGGTTACCAGAGTGGTGCAACAGAGGTTGATTACAGCTCAGAGCAGGCAGAAGAGTTATGCAGACATCTGTAGGGGACCGCTTGAGTTTGAGGTTGGGAACCACGTGTTTCTCCTCACCCTCCAAGGATGTGATGAGATTCGGGAAGCGAGGTACACTGAGTCCGTGATATGTTGGGCCTTTTCACATTCTTGCTCGAATCGGGGAAACGGCATACCAGCTGGCCTTGCCGCCCAGTCTTGCAGGGGTGCACGATGTGTTCTATGTTTCGTTGCTGAGGAGATATGTTCAGGACCCATCCCATGTTTTAGATTTTTCAGAGTTGGAAGTCGTTGAGGACTTGTCCTTTCCAGGGTTTCCAGTTTGTATTAAGGATTGCAAGGATTAGGCCCTCCGGAACAAGGTTGTACCTATGGTTAAGTGATTTGGCAGTATCGCTCCGGGAGCGAGGCGACCTGGGAGCGCGAGGTTGAGATGCGGGAACAGTTCCCTCGTGAGCTTGTAGTTTTTATGTTTCGCCCTCGTTAACTGTAGCAGGTAATTTTGGGGACGAAATTCTTTTTAAGGGGGGGAGAATGTAAGGATTGAGGTTTCGGGTTCAATTTTTTGGTCGGTTTCGGGCCGGATCCCCTGGTTTGGACCTTGATGGGTCTGGGGAGTGCCTTCTAAATGACGTCTAGGATGCACGACGCCTTTCAAACGGCATCCAGATGTGTGGACGCCATTTAGCTAGGTTGTTGTTGTGCCGCATGGGCGTCACGTGGGTGGGCTTCGGGCCGCGAGAGTACGGCCCCTGTCGTGTCATATGAACGGCGTCCTTGTTGAACGACGCCATTCAGGGCAGGACCCTGGGTTGTCAGCGTACGGTGCCGGTCTAGTCGTCTGAACAGCGTCGGCCTTGGGCGACGCGTTTCAGACTCTATCAGAGTATGGCCCGTCCTATCATCTGATAGGCGTTCGTCTTGCACGACGCGTTTTACCCTGTTTCAGATTGACCACGCGAGCCTTCCCTCCTTTCTCTTATTCTCTCCCTCGCACTCTCTCTCTTCCCTCTCTCCACCTCCTCCGAACCCCCTTTTCCCCTTTCCCTTCCCCTTCTTCCTCTTCCTCCACTCCACTACCTCTCTACCTCTCACCACTACCACCACCACTTCCTTCGCGGCGCTTCATTCTCCGGGCGGCGGCTGACGTCCCGACGGAGTGACGACGTCCTCGGAGGTACCGGCGACGGTTTGCGGTGCGGCGGTTCGGCGATACGGAGCCAGGAGGAGTTCAAGTAACCAGTAGGGGGACGAACCTTGCATGTATTGTGGTTATTTCATCCGTGTTTCCCGTTGTCGAGCTTGATGTGTGTGTGGGGTTTTGGGGTAGAATGAGCATGTTAAGGGGTTTTGTTGATGGAAATGGTGATTTTTATGCATGAGGATTTATGATGGTTTGGTTTCCCTCTTCGTTTTCACCCTCTTGGACGTTTTGGGGCGAATTTGGGGTTAAAAGGGGACCCTCCGGTCGAGTTGCAGGAAATCGGATTCTGGCCCTAAACGACGTCGCGCTAGGACGACGCCATTTCAAATGGCGGCTTCCTAGGACGACGCCATTTAGGCAGAAATATCCTAGAAGCGGTTTCTGGTAGAAAAGATTCCTATGTTGAATGGCGTCCAGGGACAGCGACGCCTTTCAAAAGGCGGCTTCCCAAGACGATGCGTTTTAAGAGATTTAACCGTAGCCGGTCTCTGCTTCTGTCTCTATCAAGCTACGAGGGATAGCGACGCCTTTTCAAAAGGCGGCTACATGTGACGACGCCTTTTTAGGCCATGTTCTGAGCCCGAGATTTCATGAACCAGTTTAAGAGACTTGAATGACGTCGGCCTTGGGCGACGCGATTCAAGACAGAATCACATTAAATCATGCTATTAATATGTGTTTACACTGTTAGATAGTTCGATTAATTGCATGTTTCAAATCGTACTCAAGGATGATGATTATTACGTGACCGGATCGCATGCTTAGAAATGTCCTCCATGACGTTGGATTCTATGTGATCGGATCGCACCGTGTTTACGTTTCGTGCAACTGTGGACCTAGAGTGATAGTTGTAGTGCTTTGTCACCCTGTGTCGGTGTGGGTGGGACACAACGCCAGTGGGAGCAGTGACGAGGTGACGCCTAGTGAGAGAGGGTCACCTGGTGAACCCCGGGGTTAGCTAGTACCGGTGTCAGAGTGGTACTTGTGAAGTGTCACTCGTGCTGAGGGAAGAAGTAACCACCTGAGCCAGTTGGGCCGGAGTAGCTAGCGTGCTATCCAAAGGGTTACTGTTTGGTCTCAGCGGTCGGTGTTTCCCACTTTTGGTTGAGTAGTTGGCATGTTTCCCTCTTTCGGTTGAGCGGTTGGCATGTTCCCACTTTTGGTTGTGTGGTTGGCGTATTTTGCCGAGACGCTGGTTGTAGGCTCCTTAGTAGAATGATTCTAGAACTATGCATATTACATTTCGAATGCATGTAGTTTATATCGAGATTTAGGAGTAGTGTATTACAGCTTTAGTTGCTTAATTTACCTGTATCTGTGTGATTGCACTTGTGGGTGTGTGAGTGGGAGGCAGGCAATCGGATGATCCCTACTGAGCCCAATTCTGGTGTGGCTCACTCCCTGCGTTTTCAGGTGTGGACCTCTTGACGAGTGTCGGCGTGTGGTGTTCTCCTTGGTATGCGGACCAGCAACTATCTCAGATCCGGGGTATGTCCTGATGTTGTTGTACTTTGCTTCTGCCTGTATTTATTTAATTCTTTGGACCATGTAATATTGTTGGACTGTGTACGGATATTGTTAATTTCCTTCCTGTGCACTTGTAATTATCTTGAAGTCCGTGTAATTGTTATATTTAGCGTTGTTTAACGCTTACTCCTCCAGACGTATGTATGAGATCCGGATGTGAGACCGTGGTTAATTATTCGACACCTATTTAGTGATCGGGTTTCCGATCATAAGGTGGCGGGTCGTTTCATTCGGTTTTAGTTTTCGTTCCGAATCGGATCAGCAGGCATCGGGGGGATATTTTTTGTTCGTCGTTTCCGCTGCCTTCTCCGCGTCCCGCCCGGATCCCAACAGTGGTATTAGAGCTAGGTTTTCACTTTGATCCATTTCGTTCATATGAATAATATTCTTGATGTGGTACTATGCTGAAAAATTAAAATTTTATGGTCTGTGTATGCGACTCATTTGAAATTCATGGCGGATATCCCAACTTTTAATGTTCACCGGCAATGGAAACATTCTGGTTGCCCCATAGGATGGGGAGAACAATGCCGGAGGCGCAGCCAGGGTCCTCTATGAATTATTGTTGCTACTCTGTTGGCCGAACCCCATGGGATGGGGAAGCCATGCTGGCCGATAACCAGATCTGAAAAGAAATTCCCATTAATATTTTATGTGGGGGTTGGATCATGAGATGATTCATAGAGTCTGTCAGCCATATCTTGGGGTATGCCGGCCGGTGGGGATTCAGCGGCTATACGGCGGTGTCGGCCACACTTGCTTCGACTGGGGCGGAGGATTCCTGCAGTGCTGGGAACGCTGGTCGCCGGCCAAAGCCCTCCCTTGCCTGTACCGCTTCTTTTCAAGAAGGTAAAGGGTACGGTCGGGCTGAGAGGGTGGCAAGAGCCACAGGGCACGCCGGCGTCGTCGACCGCACCGGCCGTGGCAAGCTGCGGCGGCCTCCAACGATGGCAATGGCGACAGGGCGGTGGAGCTGGGCGCAGGGCTTTGAACAGGCCTCCCATGGCAAAAAGGGGGGCAGGGCAGCGGTGCTGGCCGTCAGTGCCTCCCTTCCCTGCGCTGGGCACCGGGGTCGGGCAGGGCAACGGCGCTGGGCGTTGGCCGCCGGCCCCTCCCATCCTTGCGCTGGTCGCCGGGGTCGGGCAGGGGCGGCGGCGCCCTGCTAGGGTTTCCCCAAGAGGGAACCCTAGCCGGGCCGACCCTGCTGGCCAGACCGGCCAGGCCAGTTCGGTCAGGCCCAGCTGGGTCCTAGCCGAACCAAGTGCTGACCGGGCTGGCCTGCAGGGCCCTGTATTTGGCCCATTAAATTAAGAAAAAAAAAGGGGGGAATTCTGATTTCCTAATTTTAAAGGAGTTTAAAATGTTGGTTTTTTTGACCCATTTAAAAATGTTTTATCTATATGGGTCTATTTAAGGTTTACTAAAGTGTTTAAAATACCTTGGCCCATAAGAATGTTTTTAATTTTTGGAGGACTTCTTAATTTTGGGATACGAGGATTTAAACTTTAATGTTTTTCCATGAGATGGTAAGTGTGAATCGTTCACATTTAAAGTTTAATATTGTGTTCATTAAAATCATAGTTAATCTAATTGTTAGATTAAATTTATGTATTGGAATATGATATTAAATTTTAAACCATAATCATGAGATGATTAATATGAACTGTTCATATTCTAAACTTTAATATCCCGCCGATTGTCACACACAATTAATCTAATTGTTAGATTAAATTTATGTATTGGAATATGATATTAAATTTTAAACTATAATCATGAGATGATTAATATGAACTGTTCATATTCTAAACTTTAATATCCTGCCAATTATCACACACAATTAATCTAATTGTTAGATTGAATTTATGTGTTGAAATATTAAATTTTAAATCATAATCATGAGATGATTAATATGAATTGTTCATATTCTAAAGTTTAATATCCCACCGCTAATCACACACTATTAATCTAACTGTTAGATTATTTGGAATGGTTCATAAATGCATAGATATCAATAATATTTTTCATATTTGCATGCACATGTTGATGTGTTTGATGCTTTAAATTAGATTTAAATGCATGTTAGAAAATAAGATTTTCGAAAATTCAAATTATCCAATTTTAATTGGTACCCAGATTTTAAGAAAAACCAAAATTATTATATTTTCAAAATTTTAGCTTTCATGTGATGTGCTTTATCATGTGTAAATAGTTAAAATTAGTGGTGGTCATGGACATGTACTTAGTGAATTTCATATCATGTGATGGTATGTGATTTTGTGGATTGTTATGGAATGAGTAATGGGTTAATTAAATATTAATTAATGAGGCCTGCGTGCCTCCCTCTCTCTCTCTCAATCCATTGTAATTCTATCTCCCACCATTATTGTACTCGGCTATAAGGCTTTCTCTTATAATTTTTTTGTATTTGAAATTATTTCTAAATTAATATTATTTGTAATTGATCGTGCCGGCCGAAGAGAGACGAGGATGATCCATAAATGCAACTAGAAAGGCGAAATGAGATGAGATCACCAGTGCCTGTGTGTTTGCATGTTTTTTATTATATAATTGTTATATAGTTATGGTGATTAATTGTATGGTTCCAGTTAATCATCGTGCTGTCCATAACCACATAATGAACATGTATGGTTGATGCATGCTTTTAGTTTTTTATTATAAATCAATTGCTATAATCTAGGTATAGTTATATATATACGATATATTTATAAACTATCACTTAGGATGAGACCAACTTAAAATAAGCAAAAACCTTCAATTTAAAGTCTAAGCCTGAGCGCGAGTCATTGAGAATGCATCGTGTGGCTCTCCATCAATATAGTTCTTAGAACTTGATTTAGTGATGGCAGTTTCTATGTGTTTACTCGAGATTTGCCACCATCTGATGAAAAGACTATTAATTATGGCATCCTGATGCCTTGATATTGGAATAGAGGAACGGTGTAGCTATCCTTGCGTTTATCCGGGAGCTACATTCTTACTCTACTCTGTCACGTATTGATGCTAAAGCTTAGATCAGGGATAATAGTCTACTGTGTTTATCCGGGACCATTAAAGATTTGAAAGCCGAAATAAGATCAGATATTGTAAGGAGTTGCAATTACCATAAGATCGTTGCTCTAAGATAATGGTATGATACTATGTGTTTATCTAAGGTCATACTGTGATTCTTGGAGATTCTGATCCTCACTAGGAGACCGTCGGAGTCTTCCGTTCTCTATACCTGAAGGTTATACAGTCCTTCGAATAATAGTGGGAAATAATTCAAGATAAAAGACCATAATTGAATTATAAGAACTATCTCCTTAAATCACATTATTTCCTTCGTTCACTAAAATGTCATCTATTCGAGATTTTTGCATATTGGATGCCAATACTTCTCATATTCAGATTGACTAGAAAACTCTGAAGAATGTCTTCAGGGGTAAGTGAAAGTCATTATACTAATCAGATATCATGAATCCTTTTACTTTGATAGACCAAGGTGAAGAGGTACTCATGGTATGCCTTTTGAAAGGCAATGATTGTCATGAAATCTCTTATTTGGATAGACCAAGATGAAGAGATATTTATGATGTGCCTTTGAGAAAGATAAGTGATAAGATTTTAAATGATCAAACCCACACTTGAAAGGATGTAGGAATGTCAGCTAAGATAGAGAAGTAGCAGTTCTCCCATTGCGACCAATATAAGAATATTGACAAAACGAATATGAAACTTGAAAGAAGTTTCAGATATTCTTATTATCAACTTTTTACATATCTATTAGAGAATTAGCATCTCCAATATGAGATATTGGAAATGATTCTCAGAGCTACGATAGTATACAGACTTAGACAAGTAAAAGGAAATCGAGAGAATGCAAGTGTTGAGTTAGACTCAACAATTGTTCAGGATATTCATAGGTTACTGTCAAATAGTAAATCTTTTTATATCTATAAGAGTCAAATATGAAACTGAATAATTGTTATTTAGTTGTATAAGATATCAAGAATTATAAAAGTGAATAACGTTGACTGAGAAGGAACAATAGTTGTTCAAATCAGTCAATGCACTATATATTCTTGATATGACATTTCATGTGATGAATGTTCACAAGTCTTCTATAGAAATGAACTGTGTGAATCCTGATTATCTATAGTATTGTACACAAGGTTGTACAATAAGAAATTATTGGTGCTGATACATACTGATGTAAACAGCTCAATATCGTCTTAAGGCCAAAAATAATCACTCCCATTGACTTACTTTATAATTTACTCTTGGAATGATTCGACTGTATGTACTTGCTGAAGTACAAGTCCAGTGCATCTGAGAGATTAAGGTATAAGATCAAATGAAGTATTAGAATTCTTTGATTTGATCGAAGAAATTAATACTTAGGTATATGATTCATACAAATCATTAAAAGGATAATTGTATCCTCGCTCGATTGATCCTCATTGTACATCATAGTAACATAATAGAATGAGGAATTACACCTTATTAAGATATAGTGTAATGCATAATAAGATTTGCCTAATTCTTATATCCTTTTGAATATGAGTATGAACATTAGATGTCCATACTTTACAGATGGTTCTAAATGAGTCAGTGTGTGTCCATATAAGATATGGAAATCAAATAATTCATATGAGATATGAATTATAAACATCAATAATTATCGTCCTGAAAGCTATCTTTTATGAAGAGGAATATGTCCTCAGAGAAGACAGTGGGAGCTAATAAAACTAGAAGATATTCTAGATCCACAAGTTAACATAAGATTATTAGATAATCTTTAGTTGTTTGGAACTTGTAAGGATTGAGGTTTCGGATCCGGTTATCGGGTCAGCTTCAGGGTCGGATCCCTTAGTTTGGGCTTTAGTGGGGCTGAGACTTAATTTCTTTTTCGCGTTGAGCAAGCTCGACGCGGTTCAAACGGCGTCCAGCAATGCGGACGTGTTTTAGGCTGGGCCACGTGGGCTGGCCTTGGGGTGCGAGAGTACAGCCCTGGTCTTATCGTCTGAATGGCGTCTTGTATGGACGATGCCATTTAGAGTACGACCCTGGTTTGTCAGTGTACGGCCCGGTCTTGTCATCTGAATGACATCGGGCTTGCACGACGCGTTTTACCCCGCTTCTGTTTGACCCCGCGAACCCTCCCTCCTTTCCCTCATTCTCTCCTTTCTCTTCTCTCTCCTCTCTTCCCTCCGATCTCCGGCGACCCCTTCCCCCTCTCCTTGCTTTCCTCCCTCCATTCCATCTCTCCCTCCACTCCATCAACCACCTAACTCCCACCACTACCACCACCATCTCCTCTGCGGCATTTTTCTCTCCAGACGGCGACCGACGTCCCGGTGGAGTAACGGCGCCCACGGGAGTACCGGCGGCGGCGTGTGGCGAGGTGGGTTGGCGGCTTGGAGCTAGGAGGAGTTCGAGTAACCGGTAGGGTGACTATCCCTGTTGTATTTTGTTTAAAAACCAGGTTTTTCCCGCTTTGAAGCATGTTTAGGAGTTTTATTGGGGTGAAAATACTAATTGCATGTGATGAGAATTTACGTGTTTTAATGGGTATTTAGGTTCTTCTCCTCCTTCTCCACTTTTTTTGTGTTTTTACACGATTCGAGGGGAAAAATCCCACCCCGTGGATTGGGAGGTGGTGGAGGAAGAACCGGTCTGTGAGGGTTAAACGGCGTCGGGGGACAGCGACGCCTTTTAGAAAGGCGGCTTCCACCCGTGACGCGATTTAGCCCAAATAACAGACTCTGTCTATGGACTAATGAGCGTCTAGGGACAGCGACGCCTTTTGAACGGCGACTTCCATGTACGACGCGTTTTAAGTAAAATTACCCTGAGGTCTGTCTCTGTTTCTGTCGTTATCAAGCGACTAGGGACAACGACGCCTACTTGAACGGCGACCTCTATAGACGACGCGTTTTAGGCCATCTTCTGAGGTTAGTTTTCACATAAACCAGTTTAGGAAGCTTGAATGACGTCGGCCTTAGGCGACGCAATTCAAGCCATAATTCTATTAATCCCTGCAATTAACACATGTTTACATTGTTAGATAGTTTAGTTAATTGCATGTGTAGAAATGTACTCGATGACAATGGATTCTATGTGATCGGATCGCACCGTGATGTGTTTCGTGCGATCGTGGGCCTAGAGTGAAAGTTGTTAGAGTTTAGGCACTCTGTGTCGGTGTGGGAGTGACACGGCGCCGGTGTGGGAGTGGCGGGGTGACGCCTAAAGAGAGGGTCACTTGGTATAGCCCGGGGTATAGCTAGTACCGGTGTGGGAGTGGTACATTTGGAGTGTCACTCGTGCTGGGGGAAGCAGAACCACCTGGAGCCTATCAGGCCGGAGTAGCCAGCGTGCTATCCGAGAGGTTGTTGTTTGGTCTCAGCGGGTTGGAGTTTCTCGCGTTCGACCGTGTGGTTGGTGTGTTTTGCTGAGACACTAGTTGTGGGCTCCGTGGTAGGATGGTTTCAAAATTGTGCATGTTATATTTCGAATGCATGTGTTTTATATCGAAATCTAGGAGTTATGTTTGCTGCTTTACTTGCTTGAATTATCTATATTTGTGTTGCTGAACTTGTGGGTGCGTGAGTGGGCGATGGGGATCGAAGGATCCCTACTGAGTCTTTTCGATGAGACTCATCCCTGCGATTTTCAGGTGAGGGTTCCAGGCAGGCGTAGCGAGGAGAGTGTTGCTTTGGGTCGCGCTCCAGCAGCCGTTGTTCCAGAGTATTCCCCGATGTAGTTGTTATTTTATTTTCTGGCCTGTACGCTTAATTATTTCTTTTCAGTTGGAGTATGTAATTATTTGCTGTGTCGAGTCGCATTGTAATAATTTTAATTCTTGCCCTTCCTTTTTAATTCAATGCAATGTGAATGTTTAGCTTAGTTTATTATTTATTTCCCAAACTTATCGTGATCTTGGTTTGGCTCCAAATTTAATGATTTGGCACCCATTTAGTAATCGGATCCCCGATTATAGGGTGGCGGGTCGTTACAGAACCACTCATAATACACATGAGAGGAGCTCAAAGATATAGATTATGATCTAAAATCTATGATGATATTCTCTGTAATTGCAACTTTGAGATTGGCAAGTAGTTAAGAATTCTAAGCTATAGTCCATAACTACTATTGAGTTCAGAACTTGATAGTACTGCTAAAGGGTATTGTACCTAAAGCAAGCAAATATTCAGAAGATTAGCATAAATGGACTACTTAAAACTTATATGGTAAACTGAAGAAAAATAGTCAACGTCAAAATGTTGACTTAGACAAGTTTTTCTCAGTGGTTATTATTAGTAAGTTTATTATAATTCTATTTGCCAATACTGCCGATCATAATAATGAGATAATGACAGTTAGATATGAAAATGGTTCTCTCAATGTGATTGAGGTAAAGATGTATATGATACACCTTTAAAGTTTTTAGAATATCCAAGAAGTGAGTTATGATTTTAAAGATCATTTTGAATCAAACTGAAGCTTCCTAAGTTGTAAAAAAAAAAAACAAAAAAAAAAGTTTTGACTTAATGGTCAAACACTACGTGATCATTAAGAATGATCACGGATTGTGTGTGTGTTCATAAAGGACAGTAGGAGTATGGTCACTTTAGTAATACTTTGTGATAATAACATCAAAGTTATTGAGAATGACATCAAGATGTTACTATCAGTGAAAGCATTGTTAACCATGTTTTTCCTCCATAATAGATTTTAGTTATAATATCCCACGTATTAGAAATACGAATTTATTAAGATAGATCGGTGGGAATGTTATATTGACCTATATGTCAAGATTTTGACTTAAATTTAATAAGTCTTAATTGTTGAGATATAGAATTTATTCCTTTAGGAAAAATGTTCCTTAAAGGATACAGGAGTGAAATGCATCACTAAGCACTTGAGAAGTGCTAAGGATGCACTCATGTATATGGAGAAGATGATTTGAAACTATGAGGTCACACTGACTCAAGTTTCAAGTCAAATAATGGATTCAACCTTCTAAAAGAAAGGAATGGATTGGAAGGGTTTCTTCAGAAGTTGCAGAACATTCTGAGGCTCTTTCACAAGTTTATAGACAAAGGATTAAGTGGAAATAACATAATGAAAAATATTCCATCTTTAGACAATTTAGCAGATCCCTGACCAAGTCTTAGTCATAGACTTTATGTGAGCATCACCTAGATTTGGTGGAGACAAATGCGAAGGTGATTGGCTTGAATCCACGTGGGAGATTGGTGGATATAGATGTCCTCTAAGCCAATCATAAGGCACCTATTTCAATCTGGTTCACTGATAAATGGCATTTATTTCATTATGTAGATTGGCGTATTTATTATTGCGCATAATCAAGTCTATAAATGTGTGCAATAGTCATTAGATTATGATGAGATCATAATAATGAGACTGATGACTTATAAACACATATTCTTAATTGTTCCTAGTCGTAGGATGTTTGAGAAGGACATCAAACATCCGGTAAGACTAGTACATGTTATTCCAGCTCATATGATGAGGGTGACTGATCTCGTTAGTTATTTATGTTGAGACACAATGGTGAACCTGTAGGTGCTCATTCAGGAATGAGTTCACTGAACTGATCCGACATGAATCGCCGAATGGTAATTTACCTGACTGTCAATCGGCTTGATTCATCGTTACAGTGGTGTGGTTGATCCTTGAACTTGAGACACCAAAGACACCTTGTCGGTGGACTTCTGGACTTTGACCTTGACCTACGAATCCCTATCTACGGGATCTTTAATAGTCAAGGATCGGGTCTAGCGGAAGACCTTCGAAGGTGATTGTGTGTTCAATAAAGGATCGTTCGCTCTCAGATAACTGGAGAGAGAATGCTCTAGAATAGATCTACAGGAATCTCTGGCCAGAGCAGAAACAATATCAAAAAAGATGTTTTTGGATATTGTATAGCGGAGTCTGATTCAAGTGAGTTGACCATCTAGGGTTTGATAGTTGACCATACCCTAGGTTAACTCGAGAACATTGTACGAACGAAGGATTATAGCCACACAGTAACTGTGGATGGACAGGTTCTATGAGTGGGTTGTTGAATCCCATTACCTTCCAGGATCATGCAGTGTTACTTGGCACCCAACTTGATCGGATGTCCGAACGAATTTACATGAGATATTAATTCAGTTAAGTAATTAGTTAATATCTAGATATTAATTAATTACAATAAGTCAATAACTAGTTATTGGACTTAACGGGCTAAAAATCGAACTGGTTAATGGGCCTAGAAGGTTACACGCAATAAGATTCTCAGTTGGTGGTGTTTTAGTGGGATTTATATTAATTCGGGGACTTTTGTGAAAAATCGCACTGACATAACATATATACGCGCTGTTGAGAAACCCTGGGCCAAGCTCCAGGGTTTCCCCATGCTGGCCGCCCCCCTTTCTCTCTCCTCCTTTGGGCACCCCGATCGAGGTGCCGAGACAATCCCCGTCTCCGCCGCGCGTGATTCCCGAAAGTCGGGAATTCCCATCCACGGGTTTTCGGCAATCGTTGCAGCGACGGATCTTCAGCGAGCGAGCTGATACGGACGAGGGAGTGAGGACGAACCACTGCGGAGGATCGCGTGGATACTTCTGGAGGCCGAACGCTTGTGCGGCTCGTGGCATCGCCTCGACAGAACCGAGACAGAAGCAGATTCGAATCCGCATACGGTAATCAGATTACAACCCAGTTTTTTTGTTTTAGTTTTCGTTCCGAATCGGATCAGTAGGCATCGGGCGGGATATTTTTTGTTCATCATTTCCATTGCGTTCTTCGCGTCCCGCCTGGATCCCAACACTTTGGGCCAAAAGGAATTGGTAGAAAGCAACTTCAGCATTCATTCTTTAGGTAGTGAGTGGTTTAGGAGATTATAGTACTGTTGTGCCATCTTTGGACAGTTGGTTTATGGGTAAGATGTAAGGATGACTTTTGATTTCAACATTTCCTTTTCTTCTCTTTCTCATAGCTACTGCTTGCCATATTGGTACAGTGCATGATAAACTATGAGATTCTGAAGAAAGATTAATTTGTTTACCTTGAACAAAGGCTATACATAGGAAGGACATGGGAAAATTAATCTGTCCTTTGCATTTCTATGGCACACTTCCAATAGTCTTATTTTGCTCAATGGTGGAATGACATGGGAAGGAACTAATCAACACACTCTTGTGATTACCATTACTTTCTTTGGATAACTAGTCATGTACTATCCTTCCACCCTGTTTGCAGACACACCTTCTTTCATTGAGTATGATTTGCTGCACGATCATGCTATACACTGGCAGTCAGCATTAGGCCATAGTAAATAATTTTACACTTTACTTTTTATATAGTTCAGTGCCTCATAAATTGCCGTATTCTTTTCATCACCTCTTTGTAGTTTTCTGTATTTTCATTTGGTTATCAAATTGTTCCATAGTTCATTTTTTTTAAAACATGATTGTGCACGTGGAATGGATGTTGCACTTAGTTAACAGCCAGTGAACATGGTTCTAAGTTCTAATTCCGTTCACAAACATGTAATTGTTAACTTGTAATCGTCCATAGCAACATTTATTTGTCAATCTTATCCCGTATTTGTGAGTGAAAACTAAGATTTGTCAACTGAACCCAAACTCTATGAAGCAAATCTACTATTTGTCATTTAAGTTCTCTATTTGTAAAGTAATTGTTGTTGTTTCCTTATAGTATTTCCTTCATGATATTTAGGACTAATTATTTGTTCATTGGTAACACAGGTGGACGAGGACAAATTTCGCTAGCCCGATGCTCCTTAGCAGCATATGTGGATGACCGCGATGGATTGGGGTTTAGAGATTGCCACAGGAGTTTGATGTGCCAAACTCCATTTGCGCCATTCGTTAACAACTAGCCTCCCACATCATTCCCTTTCTATTTCTTGGAGGAAATAATAGATGCACTTCAGGGAGGGTGTGACTTCGTCCTTGGTACAACAGTGGTCACATTCTCCCCTCAATATGTGGCATTGATTTTGGGAGTACCATGCACAGGCTTTGATGTGCACCCTTACCGTTCAAAGGATCAGCCTTCCCGACTTTGGGAACGTTTCGACGAAAAGGTAATGTTCGACAGAAAGACCATACGGGAGCTTATTCACAGTCTCGTAGGCTCCGATCATGAGGTAGATGTAGCCGACACAGTTCGCCTGGATACTCCTACATTTCTCTACATTTTTGTGTCTAGTAACTCAGCATAGATGCCCCCGTCGGCTACTACATCATTTGGATGACCTACAGTCACTTAGTAAATACTCCTGGGCAGTGGCATTTCATCAAGTCATCATGCACAAATTTGATGTCCTGGAACGTGCAGTAAAGGACAGGAGGAGTGGCAGAAAAACTATAGGAAAGAGAAGTCATGGGGGAGGTGAACCAACAGGGAATATATTCTTGTATGGTTGCTCTACTGCCTTAGTTGTATGTATTCTATTCATTTTACTATTCTTTGTATTTGATGTCGTGTCATTTTACATATCATATAATATATTTTTAACTCACATTGCACGTATTTGTAGGTGTGGTTTCTGGAGCATACCCACATCCGGCAGCCACTAAACAGGTCTGCATTTCCCCGTATATTTCGGTGGCCATCCATGAATGTACGAAAATTTACGTGGACAGCAGCCACCTTGAGAACAAATCAGGTAATATTCACCCATGAAATGTGACCAAATCCACATGCATTGATGTTTTTTTTTTCTTAGTAACAATGTGATATGAATACTTTCAAACAAGTTGTTGAGAAACTAGAGGTGGAGCCCACTGAAAGGTGGCTCCTTGGGATGGGGGAAGAAAGTAGAAGGGAGGAGCCAGCCACCTCTAACGCCATTGAGACATTGACATGCCAAGTTACTACGCTTGTTGACATAGTCAAATGTCTGGATGATAAGCATGCAAGGGAGTTGATAGAGGTTCGAAAACAAATGGATGCCCAATTTGATCGTTTGGAGAGCAAAGTTGATGCTCTTTTGGCACAAGTAAGGGCTTTGGGTCATGAACATGGGGAGGGGGAGGTGCCTACAATGGGTGCTGCAGTTGAGGAGGAGGGAGAGCATGCAGGGATACATGGACTTGAAGAGAAAGGGGACCTCCACGACGGGGCTGCATGCATTGGTATGGAATCGAGAAGCACCTTCATGAACAGTTGGAAGCATCTGGTAAGGTTGAGCATAAAGGAAAGGCTAAACCTTTGCGTATCTTTAAGATGAAGAGGACTGCTGGATCCAAGAGGGTTATTTTTGCAGGGACAATGGTAAGTGGACTGTTAGAAAGTTAGTTTACTCATTTTCTTCTTATTGTGATTCATGTGTACTCTAATGCAGGCATCTCTGAAGAAGGAGGAATATGAATTTTGTGGGAAGGGTCTTTTAGGAGTGAATGATGAGGTGGTCATTCACACATTCTTATCATCGAACATGACAGAGTAAGTAAATTTCTCTATGTTTACTACATTCATCCACTTTGGAAAAAAAAGTGAACACTTAGGGAAAAGTTTAGTATTGATAAGAGAAAAATAAATGATAAAGATGAAAAAAAAGCATGGAAGGAAATCTCTTTTTCACGTTTCATGTATATTCTCTACAAAACTCTAGGGGAACTTTCGGAGTCACAAAAGATTACTCATGTTTTCATACTTAGAGAGGTCGGAGCCGTCCCTCCACCGCCTCTTCTTGTCTAGGAATAGTGCTGCATAGTGGGATATGGGCTTCCATAGTGATAGATGCATGTATGCCGGAAGCAGAAACCCGTATAGTGGGATATCGGCTTGCATATTGAACTGGTTTTGGGGGGGAAAAAAGGAAGGGAGGAAAAAAAGGTTGAAATCCTAGAGATTCAACAACATTTAGAAATTTTTTTTGTAGGTCTGAGAGGAGTTTTGCACTTTTGTGGGAATTTAACAAAAATGAGCAAGAACATAGACCATTCAAAATCTAGAAGGGGTTCCCCGAGCACATCTATGGGCTTTTTCCCCTTTTCTTCTCTCTCTGTTTCATAGAATCAACACCCCATTCAAACAAAAAGGAAAAGGGAAAGGGGAAGGGAAGAGATTAAGAAGACTTCAGGAATTTTAAAGACTTTGCCTATCCTTTTGATTATTTCCTCTTGTCCTCCTCCCCCATTTATTATGCTTGTTGTTGGTGCAGGTTAAAGTGGTAAAGGGAGAAAAAATAAGGGCATCATAAATACCTTTAATGGTGGTTGACTCTGTGTTTTTTTTACTAGATTGTCCGATTCAGAAAAGGGGCCTCTTGCTTCTCCCTTTTAATGTCAGTTCTTGTAATATGAAATTTCTATTCGGATTTTGTTCTAGGAATGTCATGCAAGTTTTTTTTTTTTGGCATAAGTTATTTCATTAGACAATGTTAACCATTTTTTGTCAACCATAGAGATGAAAATGGTTTGTGAAAGAGAATACCAGAAAATGGATGGCAGCTGTTTTGGAAAGATGTTTATATTGGAAAGTTTAATGTTGTTGTGGTCATATTATGTTGTCTTCTTTAGTGGAAGTTATGAAGTTCTATAAGAATGCTCTATGTTACTACATTTTTAAATTGTCTTCCTTATTGCTTTTGATTATTTTTTTACTTTTTACCGTTCATATCCGTCAGCTTTTGTTTAGAGTAAAGTTTGCATCTCATCTTGTTCTATGGTCTTTGTCTTTGAAAATTACAGTTTTCTTTTAGTACACCTATGTCAGTTCAAAGCTCCATAGCTTCATACATGGACGTTGTTCATAGCGAGCATTATCCCTGGAGGATAATCATTTATCCCTCCATTCTTGAGACATCTAGATCCACTCAGTCATCTACCAAACACAACAAACTCATTTTTTGTCCATTTCCCATTACATATGAGAATTAGTAGTTTGAAACTTCCTTCACTAGAGCTGTAATTTACTGAAATTTTCCTTTCATTTCAAATAGGAGAGTAAAACATGTTTTACATATTGATCCATTCTCCATTGCATGTGTTTTATGTATGTGTATGTGTTTACATTCTGCCTTCATGTTGTCAGTGAACATATTGTCTTGAGCACTACATGGGGTGCCAATTTGACAGGAATACACGTGTGCCATTTATTATCTGGACAAATGATGCACGATGATGAAAGTATTGTATGTTAACATTGACAATTGGTAGTAAATTAATATTAGATTCATTCATGTAAACACACGTACATATAAATCTTTGCAGGTGATTGATTATGCTGTAGATAGGATCAAACAGACGCAATTACAATCTCCTGATAGTTACAAAGCATGGGGCATTGACAGTAAGGACTACAATGCCTCAGATGGACAACACTGCAGACGATATCGCACGATTGAGGGGATAGTTGGCAGTCGACATGGTGACCATGGGCACTCAACGAATAACCTTCAATCGGATGTATTTAAATTGGTTATCTTGTAAGAACTTTGTACAGTATGTTGTCACTCAGACTTGTGTTATTCTCAGGGGTATGCCCCGGTGATGTTGTTATATTTTCAGGGGTATGCCCCGGTGACGTCGTTATATTTTCAGGGGTATGCCCCGGTGGCATTGTGATATTTTCAAGAGTATGCATCGGTGTGACCATATAAATGATTCACTTTAATATTTTCTACCTTGTGTTGTTGTGTTGCTCATGGATCTTGCAAGCTTGTGTCTATGATTAGTTTATGTGAAAAGAAATTTGTGTCTGTGATGTTACCAGATACTTTTTATGTCTCTGTGATTCAAGTTACAATTGACAAGTACAGGTTAACATTGAAAATTATAGGTAAGCATTCTCAAATACAAAAATAACATTGACAAATTAATGTATGCATCCAGAGGATAATATTGACAAATTAATGTATGCACCCAAAGGATAATATTGACAAATACAGGTTGCTTATGGGTCTTAGAAGCTTGTGTCTGTGATTAGTTTCTGTGAAAAGAAACCTGTGTCTGTGATGTTACAGATACTTTTTATGTCTCTGTAATCCAAGTTATAATTGACAAATATAGGTTAACATTGAAAACTACATGTATGCATTCTCAAATACAGAAGTAATATTGATAAATTAATGTATGCACCCAAAGGATAATTTTGACAAATAGAGGTTAACATAGAAAAATACAGATAGATATTCATAAATACCGAGTAAGATTGACAAATTAATGTAGGTATTGATAGGATAAGATTGACAAATACACGTTAGCATTGAAAATTACAAGTAGGTATTTACAAATATCGAGTATGAATGACAAATTAATGTACGCATTGAAAGGATAACATTGCCAAATACATGTTTACACTATCAAATGTGAGGTAAGGCATTAATCACTATGGCCCTTTACTTGTCAATGTTACTCTGTGATTGTCAATTTCATCTTGCATTTGTCAATAATAATCTATATTTGTCAATGTAAATCAAAATAATGTTACTTTGTGTTTGTCAATATCCGACAGCATTTGTCTGTGTTACTCTCTATTTATCAACACAGATCTGTATTTATTAATGTTATCTTCTACTATTCAATGTTACTTTGTGTTTGTCAATCCTATCCGAGTTTGTCAATGTCAATCTATACGAGTGAATGTTAGTTTGTCTTTGTCAATCTTAACCTACCATTTGTCACTTTTACTCTGTATTTATAAATAAAAACAGCGTATTTGTCAATGTTAGTTGCCAATGTAAAGGTTGCCAATATTATCCTTTACTTGTCAATATTAGACCGTATTTATCAATGTAATACAATATTTGTTAATTATACATAGTATTTGTAAATGTAAATTTTGTCAATGCTAGTCTATATTAGTCAAGATTAACCTGCATTGGTCAATATTAGTCTGTACTACTCGATCTTACTTTGTGTTTGTCATTATTAAGTCTTTATTTATCAATAGAAACACCATATTTGTCAATGTTAGTTGTTAATGTAAAGGTTGCCAATATTATCCTTTATTTATTAATGTTAGCCCGTATTTATCAATGTAATCTCTTATTTGTCTATCATATACTTCATTTGTAAATGTAAATCTTTGTCATTTTTACCGTATGTTTGTCAAGATCACTATGCAGTTGTCAATGTGAGTCTGTACTAGTCGATTGTGTTTGTCAATCTTACCCGCAATTTGTAACTATTAATCTTTATTTAGCAATATAAACGTCATATTTATCAATCTTAATTGCCAACGTAAAGATTGTGGATATTATCCTTTATTTTTCAATGTTAGTCTGTATTGGTCAATGGTAACTTATATTTATCAATCATAGGATGCATTTGTAAATGTAAATGTTTGTCAGTGTCAGACTATATTTATCAATATTAGTCTATTTTGGTCAACATTAACCTTTATTTGTCAATGTTAGTCTCTACTAGTTGATCTTATTTTGTGTTTGTCGATCTTATCTGGAATTTGTCACAATTACTCTTTATTTATCAACCTAAACGTGTTATTTATCAATCGTAGTTGCCACTATAAGGCTTGCTAAAATTATTATTTACTTGTCAATATTAGTTAGTATTTGTCGATGGAATACCGTGTTTATCAATCATAAGGTGCATTTGTAAATGCAGACTTTTCTCAGTGTCAGACTCTATTTGTCAATGCTAGTATATTTTGGTCAAGATTAACCTGCATTTGTCAATGTTAGTCTGTACTAGTCGATCTTTTTTTGTGAATACGATGACTTTACCTGGAATTTGTCACCATTACTCTTTATTTATCATAAACGCATTATTTATCAATCTTAGTTGCCACTGTGAGGTTTGCTAAAATTATCATTTACTTGTCAATATTAGTCAATATTTGTTGATGGAATACCATTTTTGTCAATCATAAGCTGCATTTGTAAATGCCAACGTTTTTCAGTGTCAGACTCTATTTATCAATGCTAGTCTATTTTGATCAAGATTAACCAGTATTTGTCAATGTTAGCCTGTACTAGTTGATCTTAGTTTGTGTTTGTCGATCTTACCTGGAATTTGTCACTATTACTCCATTACTTTCTATTTATCAATATAAACACCGTATTTATCAATCTTAGTTGCCACTATAAGGGTTGCTAATTATGAATATTACTTGTTAATATTAGTCCGTATTTGTCAATAGAATCTCTTATTTGTCAATGATACGCTGCATTAGTAACTGTAAATATTTGTCGATGTCAGTCTTTATTTATCAATGATAGTCTATATTTATCAATATTACTTTGCGTTTGTGAATGTTAGTCTGCACTAGTCGATATTACCTGGAATCTGTCCCCATTACTCTTTATTTATCAACATAAACGCATTATTTATCAATCTTAGTTGCCACTGTAAGACTTACTAAATTTATCCTTTACTTGTCAATATTAGTCCGTATTTGACAATAGAATCTCATATTTGTAAATCATATGCTGCATTTATAAATGTAAAAGTTTGTCAGTGCCAGATTCTATTTGTCAATGCTAGTCTATTTTGGTCAAGCTTAACCTAGATTTGTCAATGTTATTCTGTACTAGTCGTTCTTAATTTGTGTTTGTCAATCTTACCTTGAATTTTGTCACCATTAATCTATATTTATCAATATAAACGCCGTATTTATCAATCTTAATTGCCACTATAAGGCTTGCTAAAATTATCAATATTACTTTGCATTTGTCAATGTTACTCTGTGTTTGTCAATATTATGATACATTTGTCAATATTATCCTGTATTGATGTCTATAGGTTGCAGTATTTATGAACACCACGTGAATGTGCATGCATGCCCTCAACTGAGTACAGGTATGGCTGTAACTTGTATAATGAGGTTGCATATCCTTAAAAGCCTATAAAACAATGGAAAAATAGATTTTAATTATGACTTGAAGCATAAGAATTTCACATTCATGAATAGAAAACACATATGTCAACTTTTCATTATATTAGTTAAAATTTCACATTCATATACAAAGATGTATTACATACAAGTTAAGAACCTATGTACATTGATTGAGAAATATACATTTACATACAAAACTTATATTAAATTTTCACATCACATACATACATTCACACACAACTTTTTTCCTATACAGCCATATAGATAATATATATCAATCTTCACATCATCTTTTATAAAATACATAGCTACAAGTTATATATACATGCGCCACCAAAAAAGCTTATACACAACCATTATTTTATATGTTGCTACATTGTGTCTTCCGCAATATCAGTGTTCGTTGTTTCCATCATCTAGATATTGCTCTCAACAGTATCCTTGTTAGTCTGAGATGCCCTTTTACATTTTTTCCTAAGCTTCTCAAGAGAACTTTGAATCCTTTTTTCCCTTTTCCTTGATTTTAGAGGATCTTTATTAGATCTATTTTTGTCCACGACAGTGAGCGTGGATTTGTTTGCTTTGGTGGCAGCTATCAACTTATTTATCAGTTTGAGAATTTCATCCACAACTGCATCAAATCTAAAATTAGATAGAGAGCCAGCCTCAACAACCTTCATGAGACGGTGAATTTAATTACCGTACCTTATAGAGTTTGAATTTTGCATGTCATTCTGAACATTAGAGTCAACAATTGCTTAATGATACCTCATCTATTTTGTCCACCGCTGCATAAAATATCTTTCGAGAATCATATTGATGCCGTAAAGAAGAAATGTCATCAATGCATGCCTACATAAATATCTTTTGAATTAGAAACAATGGCAAACACATGATACGGTTCCTTCTTTTCGATCACATGATACAGTGTACTTCTTCACAATTTTCTTAACTCTGTCTTTAACTTTCACCCGTTCAAATGACTTCACCCTCAAGATACATGTACATTCGTCAAGTTGAATAATGGTAAGATGATAAGCAGCAACATCTATAACCTCTTGTCGAAATCTTTTGAAATTTTTTTTCGTATAAATGTTGGCAGCTTGCTTCTCAAAAGGCGAGGATGTTGTTAAGTAAGCTATCGTTTCCATGGATTTAACATCCGCTTGATTCTCTGTATCATATCTTCTGTCAATTGCAATTATATACTTTTCAATGAACTCAACAAGTGTGATCTTTAAGTGCACAAATCCATTAAAGAAATGATTAATGCTCTCACTACGTTGCGAGGTTGATATTCCTGTACAATCATATCATGTCCAATCCATTTATCAAATTCAAAATACAGGTTTAGAGAAAACAAATGCAGCTTAAAATTGGCAACCATAAATTAACATTGACACATGATTGGAGTGACTAACACATGTTCACCTTGCCAAATATACATTTTCATTGACCTATATAAGCTAAGAAATGCTCATCAAATAGACAAACACAGAGTATTCTTGAAAAATACATATACAAGTTCAGACTGACAACTCCATATGAACATTGATAACTATAAATAATGAAAAGTTATCATGATTTGTAAAATAATGATGAAGTAAGAAAATATACATGCGAAGAATGTATCTTTGAAGAACACTGGAACCCACTTCGCATGACTTTCATACAATCCATTGAACCAGCCATTATTTTTGCATGCTTTATACTCACACAACAATTGGTCCCACCGTTCTTCAAATTCATGAGTCGAAAGAGAATCGTATATGCATTCATCAAAGTCTTCCATAAACTTAGGATGAGTAGTGCATATATGACCAATCTTTTTACATATCTTTTGCAAAATATGCCATAGGCAAAATCAATGTCATGCATCAGGGAAGATCTCAACAATTGTTGCTTCAATGGCCTTATCTTGATCAGTGATGATTGCCTTTAGTACAACATCACCGTTGGCTTGTAACCAACAACTCAGAACCCATATGAAAGACTGCACTTTCTCATTTGATAGTAAGATACATTCAAGTAGGATGGATTGCCCATGATGATTTACTCCGACGAATGGTGCAAAAGGCATTTTATAGGTGTTTGTGAGAAAAGTAGTATCAAAACATATGACATCTCCAAACTATGTGCATGCGATCCTTACCCTTCCATCAATCCAAACTATATTCCTTAGTTAATGGTTGTCATTCAAATCTATGACATAAAAGAATCACGGACTCTTACTCTGCATTTGTAGAAAATGGGTCATCATTATCTTGACATCACCTTCCTTCAATTGACTTTGTCATTCCCTATCTAAGAAGTTTCTACAATCCTTTTCGGTAAACTGTAACTGTCGAACACCACTTTTTCTTCTCACAATACAGGACACTATATTTGATGTTGATATTCCTACACTATAAATATTCTTTATTTTTGCCTTTTCAGGCGTGCATATCCTTCGGTGTGACCGCAAGTATACAGCAGCTATTGGAGACAATGTATGATTATGCTCAAGTAGAACATGATATGCAATCTACGTTCCGCTACCTTTATCTAACTTCACTTCATACCTACTTTGCAATCAACTTTTGCACTATCTCGATAACATAAAGCTTTTGGGTCTCTCCTACTCTGTCCATTCTTCAAGCAACCAAACATCTTGTGCATACAAGACCCACGTGTAAACTTACTATTTACAGTAGATATACTAAATCCTACATGTCTAGCATAGGTGTCATAAAAACATCTCGCATCTTCAGCCGTATCAAATTTCATGCCATTGCATAGTTTTACAATGTTGGCATGGCCATCATCATTTTTCTCTTTTGTAGGAATCTTACTATGCGAGGATAATTCTGAAAATAAATACAAAGAAATAATTAAAAATATAAAATTAAAGGTTAGATTGAACAATACAAGTTCCCAATGAGGCATGGGTCTCTGAATGGAATTATATATGACATCATTGACAAATACATATTTGAATTGAAATGTGTCCATCAAAGATTTTAATTCTTACGTGTCACTATCACCCTATATTTGTTAATCTCAAACAATTATTCTTAATCCAAATACCTATTTGTCAACCTTACTATGTATTTGTCAACCCTAATTTATTTGTACTGTTACTTTATATAATCTACGTTAACCTATGTTTCACAATCAAAACTTGTATATGTCAATCTGAAGTTATATTTCTCAAATCGAATTCTATAGTGGTAATAGTTGTCATAACCTGTATTTATTAGTACTACCTTAGGTCAATCTGCTGTCGTATACTCGTTATAACCTGTATTTATTAGTAGTATCTTAGGTCAATCTATACCTTTATTTGTTCAATCTTACTCTAGAGAATCAAATTTACACTTGATAACATAAGTTATATTTATCAGCAATATCATATATTTGTCAATCCAAATATTTACTTATATATCCTAGCATGTATAGTCAATGATAACCTGTATTTATTTTTGTTACCTTGTATATTTCAATCCAAAATTATATTTCTCAATCACATTCTATAGTTGTCCATCGAAATAGGTTATTTATCAATGACAACTATATTTATCAATGTTATTTTATATTTGTTAATCTCATCCTGTAATTGTGAATATGACATTGCGTTTATCAATCTGAAGCTGTATTTGTAAATCTTACCTTTTACAATCAAAATTGAATTTATTTCACAATCCAAACTTCTATTTGTCAATATCGTCATCCATTTGTCACTCCAGATATTACATGTGTGGAGAAAAATATAAAAGTTTCAATTATAATGAACATCAATTTCAGTAAATGTGTAACCAAGATCCTTGAGTAAATCTATAGCGACGACTTGCGTGCTTGCACTAGCCTCCGTTGTCAATCGACCCTCCCTTGCTTTTACAGGAGTCTTATTCTCCACTTTTGTTATGTTTTCCATTGGATGTGCTGACAAACAATAAGAAATAAAAAATTAAAAAAAAAAATCTGAAATACAAGGTTGCATTGATGTTAACAAATTTAATAATAAACACAGTACATATACTAACTAGTTTCTCCAGTTTCCTTGGATAATGTTGTAAGTTGTAAGTTTTGTATGCTTGGCTCTGCTGATGGCATAAAAGGTAAGTACACAGGAGTAGGAACTTGCATTTGCACAACTGTCAGTAGCACAATGTTTGGCATCATAGGAGTGGACGTTGGAATGTGCCATCGAAAGATGGGCCACTATATATGTACAAGGGGGGGGGGGGTGAAAACTGCATGTGAACAATTGGGTTGGGCATGTACATCTGCAAACTATTAGTCGGCTGCACTCCATGTCATTCTATCTTGTTGCTCAGCAAGAATGTCTCTTCTCTTCCATTCTCCCTTGTAGGAGAAGGATGGTCTGGTCTCCTTTCCCCCATAAGAGGTATGTGTAAAGTGGAGGTGTGGAATGTGAAGAACAGGGCTTGCCTAGCTAGCTCACGCAACCCGCGTGGAGATGGGCGACTGACAAACAAGCGAGCAGGAACATGGATCGGCGTGGATGGCGGGAGGACTAATACGACAGCAGGGAATAGGGACCGCCGTAGATGCAGGAGGCGAGTAATTTCCACAGGGTTGGCTACCTGCGATCGCGATCACCTTGCTACCTTCAGAACAGGGCTTGCGTAGAGGTGGACAAGTGAGGAGGATGGCAGGAGAACCGGCACGAACGACCAGGAATAGGGACAGGTGTGGAGGTAGGAGGCGAGTAATATCCAAGCGGACATGGACGTGGGAGGACTGACAACTTCACACGTGCCTAGTTGCGGTCGCCCAACTACCTTCACAAGCACGCATGGACGTGGGAGGATTGGCACAAGCAAGGAGTAGCGGGGGTGCGAAACATGACTGCTATGTCTTCTCTCAGGTTCACGTCCGCTGTAGCTTCACCTCCACTCTCCTCTGCTTCCTCCGCTCTCTTCTGCTTCGGGCCGCTTCCCTCCTCCACTCTTCTCTGCTGCCCGGCTCATTTTCCCGCTCCTCTGGCTTCGTTGATTTCCGCGAGGATGGCGATGGGTGGGAAAAGGGCATTTTGGGTAGAAAATGTTCAAATGGAGCGTAAATTTCAAACATATAGGACGGGGTACTCATTACCTCGCGCATGGACGACATGTTTTATGTTTCCTAATTATTTTTGGTTTCCTTTTCCATATTTATTTCTATTCTGGTCGCATTAATTAACTAAAAGGCGTCCCCCTTGAACGACGTGTTTTAAGAGTTTCCTGATAAACAAGATTTGGCCGAGATAATCCAGTTTCAGAGGTTGGAAGGGTTTCCAACTCCCTTTATGATCATCCAAGGCAAGTCCGAGCCGTGAGAGAGTCCTTTAGAAGTCCAAAATACCCTTGAATCACTTATAAATACATATAGACATTGGCCTTTAAAAAAGGTTGGCTATTGGAGAATTTGGAGCTTCCTACAAGGTTTTTGAAGGCCCTTAAGAAGAAGAACGTGGACAGTAAGGGAAACTTCATCTTCTTCATCCTCTTCACCCTTTGAAGCCCATTGAAGACTAAGGCTATGGAGGGGCCATGCTTTTCCTTTCTTCTTAATCTTTTCCCTAGATTTTGATAAGATTCATATAGTTTAGATTTCTATTTTCATATAGTTCTCCATTGTATCACTTCATCATACATATTCACTTCATTTTTCCATGCCTATACATCCTTTAGGGGTTTAAAAGAACATGAAACAAGTGAGTTCTTTTGTTTAGTTGCATGATAATTTTGTTAGATAGAATAGATACTACCTCTTTTTAGTTCTAATCTATTTGTTTTCTTTTGTTTTCAATCATTTTTGCAAGGTTTGATGGAGATTTAGAAGAAAGTTTGGAGTTTGGACGGAAGGAGAAACACCCCCAAAGAACAAGAGTAAAAGAGAAAGAAGGCTCTTTTCTTTCGGCCGGCCAAAGGAGGGGAACAAAAGAACCCCACACTCTCCCGATTTGCAAGGTTAGTAAGCGATCACTTTTCCATTAAAGCCATTGGTTTCTGATGATCACAATTTCTTTGATATTGTTAATCATAGTAAACACATGATAGCAATGATGAACACACACTCTTTTTTAGCACTACAGCTTTTTGGCGATCACGGTGGTGCTTGTCTTGCCGTTTCTTTTTTTTATTTACTCTTGTTATTTCCATTGGGCACCCTCGGTGTACTGCTTGTGTCCTTCGGACACGTTTGATGGTTTTTTAGTTGGCTATTTGATCCTTGTCCCCACGTGCATCTCGTGCACATCCCCTTGTGGCAAAATCTTGCCCTCCCTTGATTGCTTTGAGAAGTAGTATTAGAAAGTGTGTTTTGTTTTAATTGATATCCATGAAGTCGCATGATTAACCTATATATTTAACTATTGTCGCATGAGAAGTTGATCTATTATTCATCCTATTGATTGGAGAGGGGAATGCCCCTATTGCCTTGATTATTTGCTTTTCTATGGGTCTGAATAGCATCGTCACAGAATGACGTCTTTCTTAAGGACGTCGACCATGAGCGACGCCGTTCAACCTGCATACCCTGTTTGTCCGAGCCATTGTGAACAGAAGTCACTGTCTTGATTAACGTCGACTCAGGTCAATGCGTTTCATACAGTCTCTCTTCTGGCCATTAGTTCTCGATTTTTTTGATCATTTGCTATTACTTATACTTATTATATTACAATAGAGGCCATCCAGGCCACAGGTCATTTGCACCGGGGCTCACTCCCCCTCTTTAGGAAAGCCCTTCTTAGCACCCTCACCTCTCTCTGACTGGGTCGGTCCCTCAGTCAGACTAGAGTGGCTGGTGTTGAGACCTCCGTAAGTCCCCGAAAGCAAGGAACTCCTCCTTGTTCATCGGGCCAATTCTACCATTTGAAGTCTTGGGTAGTTATTCATACCGTTGTGAGCAAAGCTATAGAACATAACGGCGGAAACTGAACTGAAATTAGGATCCTACTCACTACGAGAACTCGAGTTTAGAAATCCGATTAGCCCAACAAGTAACTCTCAAAGAAGCGTAAGCATCTACTTGGTTGTTAATCTGTGCCAACTTGATTGAAATAATTGTCATCTCAACACAATGATGCTACATTCAGGTAGAACCATCGGCATGGTTGCCTTTGAACAGGAAGATCTGGTTGAGTATGAGGGAGATGCTCATACCCCTCAAGTTCATGATACATCTTATTCTGAAGATGAAAGAGACGCTTATATTTCTAATACCCTGACCAACTCCAAACACGAGGGAGATGCTCATGTCCCTTAGTTTCAGGATAATTCAATTTATGATCAATACCATCCGGATTTGGGCGATCAGTCCCTTGTCCATGTCATCTCCAACCCTACCTTTGAAAAAGCCTAAGACAAAGCTGGGCCCTCGACCAATCATCCTTCTGACCTTGCTACCCTCATGGGAGCTCTGTCTAATCATGTGGATCCGCGTCAATTTGACGCGATCCAATCCATTCTAAAAAGAAAAACCTCTATGCATCCTTCTGAGCCAAGTCCTTCGGTTCACCCTTCTGCTTATCAAGCTCCTACTCAAGTCATGGGAGGCCTTTATTTCCACCCCTCAGCACACAGGCCCTTAACAATCTGGTTCACATCACCCAGTCAGGCCACGAACCCCAATTTATCAAAATGCCTTCGGGCAGAGCGGGAACGCCGCCAGTTCACAACCTTACTGTCCTCGCATCCCTGCTTACTTGCGGAGACAGTCTTTCCAACAGCCACCACCTTCACCAACAGATTCTACCACTCAACTCCTGCTTAATAAAATTTCCCAGATAGACGAGCGGTTCAAGAATCTTGAGAAGAATATGGACAATAAGGCCGCTCCTGAATTCTCTGTCCCTGATTTGCCAGTATTCCATCTCTTGCCTTCTGAAATGCCAGTCTACAGGAAGTACAACGGCATAGACAATCCTTTCCTTCACATCAAAGAATTCCTATATGAATCATCATTTTGGCAGCATGATAAAAAAGCACTGGCCTTCCTCTTCAGAAGATCATTGGAGGGATCAGCCTTCGAGTGGTTCTTCTCTTTGGACCTGAGTGAGGTAGAGAACTTCGACATAGTGTCAAAGAGGGTCCTACAAAGATACAAAGACAGGGTGGCACGTATCTTGTCCATTACTGACTTATTCAATGAGAAGATGAAGCCGAATGAGGACTTCATAGTGTTTGCTGATAGGTGGCGAGGGATGGCTGAAAAGATAAGAGATCACCTATCTGAAAAAGAACTAATAAAGATGATGGTTTCCAATGCCACCCCTCAGTACAAGCTAGTGTTGGCACTGAATAACTTGACTACCATGGCAGATCTGTATAAAAGAGCGCGTTAAGCTTAGAACGCGTTCAAGGATTCCACCTTTGCTAGTGTCTTCGATCCCCATCGACCCAATAGACCTCCACCTCGAAAGTCTATTATTCCCAACTCTTCTTCTATGGGTCCAACTACTGAGGGCACATTGTCTCATGAACAGGTCAGTACAATGAACAATAATCAGCCCTAGTTTATACGAAATCAGCAACAATATCAGTCACCGAGGCCTCAAAACCAACAGGGTTACAGGCCTCCTGCTTAGCAGCTTCAGTCAGCACCACAGCACCCCTCGCAGCAAGTATACAATCCACCTCGGCAGCAGTCGAATTACACTTAGGTTCCTCCCCCTAATGACTATACACAACAGAGGAAACCTCCTGGTCCCAGGAGGTCAGCATACTCCCAATTATTAGAATCCCTCTCAGATATATTCAATGCCCTTATGGCGGCCAACACCTTGGTTCTACCAAAGGAAAGGGCCATCTGGCCACCAAATGTTGACATGTCCTATTATTATGTGTTCCATCATCAACTGGGACATACAATAGATACTTGTTTTCACTTTCGAGATTACATTCATGATCTCAATGATCAAGGAGGGATTGATTGAGAGGAGGTGAAGAAGTACATAGCCGCCTTGAAGGCAAGAAAACCACAATAGCCGTAGCAGCAGCAACAAAAACCACCACAACAGCAACAACCAATCCAGAGAGCACCGGTACAACAGGCAGCACCATAGCATATGGGCATAGTGCAGAACCCGTTGCCGGAACATCAAAATATGATCGCCCTGATTCTTGTCAATAACCAGTCTGAGGCTAACCGAGGGCAAGGGTGGAAAGTCAAGGAATCCTCCTCTATTTACACGACAGGTCACAGTTAGAGTACTGCCGAACAACCGCCTCGTCGTATCCTCCGCATACCCAAACCACAGCCCATTACACCCTCCGCCACCATATCTTCACCAAGCAACCCTCCGCAAACCGACTATACACACCTCATGCCATCTAAACCACTACTCCGCATACCATTCCTTACATCACCTACAACAACCACTTACCTCGGTACCATACAACCCTCTAAACCGCTCATCCGCATAATACCTCCACTAAATAATCCACCCCTACAACCTTCCAAACAACTCATCCGAGTTCCCTTACCTCTCCCAAATAACCCTCCACTATCCAACCACGAATCCACCACACCAAGCAAATCCCTCATAAACCCAATAGCACTCAAAATATCACCAACACTTTCCACTAATGAATCACATACACTCCGGAGTGGCCAAATATTCAACAAGGTGTTCCCTCAGTCTACGGTGCGAGACGGCCCATCACAGTCAATAGAAGAGGTCTAGAATGAAGAGAGTACAACTGGTACTCACTATGATTTGTTGAAAGAGCTAGATAGAACACCGGCGCATATTTCCATACTAGAGCTGATCAAAAGATCCAAGATCCATCAAGAAGCCCTGATGGAGTATCTACAAAGGGTAATGGTCAGTGAAGACGTGCCAGTAGAAAAGATCACCGCATTGTTGGTCGCTCAGGGGGATCAGTCCTCTATATCCTTCCATACTTCTGAACTGGCACCGTTGGCAGCAAGGAGCATGGCATTAAGCATAACTGTCAACATATGCAGAAAGGCTGTGGATGCGTGTCTGATAGATACCAGGGCATCTATCAACGTGTTACCACCAAGAACCTTGGAGCTCTGCGGAATCCTGAAAGAAAAATGGCTGCCTTCTCCCATTTCTGTCACAGCCTATGATAACTCTACCCGTTTCCCTCTAGGCATGGTCTATTTGAAGGTAGAATTAGGCCCTGCTTGCCATGCTGAAGTCGAGTTTCATATTCTCGAGATAGACCCTTCACTGAAAGGCATACTCAGTCGTCCTTAAATCAAGTCACTTGAGGTGATTCCATCAACGAACCACCAATGCCTCAAGTTCCCTTACAAAAGACATATCATCAAAGTCACTAGTATGTCTATCCTTGCTGCAACCCACTCGCTGAATATAAGTCCAAATCCAGTCCTTCCGACTGTTCAAAGGCCAGTTATCTTTATGCCAAACCTACCTCCCTTCGGTAGACCCCTTTAAGCATATCATGCCTACATCTTACCCGATCAATGCCATGAAGAGGGGGAAGTCCATGAGTACCCCAGGCTGGAACATCATGATGAAGGTGGGATATCAACTTGGAAAGGGTCTTGGAACCTGGTTGCAAGGAAGAACTAAACCAGTTGCAGATGAGAGAAGGATATCTGGCAGCGGCCTTGGCTATAGGCCGAAGAAAGTGAGGCGCAATATTGTTGAACAATAAGAAGGCGAAGATGGTCAGAGGATATGGAAGACAATGGTTATCCCCTACAAAGAAAATCAGGATCCCCTGACTTGGACCTTGTCCACTCATTTTGTTAAATGGCCCGTGATTCAACATGACCAAACAGAAATAATTACCTCTCATTTTGATCTGCATAATATATATGGGAGGGATCTAGCTAGACATTGTTCACAACTATTGACAAACCAGTCCTTGGAGGCTCTGTGGCCGATGAAGAGGAGAAAGATTCAAGATCCTGAATGTGAGTGGTACCGCTGGTTTAATACCTGGGACCTGTATATTGCACTGAATAGGCTATTCTTAAATCCTTCAGAACCAAAGTGGCCGCCACTGATAGATGAATTGATTGAAAGGCTTGGGGCCATTTTCGACAAAAGGATTTTGTTGACTGAAGAAATTGACGAAGGGGAACTAGATAACCCTTATAAAGCTGGGCTGACAACCGACCAGCTATAGAGAGCAACTTACCCATCCCACAGCTTTACTCTCCATACTCTATTCCGCACCTTGCTCCTGACCCTGACTTGGTCGCGGGTCATTTCTGAGGATATTCTACGGGCGCCGCCCATCATTATCACTTTGTCCCCTTGGGACTTTCTCCATCAGATTCCTCTCAATCTGGAGAGGATCTACGATCTAATCTAGGACATATTGCTATATGATCCCCCAAATCCCTTGGCAGTGATGCCATTTTCACCTCCCAATCATCCTTCTTTCCATATTCATTCATGTTTCATGTTAAATAATATCCCCCCAAAAAAAAAATGCCAATTTGGCAACTCTCCCCTCTCATATCCTCGTTGAGGAAACATCATATTTGTCCGACTGTACCTCATCGCGCGGGCCATTCGAGCAAGACTCTCTTCTAGATCTGCTTTGTCCCTCCCGTCGGGAGGATTTACCTATATTTTCTCATGAACCCCTTGATTTTTATCCTTCTTCATCTTCATTAGGTCAGGATAGGGAGTCTAGTGAAGTTAGGGAGTCTAGTTCTAGGCAGGTCAATCAAGTTAGGAAGATTAGGAAGTCTAAGGGTAGACAAGTTCCCAATAGATACCTCCAAGACCTAGCTTTAAGATGCCTTTCTTGTTCCCAGATCCCTCAACTGTTAGAGAATTCAATTCAGATGCCAGAAGAATGTGAAGTTGATGAGTTAGTCGATGATCGGTACGGGGTATATGAGTTGTTATATAAGAAAGACCCTATTAATGAAGAAGGAGAAAACGACGAGGACGCGGCTGAGGCATATGCCAGTGGAGTGAAGAGATTTGATGAACATTTAGCTGCCATAAAGAGCCTACCAAAGAGATTAATCTAGGGACGGGAGATGAACCTAAGGTTGTCCTCGTCAGTAAGAACCTTGTAGTGCTAAAAAAGAGTGTATATTCATCATGTTATCATGTGTTTACTATGATTAATAATATGAAAAGAATCGTGATCGCCATAAACCGAGGGTTTCAAAGAAAAAGTGATCGCTTACTAACCTTGCAAATCTGGAGAATATGGGGTTCTTTTGTTCCTCTCTTTCGGCCAGCCAAAAGAAAAGAGCCTTCTCTTTCTTTACTCTTGTTGCTCTTTTGTACCTTGCAAAAAAGATCAATTAAACAATAAAACTATGATTAGAACTAAAATAGCATAGTATTTATTCTAATTAAGAATCTAAACATACAACTAAACTAAAAGAACTCACTTTTTGTATTCTTTTAAACCCCTAAAGGAAGTGTAGGTTTGGAAATTATGAAGTGAGTTTGTGTGATGAGTTGATGCAATGAAAAATTATGTGAAAAAGAAACTAAAAAGAAACTAGAGAAGGAGATGGTTGGTTTGGCCCCTTGAAAGCCTTGGTCTTCTTAGGCTTCAATGGAGGAAGAAGACGAAGAAATAAGAACTCCTCTTGCTATCCATGTTTTTCTTCTTGCGAACCTTCAAACACCTTGTAGAAAGCTTCAAATTGACCTTCAACTGTTAACTCTAACCTTAAAAACTTCTAACCTTTTTCAAAGGTCAATGTCCATATGTATTAATAAGAAGTGATTCAAGAGTATTTGGCCTTCAAAAGGATTCTTCCCGCAACTCGGATTTGCTCTGGACGATCATAAAGGGAATTGGAGACCCTTCCAACCTCTGGAATAGGATTATCTCGTCTAAATCTTACCTATCAGGAAATTCTTAAAACGCGTCGTTCAAGGGGGATGCCTTTTAGTTAATTAATATGGCCAGAATAGAAATAAATCCGGAAAGGGAAACCGAAACCAATTAGGAAACATGAAACGCGTCGTGTAAGGGAGGCGTGCTTTAGATAAATTAGGAAATCAACCAAAATTAGAAATACTAAACCTAGGCGGATTAGGACTTAAACGACGTCGTGTATAGGCGACGCTATTCAATTAAATCCTCTTAGATTTACAAATTTTAATTCCGAATTGATTTCTGCTAAGAATCTAAATAGCGTCGTGTATACGCGACGTGATTCAACAATTTTTGAGAGAAAATCAATAAAATTAATTAATGATTAAACAACAGACCATTCCAGGGCGTTATCATTGCGACATGAAATTTACTTAATATGATGTAAAAATTAGCGTGTTTACAGCTGCCTCACCTTAGCATTGACTTTATAAGAGAGTGTAATGTACTGAAAAGGTGATGCCAAGGTGTGATGTGACACGCTCTTAACATTATATGATGGGAATCTTTCTCAAAATAATCAGTAAATATAACTTAAAATATCAATGGAATCATTCTTGTATGGATGAGAGAAATAAGGAAACAAAATAAGGTCGATCAACTTCCGTGTTTGGGAAGTACCCTAGGTCACAAACCTTGCAAGTTTCGTCATGCAGAGCGGTTACCAACCAATGTGGAAGTGCTGCAACCATGACGGATCTTAAGAGGAAACAAGAAATGTTGGATGAGAAATCCAAGAAAGGATAGAATTCCAAGGATATCTGTAACGACCCACCACCCTATAATCGGGATCCGATTACTAAATGGGTACCGAATCATTAAAATTTAGAGCTAAATCAGGATCTCGATAAGTCTGAAAAATAAATGATAAACTAAGCTAAACATTTACATCACATCGAATTGTAAAGTAAGTGCAAGAATTAAAAATTATTACAATTTGACTTGACTTAGCAAATAATTACATATTCTAAGTGAAAAGAAATAATTAAGCGTACAGGCCTGAAAGGAAAAATAACAACTACATCGGGGCATACCCCGGAACAATAGCTGCTGGCAGGCAACCCGAGATAACACTCCTCTCGCTACGCCTGACTGGAACCCTTACCTGAAAAGCGTAGGGGGGTGAGTCTCATCAAAATAGACTCAGTATGGATCCTTCGATCCCCACCACCCACTCACGCACCCACAAGTGCAAGAACACAAATATAAGCAATTTTTATAAATAAAGCAGTAAACACAACTCCCGGATTTCGATATAAAATGCATGTATTCATAAATGTAACATGCACAACTCTAAAACCACTCCACTACGGAGTCCACAACTAGCGCCTCGGCTAAACACACAAACTACGTGGCCGAATGCGAAAAACACCGACCCGCTAAGACCAAACAGCTACCCCTCGGATAGCACGCTGGCTACTCCTGCCTGACCAGCTCTAGGTGGTTCTGCTTCCCCTAGCATGAGTGACACTTCGAATGTACCACTCCCACACTGGTACTAGCTATACCCCGAGGTACACTAGATGACCCTCTCTCTAGGCCTCACCCCACCACTCCCACACCGACGCTGTGTCAATCCCACATTAAGACAGGGTGCCTAAGCGCTAACAGCTATTACTCTAGGTCCACGGTCGCACGAAACACAACACAGTACGATCCAATCACATAAAAGTCCTCGTCCTCAAGTATATTTTCAAGCATGAAATTAATCAAACAATCTAACAATGTAAACGCATGTTAATAGCATGAATTAATGGAGTTCTGTCTTGAATTGCGTCGCCCATGGCCGACGTTATTCAAGACCCCTAAACTAGTTCACATAAAAACTGGTCTCAGAAGATGGCCTAAATCGCGCCGTTCAAAGGAGTCGCCATTTAAAATGGCGTCGCTGTCCATAGACGCCATTCAATCCAGAGACAGAGTCTCCTGATCTGGGCTAAATCGTGTCTCGGGTGGGAGCCGCCTTTTAAATGGCGTCGCTGTCCCCAGACGCCATTTAGCACTCACAGACAGGTTCCCCTGCGGCCTCCCCCGAGTTACAAAGCGGGATTTCTCCCCCAAATCGCATAAAAAACGTCACAAAATATAGAAGGAGGAGAAGAATCCAAATACCCGTTAAAAGTCCACCATTCCTCATTTTATAAGGTTAGCATTTTCACCCTAAAAATCCCCTAAACATGCTCCAAAGCGGGAAAACATGTTTTTATTCGAAACACAACGAAAATCGTCACCCTACCGGTTACTTGAACTCCTCCTAGCTCTTAGTCGCCGAACCGTCACGCCACGAACTGTCGTCGGTACTGCCGTGGACGCCGTTACTCCACTAGGACGTCGGCCGCCGTCTGAAGAGAAATGCGCCGCGGAGGAGATGGTGATGGTAGTGGTGGAAGTTAGGAGGTTGATGGAGTGGAGGGAGAGGAGGAATGGGAAGAGGAAAGGAAGGAGAAAGGGGAAGGGGCTCCAAATGGATCGGAGAGAGGGAGGAGAGAGAAGAAAATGAGAGGAATGAGGAAAAGGAAGAAGAGCTTCGGGGCATCAACCGAAACTGGCTAAAACGCTTTCTCCAAGACCGACGCCAAACAGACGACAAGACGGGGTCGTACATTGATAGATCTTTGAATGGCGTCGACCATGTAAGACACCATTTAGACGATAAGACTGGGGCCGTACTCTCGCAGCCCAAAACTGGCCTGCGTGGCGCCCACGTGGCACATTTTAAAACGTGTCCCCCAAACCGGACGTCGTTTGGACCGCGTCGAGCAAGCTCGACACGAAAAAGAACCCATGCCCCAGCCTCTCAAGGGCCCAAACCAAGGGGTCCAACATCGAAACCAACTCGATAACCAGATCCGAAACCTCAATCTTTACAATATCTTCAAGCGAACCTCAAAGATAATCAAGATACTCAATTCAGAATAGGATATTTCATATCACGTTGGGACTTATTGGATCAATGATATGAAATTTAATCAGGAATTAATTCTTATCACAATTATATCAAAGTCCTACATGATGCATGCTGGGCTAAAAGAAAAATATAAGATAAAATAAAATAATAAATTAATCAAAGATAATATTGTTAAATTGTCATCAATGAGTCAAGATACCGATTCTATAATTCAATGCTAAGCCGAAGCTCATTTATCTACGCACCGTTTCACAAAAGTAGAACCATCGTCCCCATTAATTAACAGTCTAACGGCCTATCCGTGCGATTAAGAATTCTCTGGAATTATCACTGTTTTTGTTGAAGGGGAACTCAAATTCCAGTTTCATCAAAACCACAAAGTCCTTGATCTGCTCTAATAGATATTTATCATATATTAATGCTGATGCAAATCAATTACATGAAAAAATACAGGATGGAGATAACCAACTTTTTAGTCACGGCTGGGACTCATGAACTCCTACAATGGGATCTTAGTGGAAATGTCAGCTTCATTTTAACCTTTTGATATTTCCTGCACTCAAAATTTCATCAGTGACTTCAAGCAAGTTATACAGCATGGAGTCATGGATTTTCAACAAAGTAATAGAAATTCAGAAACCTGATTGAAATGCGTCGCTGTTCACAGACGTTATTTAAATGACGTCGCCCCGTCCAGACGCAATTCAACTTACAGAAATTGTTCTCTGTTCTGACTACAATCCAAACTCTACTTGCCTTAATGCACATCCCTTTTCCAACTCGGAAAGGGGCTCTCAATCTCGCAAATCACTCTATAAAACCTTCCTCTCTTCATATCAAAGCATTACAACAAGCAATCAAGAGGGAAAGGTAGTGATTTCTTTACAAGATTCAAGGGAAAGAAGTGAAGAACAAGGAGTCAATAAAATCCAAGCAAGGAAGATGGATTCTACTAATAGGAGGATGAGAAAGGCGATTTAAAAGCTTTCTGAGGTGAAAGATCATCTAAGCGGGCGAGATCCTAACTTACAAGTAAGCTAATCTCTCCTCTAATCAATTCTTTCTATGCAACTTTCTACATGATCCCTATATTCCAATTCTCCATCTAGGGATATCCTTTCTTCTCCGGTCCAAGAAGATTTTCCTCACGTCCATGGGTCCAAAAGCTGGTTAACAAGATCAATCTCCCCATGCAATCCTATATCTCCAAGTGGCATATCCAAAGATTGATAATTCATGCCAAACATTACAAGAGCACAAGCATGGATTGGGTTGCAATAGGTGCTTTGATCGAACTATGGCATCCTCAAACTCATACTTTCCTCTTTGCCACATTCGAAGCCACTATCTTTTTAGAAGAAGCCGAACTCTTATTGGGTCTTCCTAAGCTTAAGGTCAACAATGATGATCCTGATCTGAGTGAGATGATATTCATGAGGAAAGAATTACGGGTCAACAATTTTTGGGAAAGATTATGAAGAATCCAAAGGGAATTTAAGGTTGTCTTACAAAGAAAGGGATCAATCTTGCTAAATTAGCTGAGTGGACTTTGAAGAAGATAGAAGACCTCAAGGATGAAGATACCGAGAACGTGATGAAGGCGTCCACCACGTGCTTAGCTGGAGCACTATTATTCCCTACCCAAGACAATATTTTAGAAGATGATCAAATCAACGTAATCAATAGGATTTTTGAAGGGAAGCAGATTAGCACAGCGGTTCTAGCCTACCTCTACAGTGGACTTTCTGCAGCTTCTACAGGTCAACCTCCTTATGATAGCAAGCTCCTCTTGGCTCTGTGGGTGGAATTCCACTTCAAGTTCAATCATGATGATGAGAAAGTTCTAAGGATATCCTAAATATATCAGCGCAGTCCCATCTTCCATATTGCCAACATTGTGAAGTTCAATGATAACATGACCAATCGAGTGCCCAACCTCAAAACTTGAGCTGACTGACGCACTTACTTCAAGACTATGCCTCAACTGGCTTTGAATCTATGCCACACGCTCTCATGGAAAAGGCGGTTCGAGTATGCCGTGGTGCTGGCACAAAGCTCTGACTGATCGGGGTGACCGAGTTCGTCCCTTATAATCCACATCGGTGTCATCCTCAGCTTGGCATGCCTCGCTACGAGTTTCTAGAAATATCTTCTCTTTCTCCAATTAAGAAGCGGGCCTTAGGTACTGATGAAGACTTCGAGGCGACTGACCTTATTGCAACTCCTTTGAACATCGGATTCACCCGTTGTGTAAAAACTCCTCATGAAGCCAAAAAGGAACTGTGGAAATCATATGTAAAGGTGCTCAGGAAAACTCGACCTTGAAAGCTGTCCACCTTTTTTCTCCAATTTAATGTATTATGCTTTTATTTCAACAAAGAATCTCTCCCTTTATACAATAGAAATCCTCCTTTAATGCTTTGCAATTTTTCTGTAATTTTTTCTTGAATGAAACTACGATTTTTCTTTAAAATATGATGGTTCAGGTTCAGTTAATTCAAATCGCGTTGACTCAGAGAGACGCTTTTCAATCTTAATCAATTTCCAAATTCGAAAATCCATCCTCAAAAGAACCCTAAATCGCGTCCTCTCAGTAAGACGCCTTTAAGTTCTCTCTCTCCTATTTTCCAGAGATTTTCCAGCAATTAATCCCATAAATGGCGTCGTCCTTCACAGACGTGAATACCCATTCTTTCAAAGTTTCCGTGGTATGACCCTGAGCAGAAGAGGCGGTAAAATCCAAAAGCGTCGCCCTAGGGTGACACGTTTCTCACATTTCAAAATCTTCTATTGCCGCGTCAGTTTGTACGCCACTAAATGGCGTCGCTGTACCAAGACGCGATTTAAAATATTCAAATAAAGGCTCGCGACCCCGATCCTCTTTCTTCCTCATTCTCTCTTTCCCCTTCTCTCTCCTCGTTTCCCCTTCGGCTCCAGCGATCACCGGCGACTCCGGCGATTTTCCTCCTTCTCCGACGACCTCTCTTACCTCCGGCCTCTCTCTCGACTCCGGCGACCTCCTCTCATCCCTAGCCTCTCCCATCCTCTTTCACTCCCTTGAGCCCTCTCTCTCTCTTATGTTCCCATGGAATTCGGCGGACCTAGCGGGGTCAGTGGGAAGCGGCGCTGAGTCGCGGCCGCCAAGGTGATGGAAGTGGGCAAGGAAGAAGAAGTGGCGGCGGGACTCATGGAGGTGGCAGCCTTCATGGAGGCCAGGGAAGCTCTTCCCGAGGCTCCCGTAGGTGAGGCGGCAGCGGCACCGGCCGAGGAGGCCGGTCCACGTCAGCTAAGCCTCGAAAATGCCCTTTTACACTTAAATTCCTTTTTTTTTTTTTTTGGAGGGGGGGGGGGGGGGGGGGGAGGGCCCTGCCACAGGTTCTGGGAACCTGTGGTGAAAGGCGTCTAGGGACAGGGACACCTTTTGAAACGCATCCCTATGCCCAGACGCGATTCAAAACAGGTGATTAATTCTCAAAACTTATTCAAAAAAAGATTATTAGTGTTCTAATGATGATCTTGATTGAAAATTGCAGGGTACAATGAGGACCAAGATCTCCTAGGACCTGGTGGTGGCCACCTACCTGGGTCTCTCGGACTTCAAAAAGGCGAGACTAGCGAAGATGGAGTTTAGGGAGATTTTAGAGATAAAGCCTTTTTGGATCGACTTGGTGCTACTCCAGATCCTTAGGGAGAGGTGGCATGCTGAGAGCAGGGCATCCTAATGCCCTGGGGACATATGGTCCCCAGCCTCGAGGATGTATGCCGAATCACCGGCCTTTGAGTGGAAGGCCGGGTGGTGAGCGAGATTACATATCCCAACTACCACAGGCTGGCTCAGGAGCTGCTGGGCCTGGAGTGCATGGGACTGGAGGGCCGGGAGTCTCGGACTCTCCTTAGGACAGCCGTAAAGAGATCCTTGGGGCTGGAGGAGCCCACGCAGCAGACGGACGAGTCCCGAGCTGAGCTGAGATCCAGACTGGCCAGGTCGGCCAGCGAGGTATATTGCCAGGATCCTAGTGATAGGGCTGCTGTAGATAGGGATCTTAGGATCTTTTTAGTATTCTTCTTCGGTAGGCTTCTCTGTGGGACGAAGGGCGACTACATCCATTGTCGCTTCCTGAGTCTCTTAGCTGATCTTGATCGACTGGGTGAGTATGCTTGGGGTGCGGCCCTTCTGGCCCACCTTCTTACTGACCTCTCCGCCGTCACACCTGATCGGGAGACCACCATCAGCGGCTTCACGCCGTTTCTTCAAGTACTTAGTTCGTTTTATGTTTGTTCATTTCATTAAATTCTTATCATGAAATGCATGTGATCCTGACTACATGTTCTTTTACGCAGGTGTGGACATATTTTTATTTTCCTCTGGGCCGAGCGAGGCCATCTGTACCTACAGCTTCTCCGACCTCTTGACATGAGTATTATGACATGTATGCTTAAGAATGCTTCTTTCATTTTATTAATTATCTTGTTTATATTTGTGGATGTATGACATGTTATGAAAAATGCAGGATGCTCGGGATGCCACCATCATCACACTCTGCGGCCACCTTCAAGACGATGAGACTCAGTTGGAGCGGGTCCAGAAAGAGTTGGACGAACTGATAAGTGCTATGCATGAATGACATGGATGTTATGAATGCTCCATTTTATTATTAAATTGTTTTGGCACTTGTACACTGACGGTGATTTCCCTTTTGTTATAGCTGCCGCTTATACCCACGCGGCGACCCCTTCACCTTCTGCTGCTGCCGGTCCTTCCTCCTCTTCGGCTGCCTATGAAGCCGCTATGGCTGACCTGCGAAGTCAGCTAGCTTCTGCCATTCACCAAGCTACTCAGGCTGAAGAGGATGCTGCTGCTCGGGTAAATCTTCAACTTGTTTTCTTCATCTCAACATTGATTTGTTTGCTTACTTAGCTGACGATGTCTTCTATTGCAGGTCCAAGAGCTCTACATGGCCCTTGAGGAGAGAGATGCGGAGCTGGCACAGGCTCGCAGCTCAGTAGCCCGAGTCGCGGAGCTAGAGGAGCAGCTGACCAGACTCTCCACAGGCGACCTCCCTCGTGAGCTTGCACGTCTCCAAGTTCGACTGGAGATCTTGATGAGGAGAGGGATCGCGACCGGTCCCGGTTGGAGAGTCTTCAGGGGTGGCTATCAGTGGCGGAGCACGAGCGCCAAAGCATCGAGGCTCGCTACCAGCGTGCATGCCAGCGGGCGTTGGAGCGAGGACAGGCGAGTGCCTTCACCACTAGCATAGCAGTCTCCTCTGGCTAGGCAGGGCCAAGCATCATAGGACCACCGCCGCCGCCAGCTGGAGGTCAAGACGTCTAGGATGAGGTGCAGAGCCAGCTCGACGATGGTGCAGGGGAGAGCCAGCCGTGAGGGCTGCCACCATGTATTTTCTTTCGTTTTGGAGTCCTGTGGATGGACTTTCATGTTGTACAAACTCTTTGTGATATATGAAAGTACTTCCTTCATACTTGAGTTGTCTTGGTACTATTTTCCACTATCTTTCCTTTTCAATCCTTCACATGACTTAAACGAACAAATTAAATATCTGTACGGGCTTAGCCCCTTGTACAGTTGAGTAACCAATTATTTGATCCTATCCTTGGTAGAAGGGTCAAGAGGCGAAGCCTTTATTTAACAAATGTGAATAAAGATAATTAAAAGGAAGTAAAATGTAATGTACAAGCATGCAAATACTCCATGAAAGTAAAAGGATGCAACACGCACATGATGCGATAAACAAATGCTAATTGCATTTTTTTTTCTCAATTTTTGAGGTTTTGCCATGTTCAATTTTTTTGGGTTTTGAAATATTCAATTTTTTTTTGGGTTTTGAAATGTTCAATTTTTTGGGTTTTGAAATATTCAAATTTTTTGGTTTTGAAATATTCAATTTTTTGGGTTTTGAAATATTCAATTTTTTTGGTTTTGAAATATTCAATTTTTTGGGTTTTGAAATAAGACATTAACTGAATAAACTAAGGATCAACATGGAACTTGGATCAAAAGAGTGTATTCATTCGTCAACTTAATTCCCATATTATTCTATAATGACCTAATACAGACTTATTGTGCTTGAATTATGTTTGTAATCGTGATCCCATTCGATAGTCCGACCCTTAGTCAACCTTGGCCGTTCCTTAAGCTTGGAGCACACCTCTTTAAAATGAAGGGAAGAATTGGTTTAGAAAGTCCGCGAGAAGGTTCCAGAGACTCAGAAAGATGTCCTTCCTTTACCCTATTATCCGTTGGGGTTCGGTCATTTTTAGTTTTGCGGGATATTTAACGACCTTGCACTCCCTCTTCGTTTGCTTTTGTGGCCTTTTATGGTAACATTTGTGATATTGAGCGGCCTTTTGATTTGATTTTGCTTTTGCCTTTGCTCTTTTTTTTTTTGGCCTTTGCGGGGCGGATCTCCGCCTTTTTTTTATGACGGCCTCCTACTAGGACGTCGGGTATTTTCAGTAGTCTGTTCTAAGCCTCGTTCCATCGTCGCGGGCTGAGAGTAAAAATAGAAGCTTTGTTTTGAAAAAGAATGAGTTATACTTTTTCCACTATTAGTCAAGCTTTCGGTGTTCCTCGGGCTTCACATCTCTTGTTATTCACGAATCAAACATGTTTGTGTGCAATAATACGTTTGAATTCGATTACCAAAGATTAATAAGGGAATTTGAGTTTTCGAATTTTTTAACTCCACTGATCCTTGTACCATGCTGATCGATTACACTATGGGTAGTACTTCTTAAGATACAGACCATTCCAGGGGTGAGTTAACTCTTGCCCTTCTGCATTGACTAAGCAATAAGCATTACCAAGAAAAGCTTGCGATATGACATACGGTCCTTCCCAGTTGGGTTAAAGCTTAGAATATGGACCACCAGGTTTTACAAAAATTCTTTTCACAACGATCTCACCAACTTTAAACTTTCGTTCAATAACTTTCTTTTGGTAAAATCGTACGAATCTGTTCTGATATACCCTTACATGATTAGCGGCTGGCCATCTTTTCTCATCTAAGTGTTCTAACTTAGCAAGGAGCGCAGAATGATACTCGTCAATGGAAAATTCTTTGCTCAATTGTACTCTTAATGATGGGATGAGGACTTCGTATGGAACTACCGCCTCCATTCTAAATGTTAGGGAATAAGGAGTTTGCCCAGTGGGAGTGCGGATTGAAGTTCGGTATGCCTATCGAGCCTCAATTAATTTTTCTGGCCAGTCTGAGAACTTATTAGACTTACATGTTTTCTTGATAATTTTTATCAGAATCTTATTGGTTGCCCTTGCTTGGCCATTACCTTGAGGATAATAAGGAGATGAATGATGCAATGCAATTTTATACCTGTTGCAGAGGTCTTTCAACTCCTGTGATATGAACTGCGGTCTATTGTCGGTGATGATGGTGCTTGGGATTCTAAATCTGGTGATGATGTTCCTTATAATGAACTTGCACACCGTTGATGCTTTAATCTCCGTGTATGATTTGGCTTCCACCCACTTGGTGAAATATTCTGTTGCCGTGAGGATGAAAGATTTTTCTTTGGTAGCAGAATCAGGATTACCAAGGGGACCAATAATGTCAAATGCCCACATGGAGAAAGGCCATGGGGATGAAATAAGGTCGAGTGAAGATGCGGGGGAATGGATCTTATCGGCATGAAGCTGACACTTAGCACACCTACCGACATACCATACGCAATCTCCTTCTATGGTTAGCCAATAATATCCTTGTCTAAGGATCTTCTTCAATAGCATCTATCTATTAACGTGGCCACCACAAACTCCAGCATAAGCCCCACCCATGATCTTCCCAAGCTCATCTTCATCCAGACATCTCAGGAGAACACCATCAAATTCACGTTTGTATAAAGTTCCTCCAACTAAGGTGTACCTCTGAGCAACTCTCCTGATAGCCCTCTTCTCCTCAGCAGTGGCTTCTTTAGGATATGACTGATTTTCATAGTACTTGGCAATGTCGTAATACCATGGTTTATCCTCATGTTCCATTTCTTCTTGCCAATCTAGCATCATGATTTCTCTTTTTTCCACAATATCCCGATCTCTAACCTTCTTTAGCAACTTCTCTTTAACCCTAAGGAAAGAAGGGTCTTTCACGACAGGAGAAAGACGCCTGTGGACAGTGATCGACTCAGATTGCCTGCCGATCGGCAAATTTAGAGAAGACGCGAGAGAAGCCAAAACGTCAGCTAGAAGGTTCTGATTCCGAGGAACATGGACAAAGACTAATTTAGTGAAAAGCTTGGCATAAGCTGAAGTGAGTTCCTGATAGGGCTTGAGTTTAGGATCAAGAGTATGATATTTAGTAAGCATTTGGCGAAGAATTAACTGACTATCACCCACAATTCTTAGTTTGGTGGCACTATGGAGATGAGCGGCCTCGAGGCCGGCAAGGAGAGCCTCATATTCAGCTATGTTGTTAGTGACATAGAAGTCAAGCTGAAAGGCTTGTGGAATGGTGACGCCTTCAGGTGATAGGAGAACAATGCCGATACCTTACCATGAGAGTTCAAAGCTCCGTCAAAATGCAGAGTCCACATATCATCATTGATTTTGTTAATTGGCATCAGTTCCTCATCCGGAAACTCTGATCGAATTAGATCAAATCAAGGAAGAGAGTGATGAGCAAGATGTTCTGCTATGACACAGCCTTTGATTGCTTTCTGTTGAATGTAAGTGATATCAAATTGGGAAAGAAAGCTCTGCCATCGCGCCAACCTATCAGTGAGGACAGATTTCTCAAGGAAAAACTTAATGGGATTCATTCTAGCAATGAAATGAACTTCATAGGCCAGAAAATAATGTTTCAACTTCTGGACCACCCAAACCAATGCTGCACATGTTTTCTCCATCGTTGTGTACCTATACTCTGTAGAGTTAAGAAGTTTTGAGAGATAATAGGACGCCCTTTCCTTTCCTTCTTCATCCTCTTGTGTTAGGACAGCCCCCACTGCATCATCCACGACAGAAATGTATAGAATCAAAGGTTTGTCCGGAGATGGTGGTCTCAAAACAGGAGGACTTGCTAAGTAATTCTTCAATCCATCAAATGGCTCATGACGCTTACTGACAATATATCCCAATAGTTTTCTTGATGATACTCCGAATACACACTTCTTAGGATTCATCTTTAACTGATATTCTGTAACGACCCGCCACCCTATAATCGGGGATCCGATTACTAAATGGGTACCGAATCGTTAATTTGGAACCAAACCAGGATCTAGTAAGTCTGGGAAATAAATAATAAACTAAGCTAAACATTCACATCGCATTGAATTGAAAATGAAAGTGCAGGAATTAAAATTATTACAATGCGACTCGATACAGCAAATAATTACATACTCCAACTGAAAGAAATAATTAAACATACAGGCCAGAAATAAATAACAACTACATCGGGGCATACCCCGGAACAACCGCTGAAGGCGCTCAACACACGGCCGCACACGCCGCTCTAGGTCTGCTGGGAGTCCTCACCTAAAAACCGCAGGGGTGAGTCTCAAGACAAGACTCAGTAGGGATCCTTCGATCCCCACTGCCCACACACACACCCACAAGTGCAAAATACAGCTAACGGTAAAGCAACAAGCACAGTAGTAGGTACAATTCCTAATTCTCAACGTGAAATCACATGTAGTCGAAGTGTGTTAAACATGCATATTTCTAAACTAACCGACAAGGGAACCTACAACTGCCGCCTCGATAGAACACGCCAACCACACAAACAACGGTGGGAAAAACCTCGACCCGCTGAGACCAAGCAGTAACCCCTCGGATAGCACTCTAGCTACTCCGGCCCAACTGGCTCAGGTGGTTACTCCTTCCCTCAGCACGAGTGACTCTCCGAATGTACCACTCTGACACCGGTACTAGCTGGGTTCACCAGGTGACCCTCTCTCACTAGGCGTCACCCCGCCCACGCCCCCACCGGCGCTGTACTCACGCCCCCACCAGCACAGGGTGATAAAGCGCTACAATGTCACTCCAGGTCCACAGTAACATAAAACCCAGCACAGTACGATCCGGTCACGTGAAAAGTCCGCGATCGCATAACACACAATAGTATCACCCGGTCATGCAGAATCCATCTCTATTGCGTACACCAAAACATGCACTAACCATCTATCTAGCAGTATGAACACATTTTACTGGCATGAATTAGTGAGGTTCTGTCTTGAATCGCGTCGCCCAAGGCCGACGCCATTCAAGCTCCATGTACTGGTTTATGTAAAACACTGTCTTCAGAATCAGTCCTTAAAAGGCGTCGACACCAATGGTCGCCTTTTAAAAGGCGTCGACATCCTCAGACGCCATTTAGCACAGAAATCCAAGAATTTCAGAAAACATTACTCAGGGGATTTCTGCCTTAAAAAGGCGTCATGGCTACCCGACGCTTATTCAAATCGCGTCGCCCACCCATGACGTCTTTTAGTCTCAGAATCCCCGAACTGGCAGACTCTCAGTAGGGCGATTCCTGCCTAAAAGGCGTCGTGATGGCCCGAGGCCCTTCAAAAAGGCGTCGTCCATGCACGACGTCTTTCAACCCCAGGAACCAGAGTCTGCTTGAGCCCGAGGGCTCCCTTTTTAACCCCAACAACCCCAAAATTTCCCCAAAAACGGAGGAGAAAGAGGGGCAATTCAATCCACAGGAAATCACATTCATAGAAATCCCCCATATCGCCAAGAAGAACTCCTAAACATGCTTGTTCTACCCTCCAAAACCAAAGATCCATAACATGCTCCAACGGGGAAAACATGGTTAAAACACAATACTATGGGAACCGTCACCCTACCGGATACTTGAACGCCTCCGAGCTTCAAGCCGTCCACCCGTCTCGCCCCACGCCGCCGCCGGTACCGCCGTGGTCGTCCTTACTCCACCGTGACGTCAGCCGCCGTCCGGAGAGTAAAACGCCGCAGTGGAAGTGGAGGTGGTAGTGGTAGGAGCTAGGTAGAGGATGGAGTGGAGGGAGAGATGAAATGGTGGGAGGAAAAGAGGGAGGAGTAGGGATCGCCGCCGAGTTCACCGGAGGGGAAGGAGAGAAAGAGAGAAGGAGAAAATGAGGGAAGGAAGGAGGGCTCGCGGGGTTAACCAGAGACTGGCTAAAACGCGTCGACATCCACGGACGCCAATCAGGTGATGTGACGGCTGCTCTGACAAGAGTCTGAAATGCGTCGTTCAAGGCAGACGCCGTTCAGACGACATGTCAGGGCCGTACTCTAACAATCCCAGAGTTGCAGTCTGAAAGGCGTCGACACACGTAGACGCCGTTCAGGCGATATGTCAGGGCCGTACTCTCGCAGCCCGAAGCCAGCCCACGTGGCACCCACGTGGCAGAACCTAAAACGCGTCTGCAACAGTGGACGCCGTTTAAACTGCGTCGAGCCGGCTCGACGCGAAACATCACAGAGCCCCAGACCCCACTAGGGCTAGAACTACAGGGTCCGACCCCGAAAACCGGATCCGAAAGTCTCGATCCTTACATATTCTCTTGACCTCTCCAGGACTTTTACTAAAACTTCAACATGCTCAGCTTTTCTCTTGGATTTCACCAGCAGATCATCCACATACACCTCTAAGTTAATGTGCATCATGTCATGGAATATCGCCATCATGGCTCTTTGATAAGTGTCTCCAACATTTTTTAATATAAATGACATGACAACATAGCAATAAGTTCCCCAAGGCGTGGTGAATGATGTGTTCTCTTGGTCCTCTTCTACCAACTTAATCTAATTATACCCTGAGAATCCATCCATGAATGACAGAGTTTCATAACCAGCAGTGTTGTCAATGACTACATCTATGTGAGGCAGTGGGAAATCGTCTTTAGGACATGCCCAGTTCAAATCTCACAAGTCAATACAGATCTTGACCTTCCCATCCTTTTTCATAACTAGGACTATGTTAGCCACTCATTGCGGATAGAGGACAACTCTAATGAATTTGGCTTTATGCAACTTATCGACCTCTTCTTTCATTCTCAAAGCCATTTGAGGGTGGAATAGCCTTAACTTTTGTTTAACTAGGCTAACTCCATCTTTCAAGGTCAATCTGTGTTCCACTAGTGATGAATCTAACCTCGGCATATCCTCATAACTCCAAGCGAAGATGTCCTTATAATCCTTGAGAACTCGGACCACTGCCTCTTCATCTACTTCAGACAGATTCTTATTGACGAGGATGACCTTAGGTTTGTCTTCAGTCCTTAGATTGATCTCTTTGGTAGGCTACAGTAGCTGAGGGTTCATCAAATCTCTTCACTCCACTGGCATATGCCTCATCTACGTCTTCGTCATCTTATCCTTCTTCATTGATAGGGTTTTTCTCATGTAACAACTCATATATCCCGTACCCATCATCGACTATCACATCAACTCCACATTCTTCTGGCATCTGAATTGGATTTTCTAATAGCTGAGGGATCTGAGAGCAAGAAAGACATCGTAAAGCTAACTCTTGGAGGTATCTGTCTGGAACTCGTCTATCCTTAGACTTTCTAAACTTCCTAACCTTATTAACCTGCCTAGACTTCCTAACTTCACTAGACTCCCTATCCTGGCCTAATAAGGACGAAGAAGGATAAAAATCGAAGGGTATAGGAGGGAAAACAGGTGAATCCTCCTGAGGGGAAGGGCAAAGTAGATCTAGAAGGGAATCTTGCCTGAATGACCCACGTGATAGGGTGCAGTCAGACAAGTAGGAGGTTTTATCAATCAGGATTTGGGAGGAAGAAGTTGCCAAATCGGCATTTTTTTGTGAATTATTTGAGTTTAACGTATAGCAAGAATGGATGTGAATAGGGGGACACTGAAATGATGGAGGTACCGGCACCAATGCCCAGGGATTGGGGGGATCATACAAAAGTATGTCCCAAATCAGATTGTGGATCCTCTCAAGATTAAGAGGAATCTGAGGGATGAGATCCTGAGGGGATATAGTAATAGTGATGGGCGGAACCCATGGAATGTCTTCTGTAATAATCCGCAACCAAGTCGGGGTTAGGAGCAGAGTGCGGAACAAAGTATGGAGTCTGAAGACATGAGAGGGATAGGTTTCCCTCCATAGAAGATCAGTGGTATAACTAGCTTCATAGTGGTTATCTGGCTCCCTTTCATTTGTTTCTTCTGCCAGTAAAATCCTTTTGTCAAAGATGTCCCCGGGCCTTTCGATTAGGTCGTCTATCAGTGGCGGCCACTTTGATTCTGATGGGTTCAAGAATAGCCTGTTCAGTGCAATATATAAGTCACATATGTCGAAGCAGCGGTATCATTGACATTCCGGATCTTGAGTCTTCCCCTTTTTCATCAGCTGCAGAGCCTCTAAAGACTGGTATGTCAGCAGTGGAGAACAATGTCTAGCCAGAGCTTTCCCATATACATCATGCAGGTCAAAATGAGAGGTGATCACTATTATATTATTGTGGTCATGTTGAATCACGGGCCCTTTAACAAAATGAGTGGACAAGGTCCAAGTCAAGGGGTCCCGATTCTCTTTCCAGAGGGTAACCATGGTTTTCCATTTTTTCTAACCATCTTCACCTTCTTGTTGTTCCACAATACTATGCCTCACCTTCTCCGGCCTGTAGCCTAGGCCGCTGCCAGATACCCTTCTCTCACCTATCACTGGTTTAATTCTTCCTTGCAGTCGGGTGCCCAGACCCTTTCCAGATTGATATCCAACTTTCAGCATGATGTTCCAGCCTGGGGTATTCATGAACTTCTTCCGCTTTACGGCATTGATCAGGTAAGATGAGTTAGTCTTCGGTGGCCTACAAACCAATCTGACTATGTAAATCTCGTTCATTTATTAATATAATGGCATAATATTCATTGTGTGTAAATCGTATTAATTATCATCTCATAATAAAGTTCGTGAATATGTGCGATAGTGATTAGATTATGATGAGATCATACTAATGAGACTGATCACTTAAACACACATATTCTTAATCGTTCCTAGTCGGAGGATATCCGAGAAGGATATCGGATATCCGAGTAGACTAGTACAGATTACTCCTGCTCATATGATGAGGGTGACTGATCTCATAAGTCACTTGTGTGGAGACACTAAGGCGAATATGTAGGTGCTCATTGGAGAATGAGTTCAGTGAACTGATCCGACATAATCGCTGAATGGTATTGTACCTCACTGTCAACCAGCTTGATTCTATTATCGCAGTTGCGTGGATGGTCCTCGGACCTGAGACACCAAGGACACATTGTCGGTGCACTTCTGTGCTTTGACCTTGGTTTATGAATCTTTAACCACGGGATTCTAATCCAAGGATCGGGTATAGTGGAATATCGTCGAAGGGAATTGTGTGTCAATAAGGAATCATTCGCTCTCGGTACTTAGAGAGAGAATGCTCTAGGAAGGATGCGCGGAAGTCCTTGGCCAGGGCGGACGATAATATCGGGAAGGAGTTTTCCGATATTCATCAGCGGCATCCAATCCAAGTGAGTTGACCAGTTAGGGTTCGACAGTACGCCATACCCTGAGTTGACTCGAAAGTATTGTACGAATGAATGATTATATTCATGCAGTAACTGTTGGCGAAAAGGTTCTAAGAGTGGGTTGCTTAACCCCGATACCTTCCGGGTTCACGCAGTGTTGCTTGGCACCCAACGTGATCGGAGGCCCAGTCGAATTCGATGTGCGACATCAATTCGATTAATTAATTAATTAATAAGGAGTTATTAATTGATTAATAAAGCCAATAAGGAGTTACTAGGCTTATTGGGCTATTAACCGGACTGGTTATTGGGCCTAAAGGGTCACACACAAATGATTCTCAAGGCGATGGATAAATAAGTGGGTTTTATATAAACCAGGGGTTTTTTTGAAAAACCGTACGGCTAGTATAAAATATAGCGAACGGGCTGAGCAGGCCAAGCTGCTGCTAACCCTAGCCACCCCTCCTCTCTTTCTCTCTCTCTCTGGTGTCCCAGAAGAATCCGGATCCCCGGATCTGCTCCGACGCATCTCCGAATCCCGTTCGACGAGAAATTGTCCGCATGTTGCGGCGATCGTTGCGGCAAACAGCGGAGACTTCATGGGCTGCGAAGAACGAGGAACGTGAGGATATCCGCCGCGAGGAGGATCGCATGGACTCCGCTAGAGGCCGGGCGCTTGCGCGGCTCGCGGTGTCACACCGACAAAACCGAACGGTTGCGGATTCGAATCCGCACACGATAAGACTTCAATAATCCAATTATCGAAATTTTTTAGTTTTTCCGAAACGGGAATGGATCTCCTTTTTTATTTTATTTCCACTGCGCGGGAGATCTGAAGAAACCCGAGAGCCCAACAATATGTAGGTACAGTATGCTCGAGAGGATCTGCCAAAAGGGTATATGTTTGGCATAAGGAGATGACTGGCTTCTGAGGGGCTGGGTTGGGACTTATATTTAGCGAGTGGGTTGCAGCAAGGATAGGCATACTAGTAACTTTGATGATATGTCCTTTGTGGGGGAACTTGAGGCATTGGTGGTTTGTTGATGGAATCGCCTCAAGTGACTTGATGTAAGAACGGCCGAGTATGCCTTTCAGTGAAGGGTCGATCTTGAGAATATGAAATTCGACTTCAGCATGGCGAGTAGGGTCTAACTCTACTTTCAAATAGACCATACCTAGAGGGGAACGGGTAGAGTTATCATAGGTTGTAACAGAAATGGGAGAAGGTAGCCATTTTTCTTTCGAGACCCCACATAACTCTAAAGTTCTTGGTGGCAGCACATTGATAGATGCCCCGGTGTCTACTAAACATGTATCCATAGCCTTTTTACATATGTGTTGTCACCCAAAAAATTGAACAAGAAGAAGAGCCTAAAGATCAACAAAGAAGGCCCAAATCAAAGATAATTGAAAGGAAGAACCAAGCCTATTAACTCAAGCAAGAAAGGTCCAAGCAATTTTTTCAAAGAAAGACCAAGTGAAGAAGAGTAAATGGGCAGCAGTCATGCCTATTTTGCAAGCCAAATGAATCAAGAAAGGGGCCACTCTAGGGCCCAAATGGTGAAGAAATCCAATGGCACAACCGGGCCCATTATCTTAAGCAAAGGAGGTCCAAACAATTGTTTTAAAAAAGAAGGACCAAGTGAAGAAAAGCTAATGGACAGTTGTCATGTCCATTCTTGCAAGTCCAAAGAAGTCAAAAAGGGGTTACATTCAGCCCAAATGATAAATAAATCCAAGGGAGCAGGCCCGGGCCCATTATCTCAAGCAAAAGAAGCCCAATAAGGCCAATTTGGGCCCAAAAAGTAAAGGCCAAAGCCCAATTTCATGGCAGCCTTCAAAAGGGCCCAAATGGTCCCCCCCATGGCCTATTCTTGTCCCTTTGGCCCATGGTCAAATCTGCCCAAAGGAGGATAAGAAGAAAAGCAAGTGGTCCCCCCCTCAAGATTCTTCTAGAAGAGGGTAGATGAAAAGCAAAAGGAGAAACCAATCATGATTCTCCAAATGTTGTGGCCTCATTGGAGGGCTCTTAAGAGGGGTTTCTTATCCCTAATTTAAGGCTAATTGATGCCTAATTTACCCCCCCAAAAGTAATCCAACTTTATCTATAAAAGAACCCCTATCTTCTACAAGAAAAAGTTGGAGACAACAATCCCAAAAAAGAGAAAAGAGAAGAAGAAAAGTGAGAGAGCTTGGAGGAGCACCTCTCCCTCCTCCTTCCCCTCCATTTCCTGCATCCCAAGAGAGAAAAAAGAGTTAGAGAAGAAGAAAAAAAGAAAGGAAGAGTGCTAGAGAAGAAGAGAGTAAGATTGTAGGCTTCAAGAGCCATTCTCCCTTCTCATCCCCTCTCCAAGGTAGAGTGGGGGTGAAAAAGGGGTCTATTTCTGTCTCCATACTTTCTTATAATATTTTTCTTTCATTTTGATGCTCATACAAACTTCTATCTCCCCCTCGATGTTCATCCATGGTGATTGAAAGCAATGAAATGCAAAGTTCAGATTTCCTGTGTCTATTTTGTGCATCTGCTGGTTATCTTGCTTTTATGGCATTTTTTCCTTGATAAGGCATGTGTTTTTCGTATGGGGATGGTAGAGGGACCTTTCTAGTTTATAGAAATGGTCTTCTCAAGCCTTGGAACCCCCTAAATATGGAGATATGACCCGAAATGTGCTTTGCTGTCCAGATTTCCTTAAAACTGATTTTTCATTTATTTGTCTTTGGTTTTGGGATTTTTCAAGGTGGCTTGGCCTTCCATGACCCTTAGGAGCACATCCCCTCCATGGATGATGGTCCCCCAAGGCCAAACATCAAGAGAAATCCCCTAAGTTTCATATATGTTAAAGTTTGAATTTCTATTTTCATGTTGGAACCGAATGGGTTTTGTTTGGATTTTTTCCTTTAATGGCTAAGGGTTTAGGCCCTAGAGGTTCTCAAGGGGGTTCCCTCACTAGTTGAGGATGAGCTTCTTTGGGTAGAAACCCTCTAACATAGAGCCAAGAAGGAGAGATCCATGGAAAAGATAAAAAGTATACCTATGTTTCTCATATGTTCATATTCAAGTTTTCATGATATTTTCCTAAGGAAATGCATTTAAAATATATTTTAAATAAGTATTTTAGGTCTTGTACCTTTTATACTTTATTTTCCATTATTTAGGTTAGTTTTAAAACCATTTTTCACCGAAAATCCGGGTTTCAGCCTGAGTCTGCGTTTGCAGGTGCTACAGTGTTGAGTCTGCGCCTCCCTGTGCAGACTCAGCGCTAGTTGTAGGTTTTTGAGTCTGCGCCTCTTTCAACCTGGTTTTTGGGCTTGAGGTGATTCTTTGATCCTCCCCCAAGTTGTCGAAAGGTTCCTTAGACCTAGGGCTGTCCTTTTGAGGTCCAATGAAGGTCCTAAATGGCTTGGACTTTGGTTTATGAAGCCCTTAATGTTTCAACCGAAATTTCGCCATATGTTTTAAACTTTTAAATGTTTTCCGATATTTTTCAAGGATGTCCCAATTTAAGGGTGCCAGCAATCTCATCTTGGGTAACCTATCAAGGGCTCTCATACAAAGAATATCATTTTTGTGTTCCCATTCCTATAGGTTCATTTAGATGATATGTCCCGAAGTCCCAATGGGTTGGTGGAGTTCCTTGCTCCCCAAATGTAGAAATGGAATGAGTGATTCCCTGTGAATAACCCTTTCATTTTGAAGGAAATAAGGGCACCATTTTGGGTGAGTGGTTGGATGCTCGGCACGCCCCCCTTTATAGCCACCTCCATGGTTCATGGCTACATGTGACAATCTAGGGAAATTGGTGGAGTTCCTTGCTCCCCAAATGCAGAGATGCTTTGGATTACCCCTTATGGGTTTTTCTTACATCTTGAAGGCATTAAGGGCACCAATTGGGTGAGTGGTTGGATGCTCGGCACGCCCCCCTTTAAAGTCATCCCTATAGTCCATTAGCCATTACATATCCCTTTAAGGGAGTTGGTCCTTCGGGTCCCTTCATGCCATGATCCTTCATGAAGATCATAAACCTTTTCATTGGGTTTTCCTAATGAAAGGTTGAAATTCAACTTGGAATCACTATATTGAGGACTTTTAATGCTTTATAAAGTGATCTAAGAAGAATGAGATAAACATGAAGAAATCATGTCATTTGAATAAATCCATATAAGAACTACTCCTTGAAAAGGCCTCATGTATCCATACTCAATTTCTGAGATTTCTCAGTGTTATCCTCCCCAAATTTGTGGTGATTCTTGGATCACTTCAAGTTGAAAGAGGTATAAACATGAAATTATGCTCAGATTTTGAGTCTGCGCACCTATAACCATGGAAATTCAACTGGGAATGGGGTACAATCTGTTTTTCTCCACTCCGGATTTCATATTCTAACTTTAATGGTTGAAACTAACCCCTTGATGGATTTAATTGCAGCTTGAACTGTGCCGGAACTTCAAAAAACCATTTTCAGATTTGAGTCTGCGTACCCTTGTGCAGACTCAACCCAAAAACTATCAAATGATGGATTCTTGGACCAAGGACATTGTTTATGGCTCAAATGATTCAAAATAACTAAATTTAGATTATATTTAAATAAGAAAAGATTAAAAAACGAACATTTTCCCCTTTAAATAAACACAAAACTTCAAAACACAAGTTGAGTCTGCACACCTTTCATAAGCTCATTTCAAATGAAAAAATCAACTAAACAATAAATCAAATTGCTTAAATCACTCACAATCATATATCAAACACTCCATGTCATTTAAATAAACATCCATTTACAAAAAGGATCCAAATCCCATCAAAATAAACCAAAATTACAAATTCAGCTGAGTTTGCGCACCCCTTGCACAGACTCAAACCCATTTTTCTTGACTCCTTGATCTTTGAAGCTCTCTAGCTCTTTGAAACTCTTGGAATTCCCCTCAACCTCAGGAGGTTCCATCTTTTCAAAAATCTTGCTCAAATCCTCTTTGAACTTGAGTCTGCGCATCAATCCCAAGGCCAAAACCTCATCTCTTGGCCCCCAAATCATGCCCGCAGCTCCAAAGCTATAAATCATCACCAAACAAACATAAAATCAAGTTATCCCACCAAAAATCCAATAAAATAACTCGTAGACAAAAAATTCTAAGTTCAGACTTGAGTCTGCGCCAGCGCATCCTGGCGCAGACTCAGCCTTGAAATTAACAAAAAACAAAAAAGCAACTTCCCAACCACTAAAAGATGATCTAAAACCCTCTAAAAATCAAGTTTATTCTTATCTATCAGAATATCAAATAAAAACATCAAGTTGTTCTTGAAAAAAATGCAAAAAACAACTCAAAACATATTGGTGACAAATGAGTCTACGCTACTCAGCACAGACTCAACCCTGAAATCCCAAATTTGGCCTTTTTGACCTTAATTTCCCTTCAAATTAAACCAAAAAATTTAGATAAAAATTTTATACTTTATATAACTCAAAAACCTAAATAAAAGCTTAAAACTCCTTTTACAAGAAATATAAAAAATGTTTAAACACTTTCATAAACAATGAGTCTGCGCTCTATAGCACAGATTCAACCCTAAATTCTTAAAATCTGACATTTTGGCTATTAAATTCTCATCAAATCAAACCAAAGTCTTAAGAATAAACCCTATATATTTTCCACAAATCAAAACCCAAACAAAATTATAACCTTTCCCTACAAAATTACCTAAAAAACTGAGCACTAGACTTGGGACAGGTGAGTCTGCGCTACCATGCGCATACTCATTCCCTAATTGCTAAAATCCAAATCTTTCAAGTCTAATTCCTTTAAAATTGAATAAAAAACCCCAAGATAAAATAATATACTTTCTATAAATAAAAAAAATCAAATAAAAACTCAAATTTGCCCTTTTGCAAAACATAAAAAATATCTAAAAGAAATCACATTTCAATTGAATTTGCACCTCTTGCTTACCCTTCAAACCCTAAAAATTAAAAAACATAAAAAACATAAATCCTTGAAGTATTTTCACTCAAATCAAATAAGAAAACATAAAAAACACTTTTCCATACCTTCCAAATCAAATTCAAAATCTCTTTACCTCAAATCTGAAAAAACACAATAAGAAATATTTATTAGACTTCCTTGATAAAAAATGTCATCCACTTCAATCAAAATGCCATAAAAAAGATCTTCAATCCTCTCACAAATCAAAAAATCAAAATAAATACATGCATTCTTATTGGTAACAAATGAGTCTGCGCATCCTCGCGTAAACTCAACTTCATGTTCACTTCCAAACCTAAAAAATTCAACAAATCTTCAATGCATCCACATAAATCAATCCAAAAAGACTAAAAAATGTCTCTCATCATCATCCATCAATAAAAATCAATAAATCAAGTCTTGCGTAGAGTCAACGTTAAACTAAAAAATTAGTTTTCTTCTCAAATAAAAACTGGAATTCATTCATTTTTCGAATGCAATCTTGTATATCTTATTCATATCATTTCAAAGGGTGTTATTCTATTCTTCCGACGATTAATCAAGGGTTTTCCTCTTAGGAGGATGTAATTAACGCTATTCCATTTATGGGTAGCGGGATCGGGTCGAAGAACTACGCAATCATCTTATTGAGTCAGGTAGAGCGTGCAAATAACAAATCTAAATCAAAAAATCAAGATCAAGTAGATTTTTCCTAAAAAATGTACGACAATCTCTTTTGGCACGTCCGGTGGGACCTGTCCTCCCTTCATCTTCTCGTCGGAAGAATAAGGATAACACCCATTCTTTGAAGTTATTGATTATCTCTTTGTTGTATTACAGGAGACTCAATGGAATCGAAAGTTTTCTTCGGCCCTTTGGTGGTCGAGAACCATGCTCACTATGGCTACCTGGCGGTACCTGTGGCATTCGGGAGCTTCCCTCCCATTATTGGTTTTTCGAATTTTCTCGGGGTGGTCTTCATACAACCTGAGATTATAACTGATAAACCTCAAGCACAAGTAGTTAGCTACTGCACTATTCACAGTCATGCTGCATCATCTTCAAGACAATATCGGGGAAATACCCGAAAGGGTCAAAATCCCCAGTTCAATTCAAAGGCAGTCTCTGCATAATGGTCTAGGACCAAAAAATCAATTCTTGTTGGGAGCCTACGGATCTTTCTAGACGGCAGCAAAGTTGATACTTCCAAAGACCGACTGGTTCCAAATATTCTAGTTCAAAACTCATTCCAGGTCTTTGAAGACATAGACAGAGAAAGAATGAAAAATGAAAGAAAAGAAAAAGGAAAAGCTAAGATTCAGATGTTTGAAAAGCAAGAAAGAAATCCCAAACCAGCTTATTGTTATGGAATGAAATATTGTCAAAAGCCACCAGCAAAACAAATCTGGGTGCTCAAACATCAAGAAGATCAATATGCACAAGAAAAATCAAAGCCAATCTTCCAGTCACAAAGGCGGCAAATATGGAAACCAATTCAAAGGCAGCTGCCTCATGCTGAGTTGCCAAAAAGAAAGAAGTCAAGAGAAAGATATGAAAATGAAAAGTTAAAAAAGCCTTCAAAAACATCTGTATTCCAAAGGATGCAGTAGAAACCTCCTTCCGCAAGGAGATCAGCAGAATTCACCCAAGGAAGCCTGATGATTTATTCATGTCATACTATCAACAAGTATGGGGTACTCCTTAGAGATCTAGAAGAAATCAGAGATTTAGCCTCAAGGCCGGGTCTAGTTATCCGAAGAATGCAAGCGGCAGCCCTAGTTGCCTAAAATTTTCCTACCTTATTAGAAAACATTGATGAGGAAGCAGAGCTATCTGCAAATGTCATTGAAGTATAAGGAGAAGCTCTTTCTGCACCAGCAGAGCAGCAGCTTCCACAGCAAATCAATCAGCAAAAAGAAGCAGAGCCAAGCATAACTCAGTTGTTATTGCAAGAAATTGAGTTGTTGAAAAACCAATTGAAAGAAAAAGATGCCTAAATACAGGGGGCAGGATGGGCTGGTAAAGAAGGAGGTGCTTCAACTTCCTGTTATCCTCGGGTGGCTAACCCTCCAGTTCCACCTCCTCCGTCTCAAAATCTTCTAAATATATCCATGCAGTCATCTAGGCCTATGCCTATGAGTGAAACACCTGCATATATTCAAGTATCCAATAGTCAAGCTGCTCCTGCAACAGTATTGCAAGACAATTTGATCTCAAATTTGCCATTTCAAGCATCCCAAGTTCAGGGAGTTAATTTCTTCCCAAATCCAGCAGATCCTGCTGTGGCTCAAAGGCTGATGCTAGAACAGCTCATTGATATGAAGCTGGCAGAAAGAGTGGAAGGTACCTCCACAGTATATGATGTGTACAAAGTACCATATCCGGTGCATCATTCTGTGAAGAGGCTTCCGCTGGAAATGACCAAAGTGCCCAAGTTTGAAAAATTCAATGGCCAAGGAAATCCAAAAAAACACTTGGTATATTATAATAGGGCAATAGGAGACCTAGCCACTGATGAATCTTATATGCTGAAATTTTTCGGGTCTTTGCTAACTAGACTCGCATTTGAATGGTATTCTTCTCTTCGGCCTGGATCTGTTGCAGGGTGGGCCGACCTTCAGAAGCAATTTCAAGATAGATTTTATCTGGTGGAGAGAGAGATCACTCTAGTAGAGCTATATACTGTGAAACAAGAAAACAATGAAAATGCTTCTAAATTCATTGCTAGGTGGAGGAATCTTAGCATGAAATGCAAAAGACCGCCATGTCAAGAAGATGCAATGGTGATATGCAAAAGTAATCTGAAAAATGAAGTACTTGAAAGGCTGGTAGCCATTGAAATCAAGTCTTTTGACAAATTGAATACTGTGGTATCAGAAGTTGAAAATTTTCTGAGTCGATCCAGAAGTGAACCAAGCAACAACAAAGGAAAATTTGATAGAAGAAATGCTCCACGTGAGTCAAATACAGTAGATTTATCTACCTTCATCACGGAGCAACAAAAGAAAGGTCCAGTCACGCAGGCCGAAACCAGCAACAATAGAGAGAAAGAAGTCCGAGCCTTATCTTTTCTCAGAGACAGAATGAACAGGCCATATAGCTTCCCAAAAGACAAAACTCGTGTTCTATTTGAATGGGCACGAAAATACAATCAGATTGTGTTACCACAGTCAAAGAGGCCAGAAGATGCCAAAAGATCTAATGATCCAAATTATTGTCCATATCACCAAATCATGGGACATCCTATTGAAGAATGCTATGTGTTCAAGGATGCAGTTGAAAAATTAATTCAGAAAGGTGTCCTGAAGATGGGAGATCATCTTGTCGATCCTATGCAGCCTCATGACTGGACAAAAGCAAATGTGGCATCTGTAAATGTGCATCATATGGTTCCTATTTACCAGTCATTAAGCTCAGAAACTGCAGAAAGAAGCACACAAGTCACCTATGAGCAACTGGTACTTCAACCACTTCAAACATCTCAGTGGCAAATAGTCAAAAAGAAGCCAAGATCTCATATCAAGAAAAAATCATCAGAAGTATATATTCATAGAGGTATTCCACGACGGCCGACATATGTCCAACCCGTCCCTCTACCAAATTTGGATAATATGATATCCGGTATGTCTAAAATGGCTTTATCTGCGCCGGTCAAAGCTGCAGCTTCAGGCAAAAAACAATGTGTGTCTTTCCTTCAGCAGGAGACATCCCAATCAAGTTCAAGTTACCCTGCTCCAGCAAGTAGTATATAGAAATGGGTAGATCCTCATACTGTAAGGAGGGTTTCCAACAGAAGAAGAAAAAGAGAAACACCAATACCAATTCTACCTAAGGGTAAAGATCAACTGTCAAAGTTGCAACAACTAATAGACAACCGGGATGAATATGAACAGCCTCAAAGAAAGCCAACAAAGCTGAAGCATTATATCCCATGGGAGAAACTCCAAAATATGACAATGAAGCAAATACATGAAGAAGCCCTATTCTAGGAACATGAAGTCAAAAAGCCGAAGACTGATGATAATCAGGAAAATGGGAAAGAAGAGCAAGAAGGCACTTGCACTGTCATGTCTTGCAACACAATATCAACAATAAATGAAAGTGAAGATGATGAGGAGGAAAAAATCTTCCTTGCTCCAAAAATGGAAGTGATGGAAAGCTCTACATCAACTCCAAATGAACAACATGTCACCCGCTCTGGCAAAAAGTGGGGACGAAAGCCTCTATTGGCTACCACTCAAAAAATTATCCAGCTGCAGGGAGAAGTACCATATGTCATCCCAGAACCAGAATTCAGAGGAATGGAATCCATGCCTTTGTTAAAAAGAAATATTCAAATCCCGCCTCCGGTCGGGCTTGTATCCATAAAATTCTGATCAAGAAAATGGGGTGTTACCTTCTTTATATGAATTCATGACAGTTCAAAAGTCTGCAAAGAAAAGTAAACAAGTCCGACAGCAACCGTCTGAAGAACAAGACCCTCAAGTTGCCTCTCTAGAAGTTCATGATAATGAAAAAGCAGAAAAGAAAGTCATCGGCTTACTAAAAAGGTTGCCATCTAAATTTACTGTGTGGGAAGTCTCGTCACTCAGTAAGGAATTGCAAAAGGCTCTCATTGCAGCTTTAAAAACTCCTCAAATTTATGAAGCTCATGCAGCATAAATTCAAGAAATACCCTATGAGTCATTCACGGCTTCCATCACCTTCACTGAGGATGATATGTTGTTGCCTACAAATGACCACAACAGGCCACTCTACATGAGAGGAAAGATAAATGGACAATCCGTCAATAGAATTCTGGTTGATCAAGGCTCTGCTGTCAGCATCATGCCTCTCAGAACTTTCCAGAAATTTCATTTTCATATGCACCTAAGAAGAGTGCAAGATTTCAAAATAGCTGGATTCAACCAGAAGTCAGAAACACCGATTGGGGCGGCTGAATTTGAAATGTTCGTCGGTGACTTTCACTTCACAGTCCTCTTCCATATCATAAATTCTGATACCACATACAAAGCTTTGCTTGGGCGGCCATGGATACATCAATATTTTGTGGTGCCCTCCTCATTGCATCAATGCATCAAATTTCCAACAGCGAGTCTTCGCTGATCTCGAGCCTTTTGAGGTTCATGAATGCCATCTTATGGATGCCAATCTCTATATACCTCCATCCCTGGAGGAAAAAGAAGATAAAGAAATAGAAAAGCCTGATATCAATCGGAGCAAGGAGTTGTTTCCACCTCCACCAAATGTCGGCTCTCTCAGTCTTGAAGACAAAGAGACTACAATTCTGAAAAGTCCTTCAGCAGAGACAACCAAACAACAAGATGTACTCTCTATAGAAGTCAAGGTCCCAGTCGGACTAATACATCCCATGGAAGAGTATGAATGTCAGCTCGTAGAGCCTTTGAAAAAATTCGTGGTTCCTCACGAAGATGGACATAAATAGTCTTTTACAGAGCTGATGAGCAGTCGGCTACTGAAGATAAAGACTACTATATTCCCGATATAGAAGAAGAATTATGAGTTGACATCATGGGTCTCCCAGACATGACAAAGCATACTGAGGAATTAGCTAAGGCCCAGTCAATTTCATTATATCAAACAAAAAAGGAATGGAGCAGGTTCCAATAGCTATGGTACCCTCCTAACATGTCCAAAGCATTGATGCAATATACACAACATCCAGGCTTGAGATATATCTTGCCGAAAGAAGAAACTCCTGAATTATCAGTAAATATGACATCTATTTTGCCAGAAATTTCAGAAATTGCACAAGCAATATATGATGACTATGGTGAAAAGCAGCCCACGGGTCAGTCTATTCAAGAAAGCCAATCAGAAGCTGATCAATCTCCTATTCCGGCATGTCAATGCTGGAAACATCTTGAAGAAGAAGACATCCAAGTCGCAGAAGTCAAGAGAAATGATATCCCAAGTTTTAATATGGTTCAGAATATACCAGAAGAACAAGAAAATCTCTATATCACTTCTGAACCTCATGTTAACACAGGGCAAAGGGAAGATGAACTCACTCAGCTTATAGAAAATCAACAGGCAGATCCTGCCTCAAATATTTTCACAGCAAATCAATCAAATGAAATTGACCAAGAAGTCAACGAAATTGAAGCATAAATTGAAGAAGTAAATGAAGAAGATCTAATGGAGCTCCAGCCAGCACCTCCAGAACTTGAAGATGGAGGGCAAGCGACGGTTGATGAACTCCTGGAAATCAATTTGGGCTCTGAAGAAGACCCAAGACCAACATATATTAGTGCATTGCTCAGTCAAGAACAACAACAATCATATATTTTGCTTCTGAGGGAATTCCGGGATTGTTTTGCCTGGTCCTATAAAGAAATACCTGGGTTAGATCCAGAAGTAGCTCAACATGAGCTGGCCATTGATCCAGCCATCGAGCCAATCAAACAAGCTCCGAGAAGAATGAGGCCGGAGCTGATAAACAAAATCAATGCTGAAGTCGACTAGTTAATTGATGTTGGCTTCGTACAAGAAAATCAATATACAACATGGCTGGCAAATATTGTTCCAGTCAAAAAGAAGAATGGACAGATCATAATCTGTGTAGACTTCAGAAATGCCCAAAGGATGACTTCCCAGTACCTGTTACCGAAATTATGGTCGATGCCACCACAGGACCTGAAGCTTTGTCTTTTATGGATGGATCATCAGGATATAATCAAATATGGATGGCTGACAAGGATAAGATCCATACTGCCTTCAGAACTCCTAAAGGAATCTTCCACTACAAAAGAATGCCCTTTGGCCTCAAGAACGCCGGGGCAACATACCAAAGAGCAATGACCAAGATATTTGATGAATTCCTTCATCAACAAGTTGAATGTTATATTGAAGACCTAGTTATCAAAACCAAGAAAAAGGAAGATCATATGCAAGATCTCCGCACCATATTTGAAAGGCTGAGGCAATACAACTTGAAAATGAACCCCATGAAGTGGCAAATTTCTGGGTTTTATTGTCAGATATAGGGGCATTGAAATAGACCCAGCCAAAATTAAAACTATTCAGGAGCTTCCGCCTCCAAAGAATCTCAAAGAGCTACAGTCCCTTCAGGGACGGCTCACATACATTTAAAGGTTTATATCCAACCTAGCCGGACGGTGTGAACCCTTCTCTAAATTAATGAAGAAAGATGCCTCATAAAGTATTAAATTGATCATTTAAAGGCAATCATACGCATCATACTCATGTTTTTATCTGTAAAATAGCATGAAATGATAGATAATTGCGTACCAAGTCCAACGGTACCAATTTCGTCAAGTTCTGACTTAAAAACATCGTCATTTCATGTGATTAATAGAGTATAGCGCATTTGCGGTTTTTCGACAAAACCGAGACGAAATAAATAAATATAATGATATTTTTATGATAATGTGCTAATTTGAATTTATTTTATGTGAACAGGACATGCCGATGATGCAGTCCAACTGGTGGAGTTTCCGGAAATTTGGGGGAGGTCTAGGGTTCAAATTTCGATAAATTCGACGTCATTTTGTCCAAAAGATTAAAGCAGGGGTAAAAACGTTATTTGAGGCCCTAGTGTTGCCCTAATTCCATGGCCAAGAGGAACCCGAAAAGGACCAGCCGCCTTCCTAAAGTCCACTTTCCGTTTTTCTCTCTGTTTCCTTCTCTCCTCTCTATTTCCTTCCTTCTCTCCAATTTCCCAACCGTAGCCCTACTTCTTCTCCAGTTTCCTTCCCACGCCTCTCTTCCTCTCTATATTAACCTTCCGTCCCGCAACCCCTCCTTCTCCAACTCCCTCCGCAGCCTCTCTCCTCTTTCTCTCCGGTTTTCTCCTCCTCTTCTCCTCTCTTCCTCCATGCAGCCCTCCTTCTCTCTCGGCAGCCCTCCTTCTCTCCCATAAATTCCCTCTCTCTTGGATTCTTCCTCTCCTTCTCCAATTTCCTTCCGGTAGACTCCCTCTCCTTCTCCTTCTTGCTCTCCGTTTTCTCCTCCCCGGAATCGTCCTCCTGCCTCTCCAATCTTCCTTCCCGCAATCTTTTCTTTCTCCTCTCAAACCCCGCAGCCGACTCCTCCGTTTCCCAGCAACCTCTCCCACACTCCCTCTCTCTCTTCTCTCTCGTAAACCTCTCTCGGATTCTCCCTCTTTCTCTCCCCACAGCTCTCTTCTCCTCTCTCTCCCACGCATGCTCTCTCTCGGTTTCTCTTTCTCTCCCTCCACAGATCTCTCTCTCTTGGTTCTTCCCTCTCTCCCTTATTCTTCCTCCCACGCGCCGGCCAGCAGCAACTTCCACACATAGCCGGCTGTGAGCATCCATGCTTCACCTGAAGCTGCACCTTCAGCGTCTCCAGCGCTTCCAGCAGCAACAGCACCCCCAGCACCGCTCCAGCAGCTCCACGCGGCAAAGCTTCATAGCAACTGCCTCCACGTGCGCCTGAAGCCTGTTGCACAGCCCACGCGCATCACCAATAGCAAGCTCCAGCATCCTTCCACGCAGCAGCCAGCAGCTCGAGCATCCTTCCACGCCTCAGCCACCAGCAGAAGCACCTGCACGTTGCCAGCACCTCCCATGCATGTCCTCCACGTGCTACCCCAGTGAATGCATGCATGCACGTCTCAGCAGCTACCTCCTCCACCAGCCAGCAGCTGCGTTCACGCACCTCCAGCGCTTGAAGCCAGCAAGCACCTCCTCCTACCCAGCGCATGCTTGCATGCCAGCAACCAGGGGCTTCAGCAAGCTACAGGAATTGTTGTTAGAAGTTTTTTTTTATTTAAGTCATGTTGTTGTTTCTTACATTTAATTTAATGATTAGTTAATTGAGTACTAATAGTTTAAGTATTTTCATTTCTTATCATTAAATATTTGCATATTAGCGTTAATTTGATTGTTTAGATAGTCGCATGAACAGTACGTTACTATTCACCTCTAACTTCCAGAAGTTTATTCGTCCAATGTAAAAACCTTTTATTCAAATCAATCGATATCTAGTACTTGTTTTGATTTAAATTTTATTTAAAAAATGTTAAAAAAATAAAATAAAATGAAAAAAATCTTTTGATGAATAGTAACAAGGGGGTATGTGGCTAAGTTTGATTGGGCTCCATCATTATGCATGCGTATGCAGGGGCCTTGATTGAGTGCTCTTTTCCTTGCACCTTTTAGTTTTGTCATTTGTATTAATACCCTTGTTTAATTAGTTAAAGTTAGTTGATTCCACTAGTTTTTTTTTTACATTGTTTTTTTTATAAAAAAAAATCTAAATTTTCAAAATCCAAAGTTTTCAAAGTTAAAAATTTAACTCCCTGTGGTTCAACTCGGACTCACCATTATTAATTTTCAAAATTGAATTTAAATGAGCCAAATAAATTTAGATTGAACGTTCTTATGAGTGTTTAACGACGCACAATTTGGAATGATCAATTTTTGGCGCCGTTGCCGGGGAGTTAGATTTTTAATTTTGATTATCTTATATTTAGCGTAATTATTCTTTAGCTAACCTTCTTTTTCTTATTTTTACAGAAAGTATACTGAAAAAAAAAAAAAAAGGAAAGCGAAATCATGGTAAGTGTGTTCCAACTTTCTATATTTCAATTTCCTGACTTTAGTTAGTTTCTATTTTTGTAGTTTCTAGTTTAGATAGGTTTCCATTAACTAAAAAAGGAACAAAAGAAGAACATCCAAATTTAAAAATCTTCATTTACAAGATTAGAAACCTTCCATGTTAGGTCATGCATCATTTAAGACTGCATTTTTAGACTGTTTCCTTTCTTGTAAATTTTCATTTTGTTGAAGATTGCGGGGGACAAGGTGAGATTTCTACCTTCCTTAAATACCATGTTCATGGATTTCCATGATTGCATAGAACCCCTTGTTTGAATTGGTTGTGCACTTCACATAAAAATATCTTAAGGACAAATCTATTAACAAAATAAGGTGGGGATTGATTACCCTTCCTTGGCCCAAAAACAATCATCCCTTGCACTCTTTCACTAACCCAAGCCTATTAAAAGTGAGTAGAAATTCAATCTAGGGTTCACAATGAGATTTGGGCCTAGCTTGAGCCCACTATCACTTTTGGAGACCGGTGTCTAAGGCTAGAGGTCAAATGGCAAACGCCTAAGTGGGTCGGTGGTTCTTTAATTAGGTCCCTACGAAAGTAGGGGGAGCCTCCCACCACCCCACCTCTTACCTGGCCGATTGATAATTGTGAGGGTGGACTTGAATTAAACCTAGATTAATTTGTGAGAAACACATCATATAATTTAACCATAGTTGTCTTAGGAATAATTGTGTGCTAACTTGTTTGCATCATTAATAAAAAAAAATAAAAATAAAAAGATTTTCAGCATGGAGTGGATTCAAATGAACCAATTTCTTGGCCCATGTCTTAATACCATCACACCTTTCCCTCCACCACCTAATATGGATTTGGCTCACAGATTAGATAAGCTAGACAACTTGGCCCACACAATTGATCAATTTCTAGTTTTGGGCCCAGAACCGTCCTCATCTCCCACACAATCATATACCTATCAAGAGAGATGCCTCATTTGGGCCAATCAGGACCATTATAATACCCTACCTGCTCTTCAATTTCCACCTCACCAGGCCCAAGCTCTAAGTCTAGCTATCCAAAACTTCTCGGATTGGCCCCAATTCCAAGTCTACTCTAGTGGTTTGGCCCACAATCATGGACACTCCGATTATCCATTGTCCACAAGCTCTTGTCCACCTTGCTTCCAATCAAATTATTCGACATATTCTTATTCTTCGCAGTCTGATTATCAGCCCAATTATCCACATCTTCAAGATGATCAATTCATGCAACTTGAACAAATAGTCTTGGCTCAACAACAAATCATTGGTAGAATGCAGGCCCTAGTTGACTGTTTGACTGAAACTAATCTAAGGATGGATTTAGAAGAAGTGCTTAGCAAGCCCATTGAAAATCTGCAATTTTTTTCACCTGATTTTGACCAACAAATCAACTCACAAATTCAACTTGAAATCGCTCAACCCGGAAATAGTCACATCATGCCTGATCTTGAAAACAGAAAGAATCTTAAGAAGTTATATCACGTAAGAATAGGGAATGCTAGCATGAATCAATCGATGAAAAATCCTGAGACTGGTCAACAAGATGCATCCATGATCATACCTGTCTGTCCTGAGGAAAGCTTAAGTGATAGAAAAGGAGAAGGGGAAGTGAGTGATCTTTTAGAGGTTAATCCGGATTTTGAACACTTCATGTTCCCCACAATGGAAGTCAATATACATGCTAGTCCAAACCTCGAATATTTTTTCTTCCCAATAGAGAAAGTGGACATTCTGGAAGATATATACCGGGTGGATAGAGAGAAGATGGAAAACCCTCAGACTGACCAGCAAAGTGAATTCACGATCACACCTATCTCTCTTGAGGAGAGCTTGAAGGAAAAAGGGGAAGGAGAACTGAGTGATTTGCTTGATATTGATCTGGACTTTGAAAACTTTCTATTTCCCACAGAGGAATTAAATACACATGATGGTCTGGATCTTGAATATTTCTTATTCCTAATGGATCAGAAAGTGGATAATCTTGAGGAATTGCATCAAGAGAAAACTGAAGCCATAGACTTAGCTAATCATCAAGAAGAGCCTATTGAGGGTCAGTTGGGGGGAGATGAAGGAGACGATAAGGATTCTAGTGAGAGCCCAGATATTCACCTACCTATAATCCGTTTCCCGAGTGTTAGAGAATCTAAGCCCAATAGCCTCCAAAAGCTAGCCCGACTCAAGGAGGTGATGGAATTATTGGGCCAAGTCCACATCAACAGCCATTTTCTCAAAGAAACTCACTGTATTGCCCAACTCAATTCTTACAATATCAATAACATCAATCTTTACTGGATTTTATTGAAATTTGAGGCCAAACTGAACCTGTTCTAAGTCTCTATCTTTGAGAAATTTGGAATCCACAAATTAAAGTGCACGTCGGTTGCTTTGAGTCAATTGATCATTTCATTAAGCAGTCACATGACATGATCCAAGATACTCTTATTCAGGTGGATAGGAGCCACATATTTGATGATTTCCCCATCTTCAACATTGGATCATCCCCTACATTGAATCAATGGCCCATCATTCTGGGAACTTTTGATCTTTTTATCGAGGATCAAGTCCTTCAAGGAAAAGAAGCGGGGTACGTGGTTGACATGGCCTATGAATCAAGTAGAACCAATATCCTATTGACCATGTTGAAAAATTCTTTTCTTTGGAATCTCAATGATAACATTCTAACTCATCAGCTACATGCATTGCTAAGTGCACTCCAACCAACAAACTTCAAAATGCATGCACTGAAATTTGTGCTAGTAGGCATTGGATAGTGTGCACATTCCGTCTGGCTGAAGACGATAAACTTAGCGCTTGTTGGGAGGCAACCCAATATTTTACTTCAGTTTTTGTATTTCTTTTCCTTTTAGGTCCCTGAGCAGCAGTCGCCTTGGGTATGTCGCATCTTCTTCGTCACAGGTTGTTTCTCTCCTGGCTGACATGTTTTTCATATCTTTTATGCCGTTGAGGACAATGTCAATCAAGTCGGGGGGTGGGACAATCAATCTGACATGCATTTATTGAAAATCTTTTGAAGAAAATTGATATCTTTCACTGAAAAATAGTCAAAATTTTAAAACAATTTCTTTCAAAAACTTCTTTTCACATCCTATGAAAATTGCATGAAAATCATGTTTCATTAAGTAAATCTTAAACAAATCAGTTTTTTGGTTGTCACATTGGTTAAAGAACCTTCAAAGTTTAAATATCCCACTTCACAAAAATCCACGGCAAGATGATTTTCACACATACACGGCAACTTAGAATAAATACAAAGATCTTAAAAGTATAGAATTGCTGGAATTAACCTTAAGGATAAGACTACTTATTCTAATTTTTCTTTTGGGTTGAACGAAAGGAATGTGTAGGATTCGTAATAGGGGACTATCCCACTCAGCACTCTAAAAGAGGTGGTCATTTAAAATGGACAGCTGTAAACACTAAAGGCAATAGAAGGCGTTAAAAAGAGATAAAGGAAGATAGGTGGCAAAAAGTACGCACCTCCCCTCAGGCAATTCAAATAGAGTGGCAAAAAGTACGCACTCTCAAAAGCAAAAGTATAATGAAATGAAAAAAAAAAAAAAAAGCCACGCTAAAAAGTCCATCGTACCAGAAATATGACCAAGTCGTGAAAAGTGTAGAGTTGGGACGAGAACTGAAAAACGGTCCTCACTGACTGATCGGAAAATCTTTTATTCTCTTCTCCTCCCCAAGTAGTCTTATCTAAAGGGTAGTAAAGGCAAGAGTATACCAGAAAGGTCGGAAACGAGTTCTAAGCGTGTCATTTTTCATGCACAATCACCTGTCGTAAATCAAAATATTGTGGGATATGAAAATTTTAGCTTAACCAATTGGCGACCACTTAAATTGTTTGTGAAAGATACTACAAATGAAGCATGATAATTCATTGTTTGCCCTAACTTTTCCTTATTTGCATTGCTAAGGGACTAGCAATGAGTAAGTTGGGGGTGTGATAAAGTATTAAATTGATCATTTAAAGGCAATCATACACATCATACTCATGTTTTTATCTGTAAAATAGTATGAAATGATAGATAATTGCGTACCAAGTCCAACGGTACCAATTTCGTCAAGTTCTGACTTAAAAACATCATCATTTCATGTGATTAATGGAGTATAGCGCATTTGCGATTTTTCGACAAAATCGAGACGAAATAAATAAATATAATGATATTTTTATGATAATGTGCTAATTTGAATTTATTTTATGTGAACAGGACATGCCGATGATGCAGTACAGCTGGTAGAGTTTCCGAAAATTTGGGGGAGGTCTATGATTCGAATTTCGATAAATTCGACGTCATTTTGTCCAAAAGATTAAAGCAGGGGTAAAAACGTCATTTGAGGCCCCAGTGTTGCCCTAATTCCATGGCCAAGAGGAACCCGAAAAGGACCAGCCGCCTTCCAAAAGTCCACTTTCCGTTTTTCTCTCTGTTTCCTTCTCTCCTCTCTATTTCCTTCCTTCTCTTCAATTTCTTAACTGCAGCCCTACTTCTTCTCCAGTTTCCTTCCCACGCCTCTCTTCCTCTCTATATTAACCTTCCGTCCCGCAGCCCTCTCCTTCTACAACTCCCTCCGCAGCCTCTCTCCTCTTTCTCTCCGGTTTTCTCCTCCTCTTCTCCTCTCTTCCTCCCTGCAGCCCTCCTTCTCTCTCTCGGCAGCCCTCCTTCTCTCCCGTAAATTCCCTCTCTCTCGGATTCTTCCTCTCCTTCTCCAATTTCCTTCCGGCAGACTCCCTCTCCTTCTCCTTCTTCCTCTCCGTTTTCTCCTCCCCGGAATCGTCCTCCGGCCTCTCCAATCTTCCTTCCCGTAATCTTTTCTTTCTCCTCTCAAACCCCGCAGCCGACTCCCCCGTTTCCCAGCAACCTCTCCCACACTCCCTCTCTCTCTTCTCTCCCGTAAACCTCTCTCGGATTCTCCCTCTTTCTCTCCCCACAACTCTCTCTTCTCTTCTCTCTCCCACGCATGCTCTCTCTCGGTTTCTCTTTCTCTCCCTCCATAGATCTCTCTCTCTTGGTTCTTCCCACTCTCCCTTATTCTTCCTCCCACGTGCCGGCCAGCAGCAGCTTCCGCACGTAGCCGGCTGTGAGCATCCATGCTTCACCTGAAGCTGCACCTTCAGCGTCTCCAGCGCTTCCAGCAGCAACAGCACCCCTAGCACCGCTCCAGCAGCTCCACGTGGCAAAGCTTCATAGCAACTGCCTCCACGTGCACCTGAAGCCTGTTGCACAGCCCACGCCCATCACCAGTAGCAAGCTCCAGCATCCTTCCACGTAGCAGCCAGCAGCTCCAGCATCCTTCCACGCCTCAGCCACCAGTAGAAGCACCTGCACGTTGCCAGCACCTCCCATGCATGTCCTCCATGTGCTGCCCCAGTGAATGCATGCATGCACGTCTCAGCAGCTACCTCCTCCACCAGCCAGCAGCTGCGTTCACGCACCTCCAGCGCTTGAAGCCAGCAAGCACCTCCTCCTACCCAGCGCATGCACGCTTGCATGCCAGCAACCAGGGGCTTCAACAAGCTACAGGAATTGTTGTTAGAAGTTTTTTTTTATTTCAATCATGTTGTTGTTTCTCACATTTAATCTAATGATTAGTTGATTGAGTACTAATAGTTTAAGTGTTTTCATTTCTTATCATTAAATATTTGCATATTAGCGTTAATTTGATTGTTTAGATAGTCGCATGAACAGTACGTTACTATTCACCTCTAACTTCTAAAATTTTATTCGTCCAATGTAAAATCCTTTTATTCAAATCAATCGATATCTAGTACTTGTTTTGATTTAAATTTTATTTAAAAAATGTTAAAAAAATAAAATAAAATGAAAAAAATCTTTTGATGAATAGTAACAAGGGTATATGGCTAAGTTTGATTGGGCTCCATCATTATGCATGCGTATGCAGGGCCTTGATTGAGTGCTCTTTTCCTTGCACCTTTTACTTTTGTCATTTGTATTAATACCCTTATTTAATTAGTTAAAGTTAGTTGATTCCACTAGTTTTTTTTTTTTACATTGTTTTTTTTATAAAAAAAAATCTAAATTTTCAAAATCCAAAGTTTTCAAAGTTAAAAATTTAACTCCCTGTGGTTCGACTCGGACTCACCATTATTAATTTTCAAAATTGAATTTAAATGAGCTGAATAAATTTAGATTGAACGTTCTTATGAGTGTTTAACGACGCACAATTTGGAATGATGAATGTCAAAATGCGCTTGAGAAAATCAAGTGATACCTTGCATCGCCACCTGTGCTCGGGGCACCTATCAAAGGCTAGTCATTAATCTTATATATCGCTGCTCAGGAGACATCTCTGGGGACAATGCTGGTACAAGACAATGAAGAAGGCAAAGAGCAAGCACTATATTACTTAAGCAGAAGGCTGATCGGGGCTGAACTCCGGTACTCACCTATTGAAAAAATATGCTTGGCCCTAGTCTTTGCAGCTAAAAGACTCAGGCACTATATGCTATCACATGAAATCCAGCTCATCTCTAGGGCTGATCCTCTCAAATATATCCTCAATCGACCAGCCTTGAAAGGTCGTTTGGGCAAATAGGCAGTCCTCCTCGTGGAGTTCGACATCAAATATGTTTCTCAGAAAGCCATCAAAGGTCAAGCCATTGTAGACTTCTTTGCACCACATCCAGTGCCAGAAGATTCACCGTTGGTCACCGACTTGCTAGATGAAGAAACATTAGAAGCTAACCATATAGAACAAAAGATATGACAGCTATATTTTGACGGGACCTCCCGTTCAGCAATTGCACAAGATGGTACATTCACTACAAAGGCTGGGGCAGGCATTGTCCTGATATCTCCAGAAGGCGAGGTTCTGCATACCTCGTGTTCCTTAACTAAGCCATGCACTAACAATGAAGCTGAATATGAAGCTTTGATAGTTGGCCTGGAAGTTGCTCTGGATATGGGCATTCAAATGATTCAAGTCCATGGGGACTCAATGTTGATTATATACCAAGTCCAAGGAATATACGATGTCAAAAAGCCCGAGTTGATTCCTTATCACCAAAGGGCCCTCAAGCTGATACAAAGATTCTATTTCTTTGAAATCAATCATATCAACCGCAGTGCAAATGCTCAAGCTGATGCTCTGGCTAAATTAGCAAGTTCCCTGACTCTGCTGCCAGAGGGGTCCCTTGAAATATGGGTCAAGAACAGAAGATTGTTACCAACTGTGTTGGGAGAAGAAACAGAAATGCAAACAGAAGTATGTGCAGTGGAAGAAGCTGATAAGCCTGATTGGAGGGAAATGCTTCTCGACTGGTTCAAGCATAAAATATTGCCAAGCACTCGAATCAAACATGCTAAACTGATCCATATTAAGGATTCATATGAATACAAAAGAAACACTCTCTTTCGAATGACATATGATGGCAAAAGAAAAGTTCTCCTCAGATGCCTATCACCAAAAGAGATAGCTGAAGCCTTGAGGGAAATACATGCCGGGGTCTGTGGTGCTCACCAGTTTGGCCCCATGATGAAAAATCAACTCAAACAATTGGGCTACTACTGGCCTACAATGTTCGATGATTGTACGCAATATGCCAAATCATGTCATAAATGCCAGGAACGTGGCCCAATTCCAAGAAAACCTCCGGTGCCCTTGCACCCTACAGCACCATCATGGCCTTTTGCCGAGTGGGGCATGGACGTTGTCGGTCCATTCATACCCTCCTTAAGAGGTGCTCAATATATTCTGGCCGCCACGGATTATTTTTCCAGATGGGCCGAAGAAGTAGCATTAAGAAAAATCACCGGGACAGCCGTTGAAAGGTTCCTCCGCCAAAATATGTTGTTCCGATATGGTGCACCCAGTCGGATCATCTCAGATAATGGAACATGCTTCTGAAATCAAATCATATACAAGCTAGCTGCGAAATTCAAAATTGATTGGAGGACCTCTACAGTCTACAATCCACAAGCCAATAGGTTAGCAAAAGCTTTTAACAAGACTCTATGCAACCTTCTAGTAAAGACAATCAATTTAACTAAGAAAGACTGGGAAGAAAGAATGTATGAAGTATTATAGGCTTACAGAACCATATACAAAACTCCAACAGGCTATTCTCCCTATTCCTTAGTATATGGGTCAGAGGCAGTCGTACCAATTGAACCGGAAGTCCCCTCTTTGCGCATTGCCTTAGAGCAGGGGCTTATCAAAGGAAATCAATCAAATGCAGAAAGGCGGCTTGAGGAGTTATTAGCCTTAGAAGGCGACTGACTTCGAGCCCAACAAAATATTCAGATATATCAAGCTCGCATGGTTCGAGCATTTGATAGACTAGTCAAAGAAAGAGCCTTCAAGAAAGGAGACCTAGTTATGGTCAAAAGAAGAGAAGTCATGGCGTCAAATCCAAAAGAGAAGTTGACCAGTAATTGGATCGGCCCCTATGTCGTCAAAACTGTTTATGAAGGAGGAGCATATACCCTCACCAATCATAAGGGAGAAGTACAGTTTCCTCCCTTAAATGGCAAACATATGAAGCGCTATCATGCGTCACCTCCATGCTTTCCAAGCGAAGGTTGAAAAAATATATGAAGCACTATCTACGGTGTGAATATGATCACCATGAAGACAGTCAAAAGAAATCGTCCAGTTCTCGGGATGTATTCCCCCGAGACTATAAATCTTAAATGGCATGGTAAAATTAACCTGCCTATATGAGCCAAGGACATTGAAGAGGCTCCAAAAGGCTTTACGAGGCCGCCTCAAAGCACCTCATAGGTTGCCAATGACGAAATGCCATTAAAAAAAAAAAGGAGAAAGAAAAGAAAAAGTTGGCACGACTATCCTGTTAGTCGGGCAATGGTGCTGAGGCAAACCCGGTGCGGAGGGAGTATAAATCATTTCCCACTTTCCGTTTTATAGCCGGTCGAAGTTTTCAATCAAATCAATCTGAATCGATGATGTTTTCCGATTTCGAAATTGTTTGATATAAACATGCATATGTATTGCAACCTTGTCTCTTCAATGAACATGAGGCAAGAAGCTACAAAGAAATAGAGAAGATGGCCCGAGTCCTGCTGGACCTTGCTATTCAAGTCTCAATTCAAATCCAAGCTCAAAATTCAAGCATAAATTCAAATACAAGCACAAAGTCAAGTATGGACTGGTTTGGGTCAACAAGGCTCCGCCACTCAAGTTCAAAGCTCCAGCTCAAACTAGAGCAGAAAATCAAATTCAAAATTCAAGTTCAAAGTTCAAGGATTAAAACTCAAATTCGAATTCAAATCTAGCGCTCCGCCTGAAGGGCAAGCTAAAGTTCAAAGGCAAATTGGCTTGAGTCAACAAGACCCGCCGCCTAAATTCAAGATCAAATTCAAGTTCAAATTCAAAGCCCCAAATTAATCTCGAGCTCAAAATGCAAGTTCAAATGCAAGTTCAAAGCTCCAGCCAAAGCGCAAGCACAAATTCAAGTATAAGTCAGCCTGGGTCGATAGGATCTGCTGCTTAAATTCAAGACCAAAATCCAAGTTTAAAGCAAGAAGATGGCCTGGTTTCATTTGATTCCGCCATCCAAGGTCAAAACAAACAAGATGGTCCGGGTTTATTCAACCCCTCCATTCAAAGCTCAAGTTCAAATTTAAATCGGCCTGGGTCAATAAGACTCGCCGATTAAATTCAAAGCTCTTGTTCAAAGACAAGCTCAAATTCAAGCTTAAACGCAAATTTAAAATTCAAGTTCAAGCCCCAAACCAAGCTTAAATCCAAGTATGAAGCAGCCTGAATCAATAGGATCCGTTGCTTAAATCTAAGTTCAAGCTCAAATTCAAGTTTAAGTTCAAGATCAAATATCTAAAGCTCCAGTTCAAGCTCGACCTCAAGTGTTAACGTTCAAAGCTCCAATTCAAATCAGCTTGGGTCAACAGGACCTGCCGCTTAAATTCAAGCTCAAATTCAACTTCAAAGTTCAAATTCAAAGCTCCAGCCAAAGAGCAAGCACAAATTCAACATAAGTCAGCTTGGGTCAACAACACCCACTGCTTAAGTTCAAGCTCATATTCGAGTTCAAAATTCAAGAGTAAAGCAAGGTTGAAAGCAAGAGAATAGCCTGGGTTCATTCGATCCCGCCATTCAAAGTACAAATTCAAAGCTCCAATTAAAGTTCAAATGCAAAAAACCAAGCCTAAATCCAGGCTCAAGTTCAAATGCAAATCGGCCCAAGTCAGCAAGACTTTGCCGCTCAAGTTCAAAATTAAATCCAAATGTAAATTGGCATGTGTCCTACTGGATTCCGCCATCCAAGCTTAAAACAAGAAAAATGGCATGGGTTCATTCAATCTTGCCATTCAAGCTCGAATTCAAATCGGCCTGGGTCAACACGACCCGCCGCAGAAATCCAAGCTTAAATTCAAGTTCAAGATTCAAATACAAGCCAGCGTGGGTCCTACTAGACTCTATTGCCCAAGGTCAAAGCAAGTTCAAAACAAAGAAGGTGGCCTGGTACATTCAGCACTGCCACTCAATTTTAAGCCCAAGGTCAAATCCAAGTGCAAGCAAAAGCAAAGCAAAGTAAGTCGACCGGGGTCTTCAAACGACTACATCGCATCGGTGGCTGTCCTAGGTCCCTCATGACTCCGTCTTCCCCGAAAGACCGGGTCTCCGAGAGGAGTACTCCGTCAACAATCAAGCAAATTCAAAGCAAAGCAAAGCAAGTCGACTGGGGTCTTCAACGACTACGTCGCACCGGTGGCTGGCCCGGGTCCCTCGTGACTCCGTCATCCCCGAAAGACCGGGTCTCCAAAAAGGGTACTCCGTCAACAATCAAGCAAATTCAAAGCAAAGCAAAGTAAGTCGACCGGGGTCTTCAACGACTACGTCGCACCGGTGGCTGGCCCAGGTCCCTCGTCACTCCGTCATCCCCGAAAGACCGGGTCTCCGAAAGGAGTACTCCGTCACCAATCAAGCAAATTCAAAGCAAAGCAAAGCAAGTCGACTGGGGTCTTCAACGACTACGTCGCACCGGTGGCTGACCCGGGTCCCTCGTGACTCCGTCATCCCCGAAAGACCGGGTCTCTGAAAGGGGTACTCCGTCAACAATCAAGCAAATTCAAATCAAAGCAAAGTAAGTCGACCGGGGTCTTCAACGACTACGTCGCACCAGCAGATGGCCTGGGTCCCTCGTGACTCCGCTATCCTCAAAAGTACTAGGTCTCTGAGAAGAGTACTCCGTACTCCCTATCTACCTCGGCTACAAACCTATGAGTCTGCTGTGGTAGTTAGGGTTCATCCATTCAAAATCACCCCTAGTTATCATGACCAAAAGCCTTTAAGCCCGTCATTAATAATTAGGGTCCTCATGACCTAGGTATCTAGGTTTGTATCATTCAAACACCCCTGTCTACTTCAGGCTACAAACCTATGAGTCCGCTTGAAGTATTCTGGGTTCATGCATTTCAAATCATACCTATGTTACCACGACCAAAAACCTATGAGTCCGTCGTTGGTACTTAGGATTTGCATGGCATAGATCCTTCCGGTCTACTGCCACCCTGCAGAGTGGTTAAGATCCTTACGATCTTTGCCACCCCAATAAAGGCTCAGATCCTTACGATTTGTGCCACTTTCAATAAACAAGTGATTGAGGCATTCATTGCCCCTCTCACTCTGTCCTTCCTTTTTAAGCTTCAATAATCCCCATAACATTGTTAGTTATGGAAGCCAATAAACATTGTTAAGTCATTTTCATTTGAAATCTTTTCCTTTCAGCTTTGTAGTTACCATGGATGCACACTTCACTCTACTTCATTTACAACAAGGGGAGAGAGAGGGATAAAAAAAAAAATGAGAGAAAAGTCAAAAGGGGCTTAAAAATAGAGATGCCTCGCCGGACTTGATCGTACCTTCTGCAGTCAAAGGAAACAAGGGCTATATACCCAGCTGTGGTGAAAACCCGAAAGGGCGCTACAGGCAAAATCAGGAATCCCGCCGTGTGAAAACCCGAAAGGGCACACGGGCAAAAGCAAGAGGGGCCCAACTCCGGTGAAAACCCAAAAGGGCACTTGGGTCGGTAAAGTGAATATAAAAAAAAGAAGAAATTCAAGCATGGCATTCATTGAAAGGGGATATGATATAAAATTCTCTTTATATGTGCTGAAAGTTTACGAGGAATGACTTCCATCCCAGTTTACAAGGAAAAGCAAAAAGAAAATACCCCTCCCAATTACAAAGTTCAGTTATAAACAACATCATGGATCCTCAAGTAACATGGACAATAGCGGAAGTCCTTCTCCAACGTAAGTATGCAACTTAGAAAGAGCTTCCTCTTCAGTCTTCAGCTTGGAAACCTCACTGGATAAAGATTCAAGAAGGCCCTGGGAAACCAGAAGATCATCTCGACGTCCGTGTAAACTGTTCCTTAAAGTTTCCAGTTTGGCTTTCGCAGCAGCAAGTTCATTCTCTAAGCGCTGAATATTTTCTATCAACAAGCCTTCTTTCTGTTCAAAGCCGGCTATTTCTGCCTGTTGCTACGAAATTTGAAGAGAAACAGGCTGCATCTGCAAGTTATATGCATGCCGCTGAAGAGACAAGGCTTGGCATCGATCTCGTATAACTGAGTGAATATATTCTTGACGCTTAAAAAATTTCAAAGCAGTGGAAGCGATAGGAAGCCATTCATCCAAAGAAGCTCCTGCCAGATGAATCCATGTAGTCATGATCTCTCAATTTGCTAGTGAAGAAGATCATATGATGAACTAGGCTGCCGACGTATTATTTGTCGTAAAAGCTTGATATTGGCGCCAAGGACATCAAAACCCTATATGCCTGAACCAGAAGGAATAGAAGGGATAGCAATATGCACAAATTCATCCACTGAAGTCCAGTCCATAACCGTTTGACGGGAAGAAGAAGGCACTGAACTTGATGAAGGTTCGGTAATAGAAGGGGCAGATGTGACAACTACAATGCTTGATATGGCTGGGGGTAGGTCACTTTCTGTAAGTTTAGCTGCGGGCAGAGCAACTATAAAGGCGGAAGGTCCGGATAAAGTAATTGTGTAAGCACCGAGGTTTCGGATTCGGTATTCAGGTCAGGATCGGGCCGGATCCCCTGGTTTGGACCCTGTGGGGTTTTGTGATTTCTGGCTGAATGGCGTCAGCGCTCGTCGACGCCTTTCAAAAGGCGTCAGGGTGTGTGGACGCCATTTAGGTTGCTGGTTGTTGTGCCACGTGTGCGCCACGTGGGCAGTTTTCGGGCCGCGAGAGTACGGCCCCTGTCAGATTTGTCTGAACGGCGTCCAGGTGGGTCGACGTGTTTCAGACTGCGATATCTGCGATGTCAGGGCATGGCGCCAGAGCGTTGTCAGTACGGCCTGTCACATCGTCTGAACGGCGTCCACGGTGGGCGACGCGTTTCAGAGCGGTGTCTGTACGGCTGTCCTGTCAGACTGATAGGCGTCTGCCTCGATCGACGCGTTTTAAGCTTGTTTCGGATAGACCCCGCGAGCCTCCCCTTCTTTCCCCTCATTCTCACCCTCACACTCTCTCTCTCCTCACCCCCTCCGCCTCTCCGGCGATCTTCCTCCCTTCCCTCCTCTTCTTCCTCTTCCATCACTCCATAGCCTCCCTACCTCTCACCTCTACCTCCACCACCTCCTTCGCGGCATTCCCTTCTCCGGACGGCGGCCGACGTCCCGGCGGAGTGGCGGCGTCCTCGAGGGTACCGGCGGCGGTCTGCGGTGCGGCGGGTCGGCGGCGAGGAGCTTGGAGGAGTTCAAGAACCGGTAGGGGGACGAACCTTGCATGTGATGTTCGTGTGATTCTCGGCGTGACGTGATGTATTTGGGGCTAGATTGAGCATGTTTAGGGGGTTTCTTGTGGGAATGGCGGTGTTTGTGATCGTGTTTTCGTAAGCATGATTGTGTGGTTGAGCTTCTCTCCTTCCCCCTTTGATTTGGGGTTTTCGGGGTGCTTGGGGTTCAAGGGAGAAACCCTCGGTTCGAACCAGGGAACCTGGTTTCTGACGCTAAACGGCGTCGTCCCTGGTCGACGCCTTTCAAAGGGCGTCTGGCCAGCACGACGCCTTTTAGAGGCAGAAATCCCCCGGTTCGAGGCTTCTTTCAATAGAGTTCCTGGTGCTAAAAGACGTCATGGGTGGACGACGCATTTTAGAAGGACGTCGGGCCACCATGACGCCATTTTAGACAGGGAATCACTCCGCTTGAGCGCCTGAAATTTTGGGTTTTTAATGTGAATGGCGTCGGTGTATGCGGACGCGTTTCAAATGGCGTCTTTCTGTAAAGACGCGTTTCAAGCGATAATCTGACGTTTAACTGAACCTGTCTGAGGGACTTGAATGGCGTCGACTTCGGTCGACGCGATTCAAGACAGAAGTGTTATATTGCTGGTTTTAGTACGTGTTTCACTGTGGAAGGTTCTGAGGCAGGTTTTATGTTGTACACTGGGACTGAGGACTTCTGTGTGAGTGGAATTTCAGCATGTTAAATGTGTATGTGTGTCTATACGACTGTGGATCGATGTGACTGTGGTTTACGTTGTCACCATGGACCGATGGGGACAGGGTCATGGTGTCTGTGAGGCTTTGTGCCGTACCGGTGGGAGAAGGGGTACATGTGTGTTTTACCTTTGGCTGAGGGAAGCAGAACCACCTTGAGCCCGTCGGGCCGGAGAAGCTGGTGCGCTATCCGAGGGGTTGCTGCTTGGTCTCAGCGGGTCGAGGTTTCTCTGTTTGTCGTGACAGCTTCCGGCGCGTTTATTGCTGTGGAGCTGGTACTGGTGGGAGTTGGTTTACCCTTTAGCCACTGGGCCTGATGTGACCTTTGATCAAGGTTACGAGTGGTACCCTTAGCCCTTTGGCCTGACGCAGCCCGGGAGAGTTGGGTTTGTGGGTAGTTCCTGTAGCTTCGGCTTGACGGGGGTTCGCCGGTCCCCAGGGCCCTCCTGGAAGCGCTGAGGCCTAGCGTGGAGGCAATCCGGTGGTAGGACAGTAGTCTAGACTGCTTGTGTGCACACGTAGCTGGCAGTGGCGGTACACTGAGTCCAGCTAGTCCTAGTTTGGCTCACTGCCTCACCCTACAGTGCCCCGGAACACTGTAGGGGTGGACAGGCGTGAGCAGTGGTGGTAGTGTTGGGAGGCGACGTTTGACTTCGGTCGACTGTGTGGTTTAGTCGCCTTGTGGACTTCGGTCGTGAGACGTGACTCTGTGTTGGGTTCTTCGGGTTACTCAGAGTTGTTCCTGCTACACTGTCTGTCGTACGTTTCGTACCGGGGTTGCCTGTTGTGTTTACTGCTTTACTTGACTGCTCTATATATTACTGTTGCTTCACTTGTGGGTGTGTGAGTGGGAGGCAGGGGATCGGATGATCCCTACTGAGCCCAGTTCTGGTGTGGCTCACTCCCTGCGGTTTCAGGTGTGGACTTCGAGGCGCAGCGGTAGCGTGGTGTCTTCTTGGTGTGCGGACCAGCAGCTGTCTCAGTTCCGGGGTATGCCCCGATGTTGTTGTACTTTCCTTCTGCCTGTACTTATTTAATTATCATTAGACATGTAATTATTGTTGGACTGTATACGGACATTGTTATTTTCTTCCCTGCGTACTTGCTTACCTTTGTAGTCCGTGTGATTGTTATATTTAGCCTTGTTTAGCACTTACTCCTCCAGATGTGTTGTGTGAGATTCGGGTGTGAACCCGTAGTTAATGGGCCGACATCCATTTAGTGACCGGGTCCCCGGTCATAGGATGACGGGTCGTTACAGATGGTATCAGAGCTCAGTCTGGTCGAGTATGTGATAAACTAGGTTAGATATTACAGTCCAACAATAAGTGCGAGTCTGTACAGGCGATGGCTGCTGGTGTAGATTGATAGGTGTTGACGTGTTTTTGGTTCGATTTGCGTGTTGTGGGTTAGTGTTGGCGCCAAAGAGGAGAGTTCCGTTGGCTCGTGGTTCGAGAGCAGATGGTGGTGGTCCGGGGGCGGAAGGACATAACGTGGATCGTTTCATGGAAGCCATGATTGGGGCTATGTCTAGATATCAGCAGGGAGGTGGAAGCGAGGGGTCCAGTTCCCGAGGTGGCCAATCCACGGTGGTGGAGCGGTTCTTGAAGCTGAAGCCCCCTTCTTTCACGGGTCAACCTGTTCCAGATTCGGCAGCTCAGTGGATTAAGGAAGTGGAGAAGGTGTTCGACGTTCTAGAATGTGCTGAGAGCAACAAGACCTTGTTGGCAACCTACTTGCTGAAGGGCGATGCTTATGATTGGTGGGTTACCATCAAGGGGTTGACGTTTCCAGATAGGTCTTTGAGAGAGATTCCTTGGGAAGGCTTTGTGAGAGAGTTTAGCGGACAGTACCTTCCGAGGCATGTTCGTAGGGCCAAGGAAAGGGAGTTTATGGAGTTGGTGCAGGGTGATACGTCAGTTCTAGATTATCAGATGAGATTTGTGGCTTTGGGAAGGTTTGCTCCACACATATCTGAGCGTGAGGATCTGAGGACGGAGAAATTTGTGGATGGACTTCGGCATGATCTGAGGGAATTTGTGGCAGCTCATTGTTGTAAGGATTTAGCGTCAGCTGTTCGGTGCGCGGCAGCGGTGGAGATGCAGTTTCAACACTCGGCAAGAGAATCGGAGCATTCAGCACAGGAGAAGCAGCATAGCAGGGATCGATCGGCGGCTTTTTCGGCAGGTGGTTCGAGTTCGTTCGAGGTCGAGTTCCAGGAGGTTCCTTGTGACGAGGATGAGGATGGTTCGGTTCAGCAGATGCAGACAGAGGTCAGCTGGCAGCAGGAGGCGAGGCAGGACGCTGCAGATCGTTGTCCCCGTTGTAGCAGGTTTCATGGCAACCGGATATGTCCATTGATCACCGGTAGCTGTTTCGCCTGTGGTCGGAAGGGGCATCTCGCGAGGAATTGTCCCCAGAAGAATCAGACAGGTCAGGAGCCGAGTGGTTAGTAGGTGTTCAAGATGTGATTGGAGCTGTGTCTCTTCGAGGTGATCCGAGAGGTCGTGCCAGATGGGCACTTTTATCTTGTCTTGTTCAGAGGTGGTTGAGGACTCTAGTGGCACTTGTATGTATTTGGGTTTGGTGGAGAATTGGTTTTGTAATATGTGCCTCGTTAGTGTGTGGTTATTGCTGATCTTTCAGCTTGGTGTTGGAATTAAGGATCTTGGTTAGCTTGATATGTATGTGATTGGCTAATTATATGGAGCCTTGTGTGTGCGATTGGTGATGATGTTTGTTGTGATCGGTGTGTCGGCTTGTGATGGTTAGCCGAATCGAGCGTTGAGCGGTTTCAAATTTCGAGGACGAAATTCTTTTAAGGGGGGGAGAATGTAAGGACCGAGGTTTCGGGTTCGGTATTCAGGTCAGGATCGGGCCGGATCCCCTGGTTTGGACCCTGTGGGGTCTTGTGATTTCTGGCTGAATGGCGTCAGCGCTCGTCGACGCCTTTCAAAAGGCGTCAGGGTGTGTGGACGCCATTTAGGTTGCTGGTTGTTGTGCCACGTGTGCGCCACGTGGGCAGTTTTCGGGCCGCGAGAGTACGGCCCCTGTCAGATTTGTCTGAACGGCGTCCAGGTGGGTCGACGCGTTTCAGACTGCGATATCTGCGATGTCAGGGCATGGCGCCAGAGCGTTGTCAGTACGGCCTGTCACATCGTCTGAACGGCGTCCACGGTGGGCGACGCGTTTCAGAGCGGTGTCTGTACGGCTGTCCTGTCAGACTGATAGGCGTCTGCCTCGATCGACGCGTTTTAAGCTTGTTTCGGATAGACCCCGCGAGCCTCCCCTTCTTTCCCCTCATTCTCACCCTCACACTCTCTCTCTCCTCACCCCCTCCGCCTCTCCGGCGATCTTCCTCCCTTCCCTCCTCTTCTTCCTCTTCCATCACTCCATAGCCTCCCTACCTCTCACCTCTACCTCCACCACCTCCTTCGCGGCGTTCCCTTCTCCGGACGGCGGCCGACGTCCCGGCGGAGTGGCGGCGTCCTCGAGGGTACCGGCGGCGGTCTGCGGTGCGGCGGGTCGGCGGCGAGGAGCTTGGAGGAGTTCAAGAACCGGTAGGGGGACGAACCTTGCATGTGATGTTCGTGTGATTCTCGGCGTGACGTGATGTATTTGGGGCTAGATTGAGCATGTTTAGGGGGTTTCTTGTGGGAATGGCGGTGTTTGTGATCGTGTTTTCGTAAGCATGATTGTGTGGTTGAGCTTCTCTCCTTCCCCCTTTGATTTGGGGTTTTCGGGGTGCTTGGGGTTCAAGGGAGAAACCCTCGGTTCGAACCAGGGAACCTGGTTTCTGACGCTAAACGGCGTCGTCCCTGGTCGACGCCTTTCAAAGGGCGTCTGGCCAGCACGATGCCTTTTAGAGGCAGAAATCCCCCGGTTCGAGGCTTCTTTCAATAGAGTTCCTGGTGCGAAAAGACGTCATGGGTGGACGACGCCTTTTAGAAGGACGTCGGGCCACCATGACGCCATTTTAGACAGGGAATCACTCCGCTTGAGCGCCTGAAATTCTGGGTTTTTAATGTGAATGGCGTCGGTGTATGCGGACGCGTTTCAAATGGCGTCTTTCTGTAAAGACGCGTTTCAAGCGATAATCTGACGTTTAACTGAACCTGTCTGAGGGACTTGAATGGCGTCGACTTCGGTCGACGCGATTCAAGACAGAAGTGTTATATTGCTGGTTTTAGTACGTGTTTCACTGTGGAAGGTTCTGAGGCAGGTTTTATGTTGTACACTGGGACTGAGGACTTCTGTGTGAGTGGAATTTCAGCATGTTAAATGTGTATGTGTGTCTATACGACTGTGGATCGATGTGACTGTGGTTTACGTTGTCACCATGGACCGATGGGGACAGGGTCATGGTGTCTGTGAGGCTTTGTGCCGTACCGGTGGGAGAAGGGGTACATGTGTGTTTTACCTTTGGCTGAGGGAAGCAGAACCACCTTGAGCCCGTCGGGCCGGAGAAGCTGGTGCGCTATCCGAGGGGTTGCTGCTTGGTCTCAGCGGGTCGAGGTTTCTCTGTTTGTCGTGACAGCTTCCGGCGCGTTTCTTGCTGTGGAGCTGGTACTGGTGGGAGTTGGTTTACCCTTTAGCCACTGGGCCTGATGTGACCTTTGATCAAGGTTACGAGTGGTACCCTTAGCCCTTTGGCCTGACGCAGCCCGGGAGAGTTGGGTTTGTGGGTAGTTCCTGTAGCTTCGGCTTGACGGGGGTTCGCCGGTCCCCAGGGCCCTCCTGGAAGCGCTGAGGCCTAGCGTGGAGGCAATCCGGTGGTAGGACAGTAGTCTAGACTGCTTGTGTGCACACGTAGCTGGCAGTGGCGGTACACTGAGTCCAGCTAGTCCTAGTTTGGCTCACTGCCTTACCCTACAGTGCCCCGGAACACTGTAGGGGTGGACAGGCGTGAGCAGTGGTGGTAGTGTTGGGAGGCGACGTTTGACTTCGGTCGACTGTGTGGTTTAGTCGCCTTGTGGACTTCGGTCGTGAGACGTGACTCTGTGTTGGGTTCTTCGGGTTACTCAGAGTTGTTCCTGCTACACTGTCTGTCGTACGTTTCGTACCGAGGTTGCCTGTTGTGTTTACTGCTTTACTTGACTGTTCTATATATTACTGTTGCTTCACTTGTGGGTGTGTGAGTGGGAGGCAGGGGATCGGATGATCCCTACTGAGCCCAGTTCTGGTGTGGCTCACTCCCTGCGGTTTCAGGTGTGGACTTCGAGGCGCAGCGGTAGCGTGGTGTCTTCTTGGTGTGCGGACCAGCAGCTGTCTCAGTTCCGGGGTATGCCCCGATGTTGTTGTACTTTCCTTCTGCCTGTACTTATTTAATTATCATTGGACATGTAATTATTGTTGGACTGTATACGGACATTGTTATTTTCTTCCCTGCGTACTTGCTTACCTTTGTAGTCCGTGTGATTGTTATATTTAGCCTTGTTTAGCACTTACTCCTCCAGATGTGTTGTGTGAGATTCGGGTGTGAACCCGTAGTTAATGGGCCGACATCCATTTAGTGACCGGGTCCCCGGTCATAGGATGACGGGTCGTTACAAATTGTCTCAGAAGAAATCTGTACAAGGGATGATGTACATATATGAGTCACAATATCAATAAGCCGAAGAATATGTTCAGCAGAGTTTAATCTACAGGGGACAGGACGGGATACTATCACCTGTTGACTCGGTGAACTTGTTCCCGAGTCAACCCCGCCATGCTCTGAGGTAGCCACAATATCCGCAAGCTTAGGAGCTGAAAGTTCCACAATCTTGATATCCGAGAAGGTAATGACCTCCGTCGAAGTTATGACAGTTGGAACCATTGAAGTCTCTTCTGGTTCCGCATCTTCAGCAAAAACATCTTCTGCCTCTTCAGAAGAAGAAACTGGCATGGAGGCCGATATTTCAAAATCCATGTCCCTTTCAGTTGGGACATGAGGAATTTCCATCCTTTCCGCATGAGCCGGAGATGCCTGATATTCAAAATATATACAAGTCAAGCTTAAACGATGGAAAAAGCAGAAAAAATGTGAAAAGGATAAATTACCATAGCAGACTGCACTATTTCAACATGGTGAGTCTTTGATATCAAGCCCTCAGTTGCTTCAAAACCTATATGGTCGAAGTCAGAAATTCAGTAGTGAAATGAAATCACTATTGCTATAAGTCTCAGAAGGGTTACCTTGATCCCTTGGGGGCGACCAGATAGTTGTCTCTGGCAAAACTTCACTACTAATATGTTCAGTAGTATGGGAAGAAATGGAAGGTAAAGGAGGAATGTCACTTATTTCTTCCACACTGGAAGAAGTATCATCAGTTTCTTCTTTCCTTGTATGAGCCAATAATCTTGAGGATTGGCGCTTGGGCAGAACAATCTTTTCAGGGAGGATAGATTCTTTGGGCCCTTTGCGAAATCTTTTTGCAACTTGCTTGACCCTCCCTGTAAAGGAAACAAAAGGAAGTTGTTCATCATCAATGTCAAAATTCTAAAAGGCATAAATCAAAAGCATAGTGCATACCACCCTTGGCTGGGGATGGAGAAACTAGGGCACTCGCCCGCTTGGCAGTCTTTGCTATAAAAGCTTCAAATTCAGCAAGCACCGGCAAATTGACAGGAGGAAGAGGTTCAGGGACAGGCTCTTGTCTCTTCTTTGTACGCGCCTCTTTGGCAGCGGCAACCGCCCTCCCTATAGCATTGACCTCCACAGGGGATGCGGGGGTTGATGTTTTAGAAGGCACAGGAGGAAAGAAAGAAGGTCTCTTTGCAATAACCGCTGCCCTCCGATGCTGCTGAGTCAGATATTTGGCCGCAGGCACTACAGAAATGTGCGTAAGAAGAAATCAATTTATATAAGCAGAGGAAAGGCATAAAGCTCAAAAGAAGTCAAGCACAAATACATATACTTACAGTAGTTGCCTTCATAACAATTTGATACAGGCCAGTATTCATATATGGAAGACTTATCTCTAAGCGAAGCCTCCTTCACAATATATATGACATCATTCATTGTCTTTGCTTGAGAAGCTAGGCTACTGAGATCATAATGCCTTTTATCGCTCAAGCAAATGCCCAGGCGCAAAGCATCAAGTCCCCACCCATCTATATGATCCCAAGAAGCGGGTAGTTTTGCATCCAACATACCCTGCACAGTGGAATCCTAGGATACACCACAGTATTTCAAAAGGGCAAGTAGCCAGCTGGTGCCCTTGTAAAAATCAGGCTACTCTTCCTTGTGCGGGACATAAAATCTCTACATACCTGAGAGACTCTTAGGAGCTTGCTGAGAATCTCTGCCACTGATATCTTCCTCTTCCGGGAAATCGATATCAGGATAATCTTTAGAGGTTACAGAAATATTAAATTGCTTCAAGAAAGCCCCTTTCAGCTCTTCGGTATCCAGCCTTGTCAACTCTAGATCAATCAAGGGTAAAGAATCTCTATGACGAGCCTTATAAGCTGCCCGTCTCTCTGCATACTTAGCAGCATTCTTATCATCTAAGAAGTGCAGATAATGGAACTCTATATCAAAAGGGATTTCCTGTTGGGTCTCTAAGATTTTCTTCTCAGCATTACTCCAACATTGGTCCTCTCCTGGCTATAGATATTGGTGCGCATTCGCCACCATCTGACATATTCACATGTCACACGAGGAGCATGGACAACAGAAGGAATTATGAAAGAAACATTTTCAAAATTGTGGAAGTAATCCCACCATTTACGGGCACTCTGCAATCCGCTGGAGCCTAAAACATGGCGGTCAGGAAGCTGAAATATGTGATCACAAGAAGGAATGCACTGGTCATATCCAAAATTCCGGCCGAAACGGAAAGGATAATAGGGTTGTAAGTGAACTACATATCCCTTCCGATATACCAAGACACTAGGTCTGATGGATAAAAGCCATGATCTAATTTGACTATCCAATGAAGATTTCTTCAGTAGCTGCTTGGTCTGAGAATGGGTGAACTCAACAGGATTACCCTCGGCAAATACTTTAAAGGGGCTCACTGGAGGACGAGAATTGGCAGTATGCTTCCAAAAACGTAAGTCCCCTTCAATTTTTCACCTGGTGTCAGTCAGGATACCGCGAATTTCATATAGTTACTTCTGGGTATCCCCTCCATCTACACTTGCATATTCAATCATGTATGGGAAATATGCGAGGGGAAGCCAGGCTCTTCGGGACAGACTCTGAAAAAATAGAAGCCACCCAGGCATTGAAGAAATGAATGGGACCCACAACATTAAATTCTCGTGATTTCTCCTTCTCAACTACTTGGCCAAGAGTTTTGAAAATCAGGCATAGAGTAACTGGAGCTAGAGACAGTTTAATTCTCTAGGCTAGTTCACAAGCTCCATAAAGAGTCTCAGGACGAATTACTCCCTCATCCCCCTGAGGAATAGCAAAATTCGAAAGCCAATAGGCCAAGTATGCTGCCAGATGGGTATTCCTATCCAAGTCCAAGGGATTGGCATCTTTCTTGTGTTCCTCAAAGATGATATCGGGATATCCCTTTCGGTGCCTGGCTGTCTGCCCCATGAAGACCGGAGTCTCACCAGCCCTAGGAAAGTCTGTATATCGAATATCAACATTATGAAAGAAACGGAGCCAGACAACTCCGCGGACCCGTGTCCTCTCTCTGCGGGATCTCTTTTTTAGAGACTCTTCACCAAAAGCCAGATTCATGTAACCCTTGAGGAGGAATCTGTAAGACCTCTAGGTTGTATAACGGCTCTTGCCATCTGTTCTGTCCTTGACAATGTCGGGATGGCATATTTCTTTATAAGGCTCTCTGTCAATGGGCAAGCCAGAAAGCTGAGGTAAAGTCCACAAATCCAGAGATGACTCTCCTTCCGGAGTATAAAAAGTATTGAACTCCTTCATGAATACCTCGATCATGCCACAGCAAAGGCCTTTAAAGATCGGGTATCGGAATCGAGCGGCATACACACTATCGAGAAGATCCACTCGGCTCAGCAAATCATGGTAATGCTTCAAGACATAATCAATGTACTCTACAAAATATTCTCTGAAACTGTGGCCGGATTTAAGCTTCAAGTCACCAAACCAGCCCATTGCTGCGTTCAATCTAAACCTCATGGCTAAACAATAAAAAATCAATGGCTCTTCTCTGAAGCCCCATTTACATAGAGAAAGAAATAGTCCATGCCGCCTCTGTTTCGAGTCTGGGTTACCTCTGTCATAGCTCCACTTGGCAGGAATAAATGAAGGTGAGCGGGTCAGAATGCCGTCCTGAGGACGCATGATATTAGTCCCACTGGGCATGAGCATGTCTTTAGCATAACCCGGCTTGAACAAAGATTCACCACGGGTTACAGTTCCCCTCAGGTTGTCTCAAAATTTCAAAATGGCATCCTCGGCATAAAAAGCCCTCCTTTCAGAACGCACTCCATTGACCTTGAAGTCAAGTAAGAAGTTGTACAAATGCTGATCACTAGGAAAGTGGACCAGATAATCTTTGTCCCGTCTATATTTATAGAATCCTTCTGAAAAGACAAGTCTGCTCTCATCAACCGTGCCATCTGATTCATCAGCAAAGGGATGGTCCAAGACAGCAAACTCAAAAAATTGTTGTAGTTCACTGTCCTCATCTATGCCTGTTGCAGGTGTCAAGTAAAAGGGACTTATCATAGGCCCACTCTCTTCAGCCATCATAGGAGTCTGTTCAGAAGACCCTGTTGGAGAAGCTGGCACATCTTTGGAGACAGTCTCGGGCATCACAGCTTTGTCTTTCCCCCGAGAAGCCATTATACTGAAAAAGAAGAGACAACAAGTCAAATCAAATGCAAAAAGCCTTCCTCGAAAAAAGAAATTCTGTCGAAATTTCGGCAGCATCTCCCCTTAAAGGAGGGCTGTTAAAATTTTATGAGAGCCATCCGGGACAGATCGAGATGCTCCGATAAGAAGAAAACCCATGTCAAAGACAGAGGGGTGTAGAAATGGCATTCCAGTAACCCACTTCCCGAGAGCCGAGCTACAACCGGGACTAGGTACTGAAGCCGCAGTCCCAGGGATTGCTCCCATGGGAACTGCCAGGGTCAAACAACAAGTACGCTGAAGAAGAGCCATCCGACCTGCAGTGCTACAGTAGTGAGTCTGCGCCTACTGTACATGGAGGGATCCAAAGTCGATTTTCTGCAAAAAAGAAGACAAAGAAAAAATTGTTAGAGCATCAAACAAGTGCAGAGGAGACCATCTTCACTCTCCCCATGCCCAAATACATGGTGGCCAACGACACACAACCAGTCCCACCGGCCAAAAAACCCAAGAAAGACTTCGCCTTTTACCTGAAAAATCTTGATGCGACAGCACCTCTTCTCCAACAGCAGCGGTGCTCTCCTCAAGACCCTGCGATGCAACCAACGAAGAAGAAGTAGGGAAGCACGGCCTGCGGTTCTAAACCCGACAGCCTTCACACCCACAGGCGATGGCAACAATGCTCCCCAACAGAGTTGCAACGTTGTCACCGGCCAAGGGAAGAGGAGGCGACCGGCGGGCCAAGCAAATGGCACCCCCCCAAGCGGTGGAGGCCGACGCACAGACGGCGGCAGTAACAGCTTCGTCGACAATGGCGCTCCCTGACAGTTGCTGTGGCGCCGGCGACGACGGGAAGAGGGAGGAAGAGCTCGACGGCGGCAAGCTGCGGCGGCGACGGCTAGCTCCCACGGCTCTGGCAGCTTCGTCCACTGGCGATGGCAAGAGGAGGAAGAGGAAGAGACGGACTAGCGCTCGGAATCCCCCAGCACAACAGCAAAGGAATCCCGTCCCCTTCCCTTTTTATAACCGACTGAGCCGGTTCTTGAAGCCCTGGCCGGTCCAAGGCCCGAACCGGACCGAACAGGGGCAGACTTAAGGGCATATGCCCCCCTCTCCCAAACGTCACATAGACTGACCGGTTCGAAGCCAAAGTTGAACCGAACCAGCGCAGACTTGAGGGGATCTGCCCCTCTCTCTCAAATTCAATATATATGGCTAGGTTTGGAGCTGAATTGAAGCATGAACTAGCGCAGAGTCAAAGGGCATATGCCCAATCCTCTAATTCAAGAAACCCGGTCTATTTAAAGCCCAAATTAAACCTGGACTGGCGCAGACTCAAAGGGTATACTAACTTATGGTTGCCCGAAGCTCAAGACCCGATCTGAGTGGGTCGCGAAAACAAATTCAAGGAGTCCTAGTGATTGCAGCAGTTCCAGTCAAACAAGTCCTTAATAGGTGAATGAGGATTTATAAGTGGGGCCGGTCCTAAACCGTGAGCCGCTCAAATGAGATAAGTACGTGACAATGGGCCACGTATACAACTCACTTCATCGCCTCCGGTCTCCATGCGTGAGTCGTATGCGTGGGGGGCATTTGTTGTCACTCAAAAAATTGAACAAGAAGAAGAGCCTAAAGATCAACAAACAAGGCCCAAATCAAAGATAATTGAAAAGAAGAACCGAGCCTATTAATTCAAGAAAGAAAGGTCCAAACAATTTTTCAAAGAAAGACCAAGTGAAGAAGAGTAAATGGGAAGCAGTCATGCCTATTTTGCAAGCCAAATGAATCAAAAGAGGGGCCACTCTAAGGTCCAAATGGTGAAGAAATCCAATGGCACAACTGGGCCCATTATCTCAAGCAAAGGAGGTCCAAACAATTTTTTTAAAAAAGAAGGCCCAAGTGAAGAAAAGCTAATGGACAGTTGTCATGCCCATTCTTGCAAGCCCAAAAAGTCAAAAAGGGGTTACTTTCAGTTCAAATGATAAAGAAATCCAAGGGGGCAGGCCCGGGCCCATTATCTCAAGCAAAAGAAGCCCAATAGGGCCAATTTGGGCCCAAAAAGTAAAGGCCAAAGCCCAATTTCGTGGCAGCCTTAAAAAGGGCCCAAATGGTCCCCCCCATGGCCTATTCTTATCCCTTTGGCCCATGATCAAATCTGCCCAAAGGAGGATAAGAAGAAAAGCAAGTGGTCCCCCCCTCAAGATTCTTCTAGAAGAGGGTAGGTGAAAAGCAAAAGGTGAAACCAATCATGATTCTCCAAATGTTGTGGCCTCATTGGAGGGATCTTAAGAGGGGTTTCTTATCCCTAATTTAAGGCTAATGGATGCCTAATCTACCCCCCAAAAGTAATCCAACTTTATCTATAAAAGAATACCCATCTTCTACGAGAAAAAGTTGGAGACAAAAATTCCAAAAAAGAGAAAAAAGAAAAAGAAAAGTAAGAGAGCTTGGAGGAGCACGTCTCCCTCCTTCTTCTCCTCCATTTCCTACATCCCAAGAGAGAGAAAATAGTTAGAGAATAAGAGAAAAAGAAATGAAGAGTGGTAGAGAAGAAGAGAGCAAGATTGTAGGCTTCAAGAGCCATTCTCCCTTCTCATCCCCTCTCCAAGGTAGAGTGGGGGTGAAGAAGGGGTCTATTTCTGTCTCCCTGCTTTCTTATAATGCTTTTCTTTCATTTTGATGTTCATATAAACTTTTATCTACCCCTTGATGTTCATCCATGGTGATTGAAAGCAATGAAATGCAAAGTTCAGATTTCCTGTGTCTGTTTTGTGAATCTGCTGGTTATCTTGCTTTTATGGCATTTATTCCTTCATAAGGCATGTGTTTTTCGTATGGGGATGATAGAGGGGCCTTTCTAATTTATATAAATAGTCTTCTCAAGCCTTGGAACCTCATAAATATGGAGATATGACCCGAAATGTGCTTTGCTGTCCAGATTTCATGAAAATTGATTTTTCATTTATTTGTCTTTGGTTTTGGGGTTTTTCAAGGTGGCTTGACCTTCCATGACCCTTAGGAGCACATCCCCTCCATGGATGATGTTCCTCCAAGGCCAAACATCAAGGGAAATCCCCTAAGTTTCATATATGTTAAAGTTTGAATTTATGTTTTCATGTTGGAATCGAATGGGTTTTGTTTGGATTTTTTCCTTTAATGGCTAAGGATTTAGGCTCTAGAGGTTCTCAAGGGGGTTCTCTCACTAGTTGAGGATGAGCTTCTTTGGGTAGAAACCCTCTAACATGGAGCCAATAAGGAGAGATCTATGGAAAAGATAAAAAGTATACATAAGTTTCTCATATGTTCATATTCAAGTTTTCATGATATTTTTCTAAAAAAATACATATAAAATGTATTTTAAATAAGTATTTTAGGTCTTGTACCTTTTATACTTTATTTTCCATCATTTGGGTTAGGTTTCAGCCTGAGTCTACGTTTGCAGGTGCTATAGTGTTGAGTCTGTGCCTCCTTTCGCAGACTCAGCACCAGTTGCAGGTTTTTGAGTCTGCGCCTCTTTCAACCTGGTTTTTGGGCTTGAGGTGATTCTTTGATCCTCCCCCAAGTTGTCCAAAGGTTCCTTGGACCTAGGTTTGTCCTTTTGAGGCCCAATGAAGATCCTAAATGGCTTGGACTTTAGTTTATTAAGCCCTTAATGTTTCAACCGAAATTTTTCCATATGTTTTAAGCTTTTAAATGTTTTCCGATGTTTTCCAAGGATGTCCCAATCTAAGGGTGCCAGCAATCTCATGTTGAGTAACCCATCAAGGGTCCTTACACAAAGAATATCATTCTTGTGTTCCCATTCCTATGGGTTCATTTAAATGATATGTCCCGAAGTCCCAATGGGTTGGTGGAGTTCCTTGCTCCCCAAATGTAGAAATGGAATGGGTGATTCCCTGTAGATAACCCTTTCATTTTGAAGGCATTAAGGGCACCCTTTTAGGTGAGTGGTTGGATGCTCGGCACGCCCCCCTTTATAGCCACCTCCATGGTTCATGGCTACATGTGACCCTCTAGGAAAATTGGTAGAGTTCCTTGCTCCCCAAATGTAGAGATGCTTTGGATTACTCCTTGTGGATTTTTCTTACATCTTGAAGGCATTAAGAGCACCCATTGGGTGAGTGGTTAGATGCTCGGCACGCCCCCCTTTATAGCCATCCCTATAGTCCATTAGCCATTACATATCCCTTTAAGGGAGTTGGTCCTTCGGGTCCCTTCATACCATGATCCTTCATGAAGATCTTAAACCTTTTCATTAGGTTTTCTTAATGAAAGGTTGAAATTCAACTTGGAATCACTATATTGAGCACTTTTAATACTTTATAAAGTGATCTAAGAAGAATGAGATAAACATGAAGAAATCATGTCATTTGAAAAAATCCACATAAGAACCACTCCTTGAAAAGGCCTCATGTAGCCATACTCAATTTCTGAGATTTCTCAGTATTATCCTCCCCAAATTTATGGTGATTCTTGGATCACTTCAAGTTGAAAGAGGTATAAATATGAAATTATGCTCAGATTTTGAGTCTGCGCACCTATAACCATGGAAATTCGATTGGGAATGGGGTACAATCTGTTTTTCTCCGCTCCAGATTTCATATTCTAACTTTAATGGTTGAAACTAACCCCTTGATGGATTTAATTGCAGCTTGAACTGTGCAGGAACTTCAAAAAACCATTTTCAGATTTGAGTCTGCGCACCCATGTACAGACTCAACCCAAAAACAGTCAAGTAATGGATTCTTGGACTAAGGACATTCGTTATGGCTCAAATGATTCAAAATAACTAAATTTAGATTATATTTAAATCAGAAAAGGTTAAAAAATGGACATTTTTCCCTTTAAATAAACACAAAACTTCAAAACATAAGTGGAGTCTGCACACCTTTCATAAGCTCATTTCAAATGAAAAAATCAACTAAACAATAAATCAAATTGTTTAAATCACTCACAATCATATATCAAACACTCCATGTCATTTAAATAAACATCCATTTACAAAAAGGATCCAAATCCCATCAAAATAAACCAAAATTACAAATTTAGCTGAGTCTGCGCACCCCTTGCGCAGACTCAAACCCATTTTTATTGACTCCTTGATCTTTGAAGCTCCCTAGCTCTTTGAAACTCTTGGAATTCCCCTCAACCTCAGGAGGTTCCATCTTTCAAAAATATTGCTTAAATCCTCTTTGAACTTGAGTCTGCGCATCAATCCCAAGGCCAAAATCTTATCTCTTGGCCCCCAAATCAGGCCTGATCGTTCCAAATTGTGCGTCGTTAAACACTCATGAAAACGTTCAATCTAAATTTATCCGGCTCACTCAAATCAGATTTTGAAAATTAGTAGTGGTGAGTCCGAGTCGATCCATAAGGAGATAGAATTTTAATTTTGAAAACTTTGGACTTTAGTTAATCTAAAAATAAGTGAGACTTTAAGTAAACTAATTACTTATTTAAACTAGAATTAAATTAACTAATGTTACCTAAAAATATAATTACTTAAATTAAACAAATCTTTTTTTTTCTTTTCTTTTTCAGAAATTAAACACAAACACATATTTAAAAAAAATAAGCACAACAAAAAAATTATAACAAAAACATTGAAATTTAACTGTGGAACTTATTAATTATCTAAAAATTACGAAACAAATTAAAAAATTTAATGGTTTAATATCCTTAAACTAAATAAACACAACATCAAATAACAACTAGCTAATCCTAATTAAATAAACTAATTCTAAACTAATGGGGGAAGGAAAAGAACAGAATAACAGTAATTAATCTGTGGGAGCTCTGTGGAAAATGCCGACTGGTGCAGTGGACCGCCGGTGAGCTTGAGGCTGGGAGGAGGAGGTGCTGGCTGCTTGCATGGGCTTGGACGTGCCTGCATGCTACGTGGCTGTTGGAGGGTTGCTGGGCAGGAGGAAGCCGGTGTGCTGGAGACCGGCATTGGGGATTCACCAGGTACGTGGACAGGTGCTGCAGGTCATGGAGGTGCATGCAGGTTTCACCTTGGATGTGGAAGAGGTTTGCTGTGAACGCTGGCAGGTTGATGTTGCTGCTGTCGGCGCATGGAGAAGAGCTTCAGGTGCATGCAGCTGCTATTGGTGGAGGGCTTCAGCGGACGTGGAGAGTAGGAGGAGGCTGCCGTGAACTGCAGACAACGCATGGAGGCTTGCAGTTGCAGTGCTACGAAAGAATAGAAGAGAGAGAGAAAGAGAAAAACCGAGAGAGAACAGCAAGAGAGAAAGAGAGAGATGCTGGAAAGGAGAGGAAGAGAGGACCGTGAAAGAGAGAAACTGAGAGAGGGAGAGAACCGGAGAGAGGGAGAGAAAGAGGGAGTTGTGTGGGAAGAGAACAGAGGGAGAGCTGCGGAGAGAGAGGAAATAAGGGAGAGATAGAGGGTTGCGGGGAGAAGAGAGAAGGATCCAAGAGAGAGAAGGAAGCGAGAGAGAGAAGGAAGGCTGCGGGTCTGCCGGAGAGAGAGGGAATAATAGTGCTGCCGGGAAAAAATAAAAACGGAGAGGGAGGAGAGTAGGGGCTATGGGAATTTATAGAGAGGAAGAGAGAGTCGGAATTAGAGGAAGAGGTTGCTGGGAATTGGAGAAGGAGTTTCTAAAAAGAGAGAGAGAGGATTTTTAAAATAAAGAAAGGAAGGGATGTGGTTGGGAAATTGGAGAGAAGGCAGGAAATAGAGGGTTTTGAGAAACTCCAGAGAAAGAAGGAATCAGAGCAATATTAGGACATCAAATTGCATTTTTACCCTTGCTTTAGTTGAAATCCGAACACTAGACCTCCCCCAAATTTTCGGAAACTCCACCAGCTGCACTGCATCATCGGCATGTCCTGTTCAAATAAAATAAATATAAATTAGCACATTATCATAAAAATATCATCATATTTATTTATTTCGTCTCGGTTTTGTCGAAAAACCGCAAATGCGCTATACTCCTTTAATCACATGAAATGACGATGTTTTTAAGTCAGAATTTGACGAAATTGGTACCGTTGGATTTGGTACACAATTATCTATCATTCCATGCTATTTTGCAGATAAAAATATGAGTATGATGCATATGATTGCCCTTAAATGATCAGTTTAACACTTTATCACATCCCCCAACTTACTCAATGCTAGTCCCTTAGCAATGCAAATAAGGAAAAGTTAGGACAAACAATGAATTATCATGCTTCATTTGTAGTATCATTCACAATCAATTTAAGTGGTAGCCGATTGGTTGAGCTAAAGTTTTTCATATCCCACGCTATTTTGATTCACGACAGGTGATTGTGCATGAAAATTGGCACGCTTAGAACTCGTTTCCGACCTTTCTGGTATATTCTTGCCTTTACTACCCTTTAGATAAGACTACCTGGGGAGGAGAAGAGAATAAAAGATTTCCCGATCAGTCAGTGAGGACCGTTTTTCAGTTCCCGTCCCAACTCAGCACTTTTCACGACTTGGCCATATTTTTTGTACCAATGGACTTTTTAGCGTGGCGTTTTTTTTTTTTTTCATTTCATTGTACTTTTGCTTTTGAGAGTGCGTACTTTTTGCCACTCTCTTTGAATTGCCTGAGGGAAGGTGCGTACTTTTTGCCACCTACCTTCCTTTAGCTCTTTTAACGCCTTCTATTGCCTTTAGTGTTTACAGCTGTCCATTTTAAATGACCGCCTCTTTTAGAGTGCTGAGTGGGACAGTCCCCTATTACGGATCCTACACATTCCTTTCGTTCAACCCAAAAGAAAAATTAGAATAGGTAGTCTTATCCTTGAGGTTAATTCCAGCAGTTCTATACTTTTAAGATCTTTCATTTATTCTAAGTTGCCGTGTGTGTGTGAAAATCATCCTGCCGTGGATTTTTGTGAAGTGGGATATTTAAACTTTGAAGGTTCTTTAATCAATGTGACAACAAAAAAAAATTGATTTGTTTAAGATTTACTTTAATGAAACATAATTTTCATGTAATTTTCATTGGACGTGAAAAGAAGTTTTTGAAAAAAATTTGACCATTTTTCAGTGAAAGATATCAGTTTTCTTCAAAAGATTTTCAATAAATGCATATCAAATTGATTGCCACACCCCCCAACTTGATTGACATTGTCCTCAATGGCATACAAGATATGAAAAACATGTCAGCCAGGAGAGAATTTGTGAAGGAGCCAAACAACCTGGAATGAAGAGGATGCGACATACCCACGGCGATTGCTGCTCAGGGACCTAAAAGGAATACAAAAACTGAAGTAAAATATTGGGTTGCCTCCTAACATGCGCTAAGTTTATCATCTTCAGCCAGACGGAAGTTCAGTTAATGTGGATCACTCAATTCTATGGATTCAGGTGGCTCATTTTGAAGATTTTCAATGAATGGTTTCAACCGTTGACCATTAACAGTAAAAGTGTTCCCACTCTTGGGATTCAGAATTTTAACGGCTCTATGATCGAAGGCTTTAACGACCAGGAATGGTCTATCCCATATGGATTTCAGTTTTCCAGGAAATAGGCGAAGCCTAGAATTAAATAGCCAAACTTTCTGATTTGGAAGAAAGGATTTTCTCACAATATGTTTATCATGAAAAGCTTTAGTTTTAGCTTTATAAATCTTGGAATTTTCATAGGCCTCGTTGCGCAATTCTTCTAGCTCACTCAGTTGTAAGGTTCGGTGGGAACCAGCTTGGGCTAGGTCTAGATTGACTTGTTTGATGGCCCAATAAGCCCTATGTTCCAATTCCACCGGAAGGTGGCACGCTTTTTCAAAAACTAGGCGATAAGGAGACATGCCAATAGGAGTTTTGTAAGCGGTCCGATAGGCCCATAAAGTATCATCCAATCTTTCAGACCAATCTTTTCTATCGGGCCTAACGGACTTTTGCAGAATATTCTTAATCTCTCTATTAGAAACTTCTACTTGGCCACTGGTTTGGGGATGATAAGGGGTAGCTACTTTGTGATTAATCCCATATTTCTTAAGCAGAGCCCGAAACTGGTAATTCGTGAAGTGCGTTCCCCCATCACTTATGATAGCTTTAGGCCACCCGAACCGAGAAAAGATATTCTTCTGAACGAATTTAATGACCACTTTATGATCATTGGTTCGGGTGGCTACTGCTTCAATCCATTTTGAGACATAATCCACCGCTACCAAAATATATATATGTCCAAAAGAAGGTGGAAAAGGTCCCATAAAGTCAATTCCCCAAACATCAAAGACTTCAACCACCAAGATTGGGTTGAGTGGCATCATATCCCTTTTCGCCATATTCCCTACAGCCTGACATCGGAGGCAAGTTTTGCTAAATTTATGGGCATCTTTGAAAAGTGTGTGCCAATAAAAACCACTTTGCAGGACTTTGGCTGCAGTTTTCTTTCCTGAGAAATGGCCCCCACAAGCTAGATTATGGCAGAAGTTGAGAACACTCTATTGTTCTTCTTCAGGAACACATCGCCAAATGATTTGATCAGGACAGAATTTGAATAATTCAGGATCCTCCCAGAAATAATATTTTTCCTGAGAAAAGAATTTGTCCTTTTCACTTTTAGTCCATCCTTCCGGAAGCTGATTAGTTACCTTGTAATTGACAATATGAGCATACCAAGGTGCAACAGTGTGAGAAATGGTCAGTAGATGCTCATCAGGAAAGGAATCAGTGATTGGTGTACTTTCAGAGATCGGAATTCAGGATAGGTGGTCAGCTACCACATTCTCAGAACCCTTCTTATCCCGAATTTCCAAATCAAATTCCTGAAGGAGTAAGATCCATCTGATAAGTGTAGGCTTTGCATCCTTCTTGGTCAACAGGTATTTCAGAGCTTAGTGATCAGAATAGATTATGACTTTTGCCCCTAAAAGATAAGATCTGAATTTTTCTAGGGTAAAGACCACGGCTAACAATTCCTTTTCAGTGGTGATATAATTCATTTGAGCATCTGCAAGGGTGCGACTTGCATAATATATCACCACGGGACACTTGTTGATTCTTTGTCCCAAAACCGCACCGATAGCATAATCAGAGACATCACACATGATTTCGAAGGGTAAAGACCAATTTCGAGATTGAAGAATCGGGGCTTTGGTCAAAGATTCCTTCAGAGAATTGAATGCTTTGATGCAAGATTCATCCATTTGGAAAGGGACATCCTTAGCTAGGAGAAGAGTTAGAGGCCGGGCAATTTGAGAGAAATTGTGGATAAACCGGCGATAGAAACCGGCATGGCCAAGGAATGAACGGATCTGTCTAACCGAGGTGGGAGGAGGAAGATTGGATATGAAATCGATCTTAGCTTTATCTACCTCTATCCCCCTTTCAGACACAATGTGGCCTAGAACAATGCCCTCTCGAACCATAAAATGGCTCTTTTCCCAGCTAAGTATCAGATTGGTGCCTATGCATCGTGCTAGCATCTGTTTAAGATTTTCCAGGCAATTTTCAAAAGAGTCCTCGAAGATTGAGAAATCATCTATGAAAACTTCGAGGAATTCTCCCACCATAACAGATAAGATGGCCATCATGCACCGTTGAAATGTGGCTGGTGCGTTGCATACTCCGAATGGCATTCTCCTAAAAGCAAACGTGCCATAAGGGCACGTGAAGGTGGTCTTTTCTTGATCTTCCGGATAAATAGCCACTTGATTGTACCCAGAGTACCCATTTAAGAAGCAGAAGTACTTCTGGCTCGATAACTTTTCTAGAATCTGATCCATGAATGGGAGTGGAAAGTGATCCTTTTTAGTCATGAGATTCAACTTTCGGTAATCAATGCACACTCTCCATCCCGTGGTGAGCCTAGTGGGTACCTCTTCTCCATGATCATTCTTGATAACCGTTAATCCATATTTCTTGGGTAGCACTTGGGTTGGGCTGACCCATTTACTGTCTGATATTGGGTAAATAATACCCGCATCCAGCCATTTCACAACTTCCTTCTTCACTACTTCTTTCATATTGGGATTAAGCCGCCTTTGCATCTCCCGACTGGGCTTAGAATTCTCTTCCATATAGATGTGATGCATACAAATGGACGGGCTAATTCCCTTTAAATCGGCCACCGACCAACCAATGGCACCCTTGTGGTCTTTGAGGACCTCGGTTAATTGGGCCTCCTGCGGCGATGTAAGATTTGCCGCAATGATGACCGGGAGAGTTTAGTCCGGGCCCAAAAAGATATACTTGAGAGACTCAGGTAATGATTTGAGTTCAAGCTCAGGAGGGTCCTCTAAGGATGGCAAAGCAGGCTCAGATTGTAAGGCTGGTAAAAGTTCAACCTTGGACCAAGATGTTAATGGACCGGGCGAATCTTTTAAGGTATTGACTTCTTCCAAAAGGTCATGTGTGAAAATCTCATTTTCTTCAACCAGATTATCCAAGATATCAATAGTATGGCATTCTTTTTCATGATCTAGGTATTGAGATGCTTTGAAGACATTAATCTGGACCTTTTGACCCCCAAATGAAATGTCCATTATGCCAGTTTCACAATTTATATTAGTTTTGGCAGTGGCTAAGAATGGACGACTTAAGATGATCGGGGTGTGAATGAGTTCCTCAGGTAATGCCATATCCAGAATAAGAAAATTCATGGGAAAATAGCAATCATGAACCTTCACAATAACATCCTCAATTAATCCCCGTGGATTTTTCACAGACCTATCAGCCAACTGCAAGATGATGGGTGTGGGCTTTAATTCCCCAATATCAAATTTCTCATAAATGGCTGTTGGCAAAAGATTCACACTAGCACCTAGATCCAATAAAGCTCTATCAAATGTAACTTCAGCTAAGGCACATGAAATTAGAGGTGCTCCAGGATCCTTTAACTTCTTGGGTAAATGATTCATCACAATTGCACTAACATCCTTGGAAAGCCGAACCTTTTCGAGTGCCATTCTAGACTCTCTTTGTGGAGTACATAATTCCTTGAGAAACTTAGCATAAGCTGGCACATGTTTGATGGCATCGAGGAGTGGAATATTAATTTGGACTTGTTTGAATAAATCCAACAACTCCTCATTCTGGGCCAGTTTCTTCCTAGTATTGGGCTTAGCTAACAAGGCATTGGGAAATGGCACCCTAGGTTTATAAGAACTTGGGCCTTCAATCTTCCCTTCTCTTTTCAGATCCTCCTCCAACTTCTCCATGATGGGTTCATCTTCACTCTCACTTTCAATTTCCTGAGGCCCATCAGTAGAACCTTTGGCTAACTCTCCATCTACATGTGGTTTTTCTAAACGTCTCCCACTCCTAAGGGATGAAATGGCTTTAGCATTCTCCAATTGTGGCCCTTTAGGTTGTGATAACGGGCCAGGCTGAGGTAAAAGGCCCGATTGCTGCGGAAAACCCGGAGGTTGATTCCTTGGATTGGCAATGGGTTGACTAGGAAGTTGACCAACTTCTCTTCTCATCGTAGCCTTAGCTAGTTGGCCCATTTGACTTTCCAACTTAGCAATGGATTGTTGCTGGGTCAAAATCAGTTGTTGGAGTTGAGTGAATTTGTCATCAAAGTTGGGCTGAGGAGGTTGTGGATAAGTGGGTGAAGGATGGTATTGGGTTGGCTGTCCATATTGGAATGAATGATAGTGGGCCGGTTGACCTGATTGGAATGATTGATAAGGGACCGGTTGGCCTGATGGATACTGGGCCGGTTGAGAAAACTGGGCTTGAGATCCCCTAGCCTGAACATTTCCATAGAAATTAGATTGTTGTTGGAATGAATTCTGTGGCTTTTGGGCTTGATGCATGGGAGGATTGGACATTGGTAATGGGGCCTGCTGATTCTTCCAAGAGAAATTAGGGTGGTTTCTCCAGCCAGGATTGTAAGTATTTGAGAATGGGTCATTATTGGGCCTGGAGAATCCCTAGGCAGCCTGAACTTGTTCTTGAATGAATGGTGGAAGTTGGGCCGCAGTTGGGCATTCATTCACTTGATGGGTTGGACTTGCATATAAGGCACAAATGTTATGATTAGCAGAGGATGGGCCTTCATATGGACTAGATTGTGTTGGGTAAGTAGGCTCTTGCTTGTTTAAGGCCAGGAGTTGGTCTAGTTTCTGGGCCAAGATGTCTACTTTATCCAATTTATGATTAATCAGATTTATGTCCATTCTAGATTCGGGCTCTCCACGGGCCTTAAGTTCATATATTCCAGTCCGTTTAGATGGCCCAATAGACCTTTCATAAGATGATAATGAGGCATGATTGATGTAATTTTCACTTAACATCTCCAACAGATCATAGGCCTCATCTTCATTTTTCATCATAAATGCCCCTCCACATAAGACATCCACCATCTGTCTGAACTGTTCAGACAATCCTTCATAGAATGCTCGGACAATTTGCCATTTTGAAAGCCCATGATGAGGGCATTTTCTAAGCAATTCTTTCAGTCTTTCCCAAGATTCATGGATCAATTCCCCGGAAGTTTGGGTAAAACTCGTGATGGCCCTTCTCATGGTATTGGTTCGCCCGATGGGATAGAACTTCTTGAGAAATTCTTTCTGCATTTCTTCCCATATCCTAATGGGCCTTCCTATAGTTCCCAACCAATATTTAGCCTTGTCCTTTAATGGAAAGGGAAATAAGGTCAATTTAAGGCCATCATCGGTGAAATTCTGGATCTTCACTGTGGAACAGATTTCTAAAAATTCATCTAGATGCTTATAAGGATCTTCATTAGTATTCCCATAAAAGGATGGGAGCATCTGAATGGTGCTAGATTTGATTTCATATTGATTGGCTGGATTCTGAGGAAGATGAATACATGATGAAGGTTGATATCGATTTGGAATGAAATAGTCCTTCATTTGCTTTGGTGGGTCCTGATTATCAGCCATTGGATCTTGTGGTGGATTTCTTTGATGTAGGATTCTTTCTATTTCAGCAAGTGGTCCTAGAAGGTTAGGATTTTGAAATCTCCTACCTTGCATACACTAGGACTGATGGAGAGGGGATTTTGTTTTCGATTTCTTGTTTTTTTTTTTTTTTTTTTTTTTTTTTTTAAATGCAAACAATTTTGACAAACAAATTATCCTAATGATCTAATGTTAACCTAGACTCTCTATGTGAATTTTCTTACAAGGTGAATGGAGTCCACCTCGAGTCACAACCATAATCAATCAACGGCCAGGTAAGAGTTGGGGTAGTGGGAGGCTTCCCCTACTTTCGTAGGGACCTAATTAGAGAACCACTTGCCCGCTTAGACATTTGTCTTTTTAACCTCTAGCCTAGATACCGTTGCCAAAAATGGAGGCAACCCGAGATTTAAACCACTCACGGTGTAAACCCTTGATTTTCTTTCGACTTGCTTTTAATTGGATTAGGAAATGCCAATGCAAGGAAGGTGATTTGTGGGCTAGGGAAGGGTGATCAAATCCCTACCTTATGTGGTTAAAGTTGTTGCCCTTAAAGACTTTTTGAATGCAATACAAGGCAACAAATCAATGCAAGGTGTGTTGATGCAATCATGAATGACTTGTTAAAATTGAAACACGTACCTTTCCCCCGCAATCTTCAACAATTTATAGAAATAACTGTGAAAGGAAACTAACTCATGCTTTCCTAGGATGATGAATGCCTAGCATGGAAGGTTTCTAATCTTGGAGATGAAAAGTTTTAACTTTGGATGTTCTTCTTTTTGTTTCTTTTTTTTAGTTAATGGAAACCTATCTAAACTAGAAACTACAAAATTGGAAACTAACTAAAGTAAGGACATTGAAACATAGAAAGTTGGAACACACTGTCCATGATTTTGCTTTCCTTTTTTTTTTTTTTTTCAATATACTTGCAAAAATAAGAAAAAGAAGGTTAGCTAAAGAATAACTACACTAAATCCAAGATAATCAAAATTTAAAATCTAACTCCCCGGCAACGGCGCCAAAAATTGATCGTTCCAAATTGTGCGTCGTTAAACACTCATGAAAACGTTCAATCTAAATTTATCCGGCTCATTCAAATCAGATTTTGAAAATTAATAGTGGTGAGTCCGAGTCGATCCACAGGGAGACAGAATTTTAATTTTGAAAACTTTGGACTTTAGTTAATCTAAAAATAAGTGAGACTTTAAGTAAACTAATTACTTATTTAAACTAGAATTAAATTAACTAATGTTACCTAAAAATATAATTACTTAAATTAAACAATTTTTTTTTTCCTTTTTTTTTGCAGAAATTAAACACAAACACATATATAAAAAAAATAAGCACAACAAAAAAATTATAACAAAAACATTGAAATTTAACTATGTGGAACTTATTAATTATCTAAAAATTACGAAACAAATTACAAAATTTAATGGTTTAATATCCTTAAACTAAATAAACACAACATCAAATAACAACTAGCTAATCCTAATTAAATAAACTAATTCTAAACTAATGGGGGAAGGAAAAGAACAGAATAATAGTAATTAATCTGTGGGAGCTTTGTGGAAACTGTCGGCTGGTGCAGTGGACCGCCGGTGAGCTTGAGGCTGGGAGGAGGAGGTGCTGGCTGCTTGCATAGGCTTGGACGTGCCTGCATGCTACGTGGCTGTTGGAGGGTTGCTGGGCAAGAGGAAGCCGGTGTGCTGGAGATCGGCGTTGGGGATTCACCGGGTACGTGGACAGGTGCTGCAAGTCGTGGAGGTGCATGCAGGTTTCACCTTGGACGTGGAAGAGGTTTGCTGTGAACGCTGGCAGGTTGATGGTGCTGCTGTCGGCGCGTGGAGAAGAGCTTCAGGTGCATGCAGCTGCTGTTGGTGGAAGGCTTCAGCGGACGTGGAGAGTAGGAGGAGGCTGCCGTGAACCGCAGACAACGTGTGGAGGCTTGTAGTTGCAGTGCTGCGAAAGAATAGAAGAGAGAGAGAAAGAGAAAAACCGAGAGAGAACAGCGAGAGAGAAAGAGAGAGATGCTGGAAAGGAGAGGAAGAGAGGACCGTGAAAGAGAGAACAGAGGGAGAGAAAGAGAGAAACCGAGAGAGGGAGAGAACCGGAGAGAGGGAGAGAAAGAGGGAGTTGCGTAGGAAGAGAACAGAGGGAGAGCTGCGGAGAGAGAGGAAATAAGGGAGAGATAGAGGGTTGTGGGGAGAAGAGAGAAGGATCCGAGAGAGAGAAGGAAGGCTGCGGGTCTGCCGGAGAGAGAGGGAATACTGGTGCTGCTGGGAAAAAATAAAAACGGAGAGGGAGGAGAGTAGGGGCTGTGGGTATTTATAGAGAGGAAGAGAGAGTCGGAATTAGAGGAAGAGGTTGCTGGGAATTGGAGAAGGAGTTTCTAAAAAGAGAGAGAGAGGATTTTTAAAATAAAGAAAGGAAGGGATGTGGTTGGGAAATTGGAGAGAAGGCAAGAAATAGAGGGTTTTGGGAAACTCTAGAGAAAGAAGGAATCAGAGCAATATTAGGACATCAAATTACATTTTTATCCCTGCTTTAGTTGAAATCCGAACACTAGACCTCTCCCAAATTTCCGGAAACTCCACCAGCTGTATTGCATCATCGGCATGTCCTGTTCAAATAAAATAAATATAAATTAGCACATTATCATAAAAATATCATCATATTTATTTATTTCGTCTCGGTTTTATCGAAAAACCGCAAATGCGCTATACTCCTTTAATCACATGAAATGACGATGTTTTTAAGTCAGAATTTGACAAAATTGGTACCGTTGGATTTGGTACACAATTATCTATCATTCCATGCTATTTTACAGATAAAAACATGAGTATGATGTATATGATTGCCCTTAAATGATCAGTTTAACACTTTATCAATGCCCGCAGCTCCAAATCTGTAAATCATCACCAAAAAAAACATAAAATCAAGTTATCCCACCAAAATTCCAATAAAATAACTCACAGAAAAAAATTTCTAAGTTCAGACTTGAGTCTGGGCATCCTGGCGCAGACTGAGCCTTAAAATTCACAAAAAACAAAAAAGCAACTTTCCGACCACTAAAAGATGATCTAAAACCCTTTAAAAATCAAGTTTATTCTTATCTATCAGAATATCAAATAAAAATACCAAGTTATTCTTGAAAAAATGCAAAAAACAACTCAAAACATATTGGTGACAAATGAGTCTGCGCTACCCAGCGCAGACTCAACCCTAAAATCCCAAATTTGGCCTTTTTGACCTTAATTTCCTTTCAAATTAAACCCAAAAATTTACATAAAAACTTTATACTTTATGTAAGTCAAAAACCTAAATAAAAGCTTAAAACTCCTTTTACAAGAAATATAAAAAATGTTTAAACACTTTCATAAACAATGAGTCTGCGCTCTATAGCGTAGATTCAACCCTAAGTTCCTAAAATCTAACATTTTGGCCATTAAATTCCCATCAAATCAAACCAAAGTCTTAAGAATAAACCCTATATATTTTCCACAAATCAAAACCCAAACAAAATTATAACCTTTCCCTAAAAAATTACCTAAAAAACTGAAAAATAGACTTGTGACAGGTGAGTCTGCGCTACCATGCGCAGACTCAATACCTAATTGCTAAAATCCAAATCTTTCAAGTTTAATTCCTTTAAAATTGAATAAAAAATCCCAAGATAAAAATAAAATACTTTCTATAAATAAAAAAAATCAAATAAAAACTCAAATTTGCCTTTTTGCAAAACATAAAAAATACCTAAAAGAAATCACATTTCAATTGAATTTGCACCACTTGGTTACCCTTCAAACCCTAAAAATTCAAAAACATAAAAAACATAAATCCTTGAAGTATTTTTCACTCAAATCAAATAAGAAAACATAAAAAACACTTTTCCATACCTTCCAAATCAAATTCAAAATCTCTTTACCTCAAATCTGAAAAAACACAATAAGAAATGTTTATTAGACTTCTTTGATAAAAAATGTCATCCACTTCAATCAAAATGCCATAAAAAAGATCTTCAATCCCCTCACAAATCAAAAAATCAAAATAAATATAGGCATTCTCATTGGTAACAAATGAGTCTGCGCATCCTCACGCAGACTCAACTTCATGTTCACTACCAAACCTAAAAAATTCAACAAATCTTCAATGCATCCACATAAATCAATCCAAAAAAACTAAAAAATGTCTCTCATCATCATCCATCAATAAAAATCAATAAATCAAGTCTTGCGCAGACTCAATTTTAAACTAAAAAATGAGTTTTGTTCTCAAAGAAAAACTGGAATTCATTTTTCGAATGCAATCTTGTATATCTTATTCATATCATTTCAAAGGGTGTTATTCTATTCTTCCGACGATTAATCAAGGGTTTTTCTCTTAGGAGGATGTAATTAACGCTATTCCATTTATGGGTAGCGGGATCGGGTCGAAGAACTACGCAATCATCTGATTGAGTCAGGTAGAGCGTACAAATAACAAATCTAAATCAAAAAATCAAAAAATCAAGATCAAGTGCATTTTTCCTAAAAAATGTACGACAATATGTTAACATTTATGTTTAATGCCATGCTCCTTGATGCTAGCGGAGCTAGTTCCGAAGTATGGAAGGATATAGACGGCTTATCCCCCTGAGGTGCTAGCAATGTGGTAATCCTTTCTACGGGCAAATCTTCGTTGACCATTATCCATTGTAGGTATTCCATTAGGGCTTCTTGATGGACTTTGGATCTCTTGATCAGTTCTAATATGGAAATGTGTGCCGGTGTTCTATCCAGCTGTTCAACAAGTCATAATTGGTACCAGGTATACTTTCTTCATTCTAGACTTCTTCTACTGGCTGTGACGGGCCATCTTGCACTGTAGATTGAGGGAACACTTTGTTGAATATCCGGCCGCTTCGGAACGTTTGTTCTTTAATAGTTGAAGCTCCAGGCGTTATCTGAGCACTACTGTGTTGAGAAGTGGGTTAGAAGGTATAACGGCTTGGTAAGGGGATGTTGGTGGAGGTAAGGGAACTCGGATGAGTGGTTTGGAGGGTTGGGGGTGCATATGAGCAGGTGACGGTGGTGGATTATTTGGTGGCGGTACTGTGCGGATGAGTTGTTTGGAGGGTTGTGGTGTATCGGGGTGAGTCGTTGTTGTAAGTGATGTAGGGAACGGCATACAGAGTAGTGGTTTGGATGGCATGGGGGGTGTATGGTTGGTTTGCTTAGGGTTACTTGGTGAGGATGTGGTGGCGGACGGTGGAATGGGTTTAATTGTGATAGATTGTGGTTTGGGTATGCGGAGAATGCGGCTCGGTAGTTGCTCGGCAGTGCTTGACATATGACTTGCCGAATAGATAGACGACAAATCCTCTACCTTCCATTGTTGTCCTCTATTAGCCTCAGATTGGCTATTTGTTAGGATGGGGGCAATTTGGTTTTGATGTTCCAACAACGGGTTCTGTACTATGCCGATATTCTGTGGTGTGGCTTGTTGTACCGGGGCCCTTTGAACTGGCCGTTGCTGCTGTGGTGGCTGTGGCTGTTGTTGTTGTTGTGGTCTTTTCGCCTTCAAGGCGGCTATGTACTTTTTCATCTCTTCCCAATCAATCCCTCCTTGATCATTGAGATCATGAATGTAATCCCGAAAGTGAAAGCAAGCATCCACTGTGTGTCCCAGTTGACGATGGAACACACCGTAACGGGACATGTCAACATTTGATGGCCAAACGGCCCTTTCCTTTGGCAGTACCAAGGCATTGGCCGCCATAAGGGCATTGAATATATCTGTGAGGGATTCTGGTAGTTAGGGGTATACCGACCTTCTGGGACCAGGAGGTTTCCTCTGCTGTGTATAGTCATTAGGAGGAGGAACATGAGTGTAATTCGGCTGCTGCCAAGGTGGATTATGTACTTGCTGGTGGGAATGTTGCGGTGCCGACTGAAGCTGCTGAGTAGGAGGCCTATAACCTTGCTGATTTTGAGGCCTAGGTGGCTGATATTGCTGTCGATTCCTCATAAGCTGGGGTTGACTATTATTCATTATAATGACTTGTTCATGACAAAGTGTACCCTCGGTAGTTGGACCCATAGAAGAATTAGGGATAATAGACTTCCGAGGTGGAGGTCTATTGGGTCGATGAGGATCGAAGACACTAGTAAAGGTGGAGTCTTTGAACGTGTTCTGGGCATAACGCGCTTTCTCATATAGATCTGCCATGGTAGTCAAGTTATTCAGTGTCAGCACCCGCTTGTACTGTGGAGTGGCATTGGCAACCATGATCTTTAGCAATTCTTGTTCGGACAAATGATCTCTTATCTTTTCAGCCATCCCTCGCCACCTATCGGCGAACACTATGAAGTCTTCGTCCGGCTTTATCTTCTCATTGAATAAGTCAGTGATAGACAAGGTAGGTGCCACCCTATCTTTGTATCTTTGCAGGAACCTCTTCGACACCATGTCGAAGTTCTCTACCTCACTTGGGTCTAAAGAGAAGAACCACTCTAAGGCCGATCCTTCCAATGACCTTCTGAAGAGGAATGCCAATGCTTTTTTATCATGCTGCCAGAACGACGATTCATACAAGAATTCTTTGATGTGAAGAGAAGGGTTGCCTATGCCGTTGTACTTTCTGAAGATCAGCATTTCGGAAGGTAAAAGATGGAATACTGGCAAATCAGGAACATAGACTTCAAGAGCGGCCTTGTTGTCCATATTCTTCTTAAGATTCTTGAACCGCTTGTCTATCTGGGACAACTTGTTAAGTAAGAGTTGAGTGGCAGGATCTGCTGGTAGAGGTGGTGGTTGTTGAAAAGACTGCCTCCGCGAATAAGTAGGGATGCGAGGACAGTGAGGTTGTGAACTGGCGGCGTTCCCATAATACCCGAAGGCATTCTGATAGATTGGGGTTTGCGGCCTGACTGAATGCCGTGAATCGGATTGTTGAGGACTTCTGTGCCGTGGAGTGGAAATATGAAGACCCTTCATGGCCTGGGTAAGAGCTTGATAAGCATAAGGGTGAACCACAGGGATTGGCTCAGAAGGATGCATAGGAGCTTTCCCTTTTAGGATGGATTGGATGGCGTCAAATTGACGAGGATCCACATGATTAGACAAAGCTCCTATGAGGGTAGCGAGATCAGAAGAATGATCAGCAGAAGGCCCAGCTTGGTCTTGGGCCCTTTTAAAGGTAGGATTGGAGATGACGTGAACATGTGAATGATCTCCTAAATCCGGATGATATTGACCATAGATCGAATCATCATGGAACTGAGGGGCATGAACATCTCGCTCGTGAGTAGTTTGGAATTGATCGGGATAGTCAGAGATATAGGCGTCCCTTTCATCCTCGGAATAAGATGTACCACGAACTTGAGGGGCATAAGTATCTCCCTCGTACTCGACCAGATCTTCTTGTTCAAAGGCAACCATGCTGACGGTTCTACCTGAACGTAGCATCATTGTATTGAGGTGACAATTATTTCAAACACGTTTGCACAGATTAACAACCAACTTGATGCTTACACTGTTTTGAAAGTTACTTGTTGGGTTAATTAGATTTTTAAACTCAAATTCTCTCAATGGGTAAGATCCTAGTTTCAATTCAATTTTTGCCGTTATGCTCTATGGATTCACTCACCACGATATGACCAACTACCTGGGACTTCAAATGGTACAACCGGCCCGACGAACAAAGAGGAATTTTTTGCTTTTTGGGACTTACGAAGGTCTTAACACCAACCACTCTAGTCTGACCGAGGGACCGACCCAGTCAGAGAGAGGTGAGGATGTCAAAAGAGTGTTCCTAGAGGAGGGGGTTAAGCCCCGATGGCCTGGATGGCCTCTAATGTATAAGTAAATATAGGTAGCAACTAGATCAATGATCCGAGTGATAATGAGCAATAGGGATGATAGCTTTAATCGCGTCGTTGTTCACCGATGCTATTCAAAACAGTAATCTCTGTTGTTCACAGCAGCTCGAGCAGTAGGGAAGATAAAGGGGGCACTAAATCGCGTCTATGTAGGTCGACGCGCTTTGAACAATGCGTCACTCTGACAAGACGCGCTTTAGCTCCCAACAATCAGACAGCGAAATCAGAAGCAATCTCTTCTCCAAATAACAAGGTGATTGAGAGATCAATTATTCATGCGATGACAATTTTGAACATATACACTAATCATGCAACATCATGGATATCAATTTGAACAAAACACACTTTCCAATATCACTTCTCAAGGAAATCAAGGGAGGGCAAAATTTTGCCACAAAGGGGGGTGTGCATGAGGTGCACGTAGGGATAAAAATCAAATAACCAACCAACAAACCATCAAACATGTCTGAGGGACACAAGTGGTGCATTGAGGGTGCCTAATGGAATTGACAAGAGTAAAAAAAAAAAGAGAAACGACAACACAAGTCCCACCATGATCACCAAAAAGCTGTAGTGCTAAAAAAGAGTGTGTATTCATCATGTTATCATGTGTTTACTATGATTTATAATATGAAAAGAATTGTGATCGCCAGTACTATTCATCATTCTTTCTTTTCCTTGTTTTTATCATCATTAGTATCATAAATTTATTACATAATCATAACTTCATACTATTCACACACTCACAACATTCATAATTTCCAACCCGCATGCTAAAGGGGTTTTTAAAAGACCACAAAATAAGTGAGTGATCCTGTTTAGTTGCACGATTAAAATTCTGATTAGAATAGATTCTACACTCTATTAGTTCTTATTAGTTTCCTTTCTCTTTCTTTATTTCTTTGCAAGGTACAATCATCAAGATCAAGAAGATCAAGTGAAGATCATCATCCAAAGAAGAACTGGAGTAGAAAGGAAGATCCCCAAATTCATCAAATCAAAGCAAGAACAGAAGTATTAGAAGGACTCTTTTTCTTTAGTCGGCTGAAGAGAAGGAATCAAGAATTCAATAATCTCTCAACTTCAAAACAGGTAAGTCATCATCCTTTATCTTTTGAAGCTCTTTAGTCAAAAACTTTTTAGCAATCACACTTAGTTTTTAATAGGATTCATTGTCATATAATCAACATAAAATTCATGATTTCACACATCACAATTTGAGCACTCATAATGACGTCTTTCAAAAGACGTCCACACAAAACGACGCCATTTAGTACATCAATGAAACTTCTCAAAATTACATAATTGCTGATTATTTGGCGATGTTTATCATTTTGCTTGAAGTTACTGATAAATTCTGAGTACAGGAATATCCCAAAGAAGGAAAAATGAACCTGAAAATTCAACAAGATCACGCTGTGGAAGTGTCATAAGTCCCGACCGTGACTAAAAAGACGGTTATCTCTATCCCTGTATCCCATTATGTAATTGATTTGCATCATCATTATTATATGTTAAATATTTATTAGAGTATATCATGTACTTTGTGATTTTGATGAAACTAGAATTTGAGTTCCCCTCCAACAAAAACAGTGATAATTCCAGAGGATTCTTAATCGCACGGATAGGCCGTTAGGTTGTTAATCGATGGGGACGATGGTTCCGCTTTTTTGAAACGGTGCGTAGATAAACAAGCTTCGACTTAGCACTGAATTCCAAGAATCGGTATCTTGACTCATTGGTAATTATTTAACAATATTGTACTTGATTAATTTATATTTTATTTCATTTTAGCCCAGCATGCATCATGTAAGACTTTGAAATAATTGTGATAAAAATTAATTATTGATTAAGTTTCAGATCATTGATCAAATAAATCCTAACGTGATATGAAATGTTCCATTCTGAATTGAGTATCTTAATTATCTTTGAGGTTCGCCTGAAGATATCCTTAGAATTCTATCCTTTCTTGGATTCTCATCCAACATTTCTTGTTTCCTTTTAAAGATTCATCATGGTTGCAACACTTCCACATTGGCTGGTAACCGCTCTCTATGATGAAACCTATAAGGTTTGTGACCTAGGATACTTCCTAATCGATGAGGTTGATCGACCTTATTTTGTTCCTTTATTTCCTTCATCTAGACAGGAATGATTCCATTGATCTCTTTAAGTTACTTCACTGATCGTTGTGAGAAAAACTACCATTATGTGATGTTGAGAGCGTGTCTCATCACACCTTAGCATCACCTTTTCAGTATATTTCACTCCCTTGCAAAGTCAATGCCAAGGTGAGGTAGTTGTAGACACGCTAATTTTGACATCATATTGAGTAAATTTCATGTCACAACGATAATGCCCCAGAATGGTCGGATATTTAATCATTAATTAATTTTTATTGATTTTCTCTTGAGATTCGTTTAATCACGTCGCACATTGCCGACACCATTTGGATTCCTAGCATAAATCAATTTAGAATTAAAATTACTAAATTTAGGAGAATTTAACTTAATAGCGTCGCCCGTGGTCGACGCTGTTTAGGTCCTAATCCACCTAGGTTTACGATTTCTAATTCTAGTTAATTTCCTAAGTTATCTAAAGCACGTCGCGCATGGACGACGCGTTTTATGTTTCCTAAAAAATTTTTATTTCTTTTTCCGGATTTATTTTTATTCTGGCCACATTAATTAACTAAAAGGCGTCCCCCCTTGAACGACGTCTTTTAATAGTTTCTTGATAAACATGATTTGGCCAAGATAATCTGATTCTAGAAGTTGGAAGGGTTTCCAACTCCCTTCATAATCATCCAGGGCAAGGTCGAGCCACTGGAGAGTCCTTTTAAAGGCCAAAATACCCTTGAATCACTTCTTATAAATACATATAGACATTGACCTTTAAAAAAGGTTAGCTATTGAAGAATTTGGAGCTTCCTACAAGGTTTTTGAAGGCCCTCAAGAAGAAGAATGTGGACAGCAAGAGAAGTTTCATCTTCTTCATCCTCTTCACCCTTTGAAACCCATTGAAGACCAAGGCTATAGAGGGGCCATCATTTTCCTTTCTTCTTAATCTTTTCCGTAGATTTTGATAAGATTCATATAATTTAGATTTTTTTTTTCATATAGTTCTCCATTGCATCACTTCATCATACATATTCACTTCATTTTTTCCATGCCTATATATCCTTTAGGGGTTTAAAAGAACATGAAACAAGTGAGTTCTTTTATTTAGTTGCATGATAATTTTGTTAGATAGAATAGATACTACCTCTATTTAGTTCTAATCTATTTGTTTTCTTTTGTTTTCAATCATTTTTGTAAGGTTTGAAGGAGATTTAGAAGAAAGCTTGGAGTTTAGACGGAAGGAGAAATAACCCCAAAGAACAAGAGTAAAAGAGAAAGAAGCCTATTTTCTTTCGGCCGGCCGAAAGAGAGGAGCAAAAGAACCCCACACTCTCCCGATTTGCAAGGTTAGTAAGATATCACTTTTCCATTGAAGCCCTCGGTTTCTGGTGATCACAATTTCTTTCATATTGTTAATCATAGTAAACACATAATAGCAATGATGAACACACACTCTTTTTGAGCACTACAGAAGTCGCCGATGAATTTCTTCATCCATACTGCTTCTTTGGCGACTTCAACAGTAGCAATATATTCAGCTTCTGTTGTCGAATCAATAGTGGTTTCTTGCTTGGAACTTTTCTAGCTCACTACCCCTCGTAGAGTGTAAAGACAAATCTTGTTGTTGACTTGCTGTCGCCGGATCAGATTGAAAACTCCAGTCAGTATCTCCTTTCAGCTTTAAATCTCCTCCTCCATAGACTAGAAAAATATCCTTAGTTCTTCTCAAGTACTTAAAGATACATTTCACAACATTCCAGTATTCATCACTTGGATCTGTTTGATGTCTGCTCGTAACACTTAGAGTATATGTTACATCAGGTCTAGTACATAGCATGGCATACATGATGGAACCTATGGTTAATGCATAGGAAATTTTATCCATCATTGTCCTCTCTTCAGGTGTCTTAGGAGACTGACCTTTAGAGAGATAGATTTTATATCTCATCGATATGAGACCTCTCTTTGAATTTTCCATGCCAAACCTTTTGACAATGGTTTCTATATACATAGATTGGGTTAAAGCAAGCATCTTCTTTGATCTATCTCTATAGATACGTATTCCCAATATGTAAGATGCTTCTCCTAAATCCTTCATGGAGATGTTTTTAGACAGCCAAACCTTTACTAATGACATCATTCGTACATCATTCTCAATGAGTAGGATGTCGTCAACGTAAAAGACTAGGAATGTGATTGTGCTCCCACTATTTTTCATGTACACACAACACTCATCTTCATTCTTAATGAAGCAATAAGATTTGATCGCCTCACCGAACCTTATGTTCTAGCTCCGGTAAGCTTGCTTCAGTCCATAAATGGACCTTTGCAACTTGCATACCATATATAGAGATTCCTTTTACGTGAAGCCCTTTGGTTATATCATATACACTTCTTCCTCAAGCTTTCTATTGAGGAAGGGTTGTCTTCACATCTATCTACCAGATTTCATAATCATGGTATACGACAATGGCGAGAAGATTTCTAATAGACTTAATCATGGTAACGGGCAAGAACGTTTCGTCATAGTCAATACCTTGCCTTTGACGATAACCCTTTGCCACTAATCTTGTCTTATAAGTCTCAATTCGTCTATCTGCACCGATCTTTCTTTTAAAGATCCACTTGCAACCGATGTGTACTATATCCTCGGACAAGTCGACCAAGTTCTAAATTTGGTTGATGTACATGGACTGAATTTCATAATTCATGGTTTCTCGTCATTTTTCAGCCTCGAGACTCTCAATGGCCTCATAATAAGTCTTAGGATCATCATCCTCATTATAGAGTATCCTAGAACCATCTATATTGATATGTCTCACATATCTTTCAGGCGGTTTAGATACTCTTTTAGACCTACGAGGTTCTTGTGTGTAATGTTGAACATGTTCAAAAAATGATAGTTCATCTGATGAACTAATAACAATTTGTGGGTCTGAAATTTCTTTTAGAATTACTTTACTTCCACTGTCCTGTTGGAGAATATAATCTTCTTCCAAAAAGACAGCTCTCTTGGCTACAAACACCTTTTGTTCGCTAGGATGATAAAAGTAATATCCGTAAGTTTCTTTCAGATATCCCACAAATTTGCATTTGTCAGTTCTGGACTCTAGCTTATCTGCATCATGTCTTTTGACATAAGCAGGACATCCCTAGACTTTAACATGCTTAAGGTCTGGTTTCCTTCCATTTCATATCTCATATGGAGTGGATGTAACATATTTGCTGGCTACCTTGTTTAGGATATACATAGCCGAGCTAAGTGTATATCCCCATAAGGACATTGGTAATTTGCACATGCTCATCATTGATCGCACCATTTCCATCAATGTGTGATTCCACCTTTCTGATACACCATTCATTTAAGGTGTATAAGGAGGTGTAAGCTAAAAAAAGACACCATTATCCTTTAAGTATTTCATGAACTCTGTACTCAAGTATTCTCCACCACAATCAGATCGGATGGCTTTGATGCTCTTTCAAGTTTGTTTCTCTACTTTATTCTTAAATTCTCTAAATTTCTCGAAGACTTTTGATTTATACATCAATAAGTATATGAAGGCATACCTTGAGAAATCATCAGTGAACGTGATAAAATAGGAGAAACCACCAATGGTTTGGGTTGACATAGGATTACATACATCAGAATGTATTAGTTCTAATATGTCTTTGGCTCGTTTTTCAGTTCCAATAAATGGATATCAATTTTTCCATCAAACGTGACTTACAGGTTGCATACGATTCATAATCAAATGGATCTAAGTATTCATTTTTATGCAACCTTTGGAGTCTATTTTCTCTAATGTAGCCAACCCTATAATGTCAAAGGTAAGCTTTGTTCACTTCATACTTATTCTTCTTAAGAATATGACCGATATTAAAATTATCATGAGACACATTCAACAACTACAACCCATTAGACAATAATGAAGAAGCAATTATTATTTCTGAAATAAATTGAACAACCGTTGTTCCCAATTAATATAGTTTACCTAATTCTATCAAAACATGAAATAGAAATAATATTTCTAATTATACTAGGTACATAATAGCATTCATCTAATGAAGTTCATCTCTGGATGGTAGCTTTAGCTTTACTACCCCCACAGTGATCATCGCAAATTTTGCGCCATTACCTAGCCTCAACTCCACCTCGCCGGTTAGCTTAAGATTGTGTCGTTAAAAATCAAAGCTAACAATCTAAATTAATCGGCTCATTCAAATTGAATTTTTAACAATAGTAATGGTGAGTCCGAGTCGAACCCATAGGGAAATAGATTTTTAATGTTGAAAACCTTGAATTTTTTTAGAGGAAAAACATAAAAGAAAGAAGATGGAGCATGATGATTTAATAAATAACAATTGAAGCTAATTGGACTTACTATGAACTCACAAAATAAACAGTCATAAATGAGCATAATCAGGCCATCTACTAAACTAAGACTACTTTAAAACACTAATTAAAAGTAGAATATAAATTTTAAGCGGTGTCCATAGAAGAAAAAATAAAAGTTGTAGAACAAAAAGAGGGAGAAAAGATCACTTTTTTAAAGGAGCTACTGTCATTCATTAATAGAACTATATGAAATTTTACAGAGACATTGAATGTTGAAAAATAATATGACTTTTGTAAGAAAATTTTTACAAAAAATATTTTAAATATAGGAGAACTCAAAAACTAGAGAGAGAGGAGATGGAGAGAGAAAACTGGTGTTTGCAGCCGTCGTAGTCCTTCGCGCGGATCCTTAGCCATCCTAGACTCCTTCCAGTAGTCAATTACAGTGCCTTGAGTCCCCCTCTTCCCTTTGACAGCCATTGGTTTGAGAGAGATGTAGAGAGAGAGAGAGAGAGAGCGAGCGAGAGAGAGAGAACAAAGCTAGAGAGAGAGGTGCTATAGTACCACGGACTGTAGCTACAGTACCCTCGGGTACTATAGCAGAGAGGGAGACAAAAGTGAGAGAGAAAGGGAGAGAAGGCAGGAGGGAGAAGAAAAGGTAGGAGGGAGAGAGAAGGAAGGAAGGAGAGACCTTTTAGAAAGGGAGAGAATTTTAAAATAAAGAAAGGAAGAAAGTGGATGGCGGCTGGCTCCTCTTGTTCTCTTTTTGGGTAAGAATTAGGACAACTATTTAGGGTAGCAAAAAACCCTTTTACCCTGTTTTAGTATTTTTGCCAAAATAAAGCCGATTTTGTTGGAATTCGAACTCCCGTCCTTCCCACAAACGACCAAAAACTTAGCCAATTGCACTACATCTTCTTCATGTCCTGTTCACATAAAATAAATGTAAATTAGGATATTATAATGAATAAAATTACATTTATGCTTAAATAAATTATTTTATCTTGGTTTTGCTATGAAAACTGTAATTGCATGAAATGATGATGTTTTTAACTCGGAATTTAACGAAATTAGTACCGTTGGGATCGGTACAAAATTATCTATCATTCCATGCTATTTTACACATAAAATTGTGAGTATGATACATGGGATTGCCCTTTTAAATGATCAAAATTATCAACTTATCATCGGTCCTCAGCTTACACTTTCTTATCAGACCCTGCACATAATTGCAGATATGAGAAACACATCCAATATCTAATACCCATGATGTATTTGTTGGGCTCTCGTGTTTCTCTGAATCGCAAACGCAGTTGAATAAATAAAATAAAATTCGCAATCTGTTTCGCGTTTCGAAGAATAAAGATCGATTATTGAATAATCGATTCATACCGTGCGCGGATTCGAATCCACGTCCAAATGGTTTCGTCGGTGTGACACCACTAGCCGTGCGAGCGCCCGGTCTCTAGCAAAGTCCACGTGATCCTCCCCGCGGTGGATATCCTTACGTTCCTCGCTCATCGCAGCCCACGATGTAACGACCCGCCATCCTATGACCGGAGACCCGGTCACTAAATGGATGTCGGCCCATTAACTGTAGGTTCACACCCGGATCTTATACACACATCTGGAGGAGTAAGCGTTAAACAAGATTAAATATAACATTCACACGGACTATATGGAGGTACAGTGCGCAGAAAGTAAAGTAACAATGTCCGTACACAGTCCAACAATAATTACATGTCCAACAAATTAATTAAGTACAGGCAGAAATAAGGTACAACAACATCGGGGCATACCCCGGAAACTGAGATAGCTGCTGGTCCGCACACCAAGGAGAACGCCACGCGCCGTCACACGCCACAAGGACCACACCTGAAAACGCAAGGAGTGAGCCACACCAGAATTGGGCTCAGTAGGGATCATCCGATCCCCCGCCTCCCACACACACACCCACAAGTGCAATAACAAAGGTACAGGTGATAAGGCAAGTAAAGCTGTAACACACTACTCCTAAAATCTCGATATGAACCATGTGCATTCGAAATGTAACATGCATAACTCTAAAATCATTCTATCAAGGAGCCTACAACTCACGTCTCGGCAAAATACGCCAACCACGCCTCCGAAAGTGGGAAACACCAACCACACAGCCGTAAGTGGGAAACACCGTCCACACAACCGAAAGTAGGAAACACCGACCCGCTGAGACCAAACAGTAACCTCTCGGATAGCACGCTAGCTACTCCGGCCCAACTGGCTCAGGTGGTTACTCCTTCCCTCAGCATGAGTGACTCTCCGAATATACCACTCCGACACCGGTACTAGCTGACCCCGGGGTTCACCAGGTGACTCTCTCTCACTAGGCGTCACCCCGCCCACGCCCCCACCGGCGCTGTGCTCACGCCCCCACCAGCACAGGGTGATAAAGCGCTACAATGTCACTCCAGGTCCACAGTAACACAAAACACCAAAACCCGGCACAGTACGATCCGGTCACGTGAAAAGCCCGCGATCGCACGACACACAACGCAGTGCCATCCGGTCATGAAGAATCCATCTCTATCGAGTACACTAAAGCATGCACTAACCAACTATCTAGCAGTATGAACACATTTTACTGGCATGAATTAGTGTTGTTCTATCTTCAATCGCGTCGCCCAAGGCCGACGCCATTCAAGCACCCTAAACTGGTTCATAAAACACAGGCCACGGAAATCTGGCCTAAAAGGCGTCGACACCGGCGGTCGCCTTTTGAAAGGCGTCGCCATCCTCCGACGCCATTCACACCGAAAATCCAGGAATTCCAGAAAACATTAGTCAGGGGATTTATGCCTAAAAAGGCGTCATGGTTACCCGACGATATTCAAATCGCGTCGCCCACCCATGACGTCTTTTAGTCCCAGAATCCCGAACTGACGGACCCTCAGTCGGGGTGATTTCCTGCCTAAATGGCGTCATGATGGCCCGACGTCCTTCTGAAAGGCGTCGTCCATCCATGACGTCATTTAGCGCCAGAACCCTTAACTCGTGAAACCTCGAACAGGGAGGTTTCTGCCCTAAATGGCGTCGTACTGCCCTGACGTCCTTCTGAAAGGCGTCGACCAGGCACGACGCCGTTTAGCGCCAGAAACCTGGTTCCCTGGCTCGATCCGAGGGTTTCTCCCTTAACCCCAAATACCCCGAAAAAGCCCCAAAATAGAAGGGGGAGGAAAAGAAGTTCATCCACCACAAGCATGCTACAAATCCACAATCACGAGCACGGCCATACCCACAAGAACACCCCCTAAACATGCTCAATCTAGCCCAAAACACGTCATATCACGCCTAGGAAAACACGAGCAACTCATGCAAGGTTCGTCCCCCTACCAGATACTTGAACTCCTCCTGGCTCCGTGTCGCCGAACCGCCGCACCGCAGACCGCCGCCGGTACCCCCGAGAACGTCGCCACTCCGCCGGGACGTCGGCCGCCGTCCGGAGAATGGAACGCCGCGAAGGAAGTGGTGGTGGCAGAGGTGAGAGGTAGGGAGGCGTTGGAGTGGTGGAAGAGGGAGAAGAGGAAGGGAAAGTGGAAGAGTGGGATCGGAGGAGGCGGAGAGGGTGAGGAGAGAGAGTGAAAGGGTGAGAATGGGGAAAAGAAAGGAGGGCTCGCGGGGTCAATCAGAAACTGCCTAAAACGCGTCGAGCGAGAAAGACACCTATCAGATGACAGGACGGGCCGTACTGACAGCTGTCTCAAACGCGTCGACCACCACGGACGCCGTTCATCTGACATGTCAGGCACCGTACACTGACACGCAGGGTGGCAGTCTGAATCGCGTCGTCCATCATGGACGCCGTTTAGACGACGAGACAGGGGCCGTACTCTCGCAGCGCGAAACCCGCCCACGTGGCGCCCACGTGGTACAACAGCAATTCATCTAAATGGCGTCCACCTATCAAGACGCTGTTTGAAAGGCGTCGTGAAGTGTAGACGTCATTCAGAAGAAACTCTCAAGACCCCTCAAGGTCCAAACCAGGGGATCCGGCCCGAAACCGACCCGAAAACTGAACCCGAAACCTCAGTCCTTACATTCTCCCCCCCTTAAATTAATTTCGTCCCCGAAATTGCCTGCTACAAGTAACGAGGGCGAAATGCCTTCACTGCCTACTCGCATGGGAACTTACCAGAAAAGGTAGGGAACTGCTTCCCAGCATCTCAATCACGCGCCCCCAGGTCGCCTCGCTCCCGGAGCGATACTGTCAAAATACTCAGTCCACAGATACAACCTTGTTTCGGAGGACCTGTCACTAGTGATTCTCAAAAGGCACTAGACACTCTGGAAAGGACAAGTCCTCAGCGACTTCAAGTCCTGAAAGTTCTAACACCTGGGGCAGATCCAGAACATTCCTCTGCAACGAAAACACGAAACGCATCGTGCACTCCCGCAAGATTGAACGGCAAGGCTGGCTGGTAATCTTCTCCAATTTGAGCAAGAACGGGAAGAGGCCCAGCACGGCACGGACCCAGCTTACCTTGCTTCTCAAATCTCCTCATACCCATGGAGGGCGAGACTTGGAAAAACACGAGGTCCCCAACTTCAAACTCAATCGGTCTCTTACCGATGATAGCACAACTCTGGCAACCTAAGCACCCTGCTATACCAACCCTGATCCTGCTAACTGCCTCTTGCCAATCTCAGACTAGATCACAAAGGATCGACACCGCCATCTAAACAATGCCTCAAAAGGCGCCATGCCAATGCTAGAGTGGTAACTGCTATGGTATACAAAACCCCACTGCAAACCAACGCTGCTCCCAAGAACCTCCTCAGTCTAGGCAACATGCCACGAGCAAAACCTCCAAAATCCGAATGGCCCTCTCAGACCGTCTATCAGCCTCGGGATGATAGGCCGGGCTGAAGGCTAACCGCGTACTCAAGGCCTTCCAAAAACTCTTCCCACAACTAAGAAGTAAATCTCAAAGCCCGATCCGACATGACGGATAACGGCACATCGAGCAGAAAGAGATGATCCGACTCATAAACAACTCAGCCAACTTACCGACCGACCAGTCCTTCCTGATAGCCAGGAAGTGTGCTGACGTAGTCAGTTGCTCAATGGTAATCCAGATCACGCTCCCTCCACCAGGGAATAAAACAATCCAAATACTAGTCCAAAGTCACAAGCTCCCGTTTCTACACCGGGATCGGCAAGGACGGCAACCACGCTACTGCTACGCCACTCTGATATTCCACCCTAACCTGCCGACAATTCAAGCATTCAATTACAAAATCAACCCTATCCTCCTTCCTACTAGACCACCTCAACAATGATACGCCTTACTCATTCCGGGAAGCACTATTTATCTAGACAGTGCGCCTCCAAAAAGGACACACCTGCGCACGTCCTCCACGGTCAAATCACAGAATCTACCTCTAATCTGACTGCACCATCGCCTCACAGTTCTACCGGAACCTAATAGAAGTACCAATACTGGAGCCAAAGTGAGGCGAGACTTCAACTTAACGAAACTCCGCTCACACTCCCCGGTCCACAAGGAACGAACTCTCCTATGAATCAACCTCAACAAAAGGGGGGTTGCTATCGAAGAAAAAAAAAAAATCCCTAGACCAACCGTCGGTAAAATCCTGCTAATGCCCTCACCGATCGCACTCTTACACGGGGCTCCCCACACGCAATCGGTCCATCAGATCAATACAAAATTAATTATGTTCCATGATTCCGCCAGAATTGATAGACCAACATCATAATAGAATAACCTTACAAGGTACACATTACAATACCAAATCACCACCACGACCCAAAATACATAAAGAGTGCCATAAGAGTTCACAACTACTACCTCATAAGACAAGATAAGAGTGTTCATCTATCCTCGCACCTCGGATCTCCACAGAAAGCGCACACAACACTACACAAGGTACCGGGATCCTACTGACCACTCGGCCCCTGACTTGTCTTATTCTTCTGGGGGCAGTTCCTCGCAAGATGTCCCCTCCTGCCACAGCCAAAACAGCTACCAGCGGCCAATGGACACAACCGGTTGCCGTGATACCTACCACAACGGGGACAATAATCTGCCGCATCATGTCTCTTTCCTTGCTGCCTACTAGCCATAGTCTGCATCTGTTGGGCCGAACCGCCCTCATCTTCATCACGTGACGTCCCTTGGGACCCGAACTCAAAGGAACTCGAACCGCCTGACGAAAGGACCGTTGATTTGCTCTTGCCTTGCTGCTTCCCTCATGCCGATCGCTCCAACTCCTTCACCATTTGCTGAAATTGAGTTTCCACCGCTGCTGCGCATCGAACCGCTGACGCCGGATCTCTACAACACTGAGGTGCCACCATTGTCCTTAGATCATATCGGAGTCCATTTACAAATATCTCTGTTCTATATTTCTCCTGCTCAGATAAGTGTGGAACGAATCTTCCAAGAGCCACGAACTTCGTATGATAATCTAGGACTGACATGTCATTCTGCACCAATTCCACAAACTTTCTTTCCTTGGTCTCCTGGACGAGCCTCGGAAAGTACTGTCCACTGAACTCTCTCACAAATACCTCCCAAGGGATCTCTCTCAAAGATTTATTTGCAAACATCCTTGTCTTGATGGTAACCCACCATTCGTATGCATTATCCTTCAACAAATAGGTTGCCAACAAGGTCTTGTCATTCTCAGCACATTCAAGAACGTCAAACGCCTTTTCCACTTCCTTAATCCAACGAGTTGCCTCGTCTGGGACTGGTCGACCTGTGAAAGAAGGGGGTCTCCAACCTCAAAAACCGCTCCAATACCGTGAACTGGTCACCTCGGGAATTGGATCCCTCACTACCGTCTCCCTGCTGGTATCTACCCATAACTCCAATCATAGCCTCTACGAAACGATCCACATTATGCCCTTCTGCCCCCGAACTACCATCGTCTAATCTCATACCACGAGCCAACGAAACTCTCTTCCTCGGCGCCATCACTACCTCACGAACGCAAAAATCAACACAAACACGTCAAAACCTATCACTCTACACCAGCAGCCATCGCCTGTACAGACTCGTACTTATTGTTGGACTACGATATCTAACCCAGTTTACCACTTACTCGACCAGACTGAGCTCTGATATCAACTGTAACGACCCGCCATCCTATGACCGGAGACCCGGTCACTAAATGGATGTCGGCCCATTAACTGTAGGTTCACACCCGGATCTTATGCACACATTTGGAGGAGTAAGCGTTAAACAAGATTAAATATAACATTCACACGGACTACAAGGAGGTACAATGCGTAGAAAGTAAAGTAACAATGTCCGTACACAGTCCAACAATAATTACATGTCCAACAAATTAATTAAGTACAGGCAGAAATAAGGTACAACAACATCGGGGCATATCCCGGAAACTGAGATAGCTGCTGGTCCGCACACCAAGGAGAACGCCACGCGCCGTCACATGCCACAAGAACCACACCTGAAAACGCAGGGAGTGAGCCACACCAAAATTGGGCTCAGTAGGGATCATCCGATCCCCCGCCTCCCACACACACACCCACAAGTGCAGTAACAAAGGTACAGGTGATAAGGCAAGTAAAGCTGTAACACACTACTCCTAAAATCTTGGTATGAACCATGTGCATTCGAAATGTAACATGCATAACTCTAAAATCATTCTATCAAGGAGCCTACAACTCACGTCTCGGCAAAACACGCCAACCACGCCTCCGAAAGTGGGAAACACCAACCACACAGCCGTAAGTGGGAAACACCGTCCACACAACCGAAAGTAGGAAACACCGACCCGCTGAGACCAAACAGTAACCCCTCGGATAGCACGCTAGCTACTCCGGCCCAACTGGCTCAGGTGGTTACTCCTTCCCTCAGCATGAGTGACTCTCCGAATGTACCACTCCGACACCGGTACTAGCTGACCCCGGGATTCACCAGGTGACCTTCTCTCACTAGGCGTCACCCCGCCCACGCCCCCACCGGCGCTGTGCTCACGCCCCCACCAGCACAGGGTGATAAAGCGCTACAATGTCACTCTAGGTCCATAGTAACACAAAACACCAAAACCCGGCAAAGTACGATCTGGTCACGTGAAAAGTCCGCAATCGCACGACACACAACGCAGTGCCATCCAGTCATGAAGAATCCATCACTATCGAGTACACTAAAGCATGCACTAACCAACTATCTAGCAGTATGAACACATTTTACTGGCATGAATTAGTGTTGTTCTATCTTCAATCGCGTCGCCCAAGGCCGACGCCATTCAAACACCCTAAACTGGTTCATAAAACACAGGCCACGGAAATCTGGCCTAAAAGGCGTCGACACCGGCGGTCGCCTTTTGAAAGGCGTCGCCATCCTCCGACGCCATTCACACCGAAAATCCAGGAATTCCAGAAAACATTAGTCAGGGGATTTCTACCTTAAAAGGCGTCATGGTTACCCGACGCTATTCAAATCGCGTCGCCCACCCATGACGTCTTTTAGTCCCAGAATCCCGAACTGACGGACCCTCAGTCGGGGTGATTTCCTGCCTAAATGACGTCATGATGGCCCGACGTCCTTCTGAAAGGCGTCGTCCATCCATGACGTCATTTAGCGCCAGAACCCTTAACTCGTGAAACTTCGAACAGGGAGGTTTCTGCCCTAAATGGCGTCGTACTGCCCTGACGTCCTTCTGAAAGGCGTCGACCAGGCACGACGCCGTTTAGTGCCAGAAACCTGGTTCCCTGGCTCGATCCGAGGGTTTCTCCCTTAACCCCAAATACCCCGAAAAAGCCCCAAAATAGAAGGGGGAGGAAAAGAAGTTCATCCACCACAAGCATGCTACAAATCCACAATCACGAGCACGGCCATACCCACAAGAACACCCCCTAAACATGCTCAATCTAGCCCAAAACACGTCATATCACGCCTAGGAAAACACGAGCAACTCATGCAAGGTTCGTCCCCCTACCGGATACTTGAACTCCTCCTGGCTCCGTGTCGCCGAACCGCCGCACCGCAGACCGTCGCCCGTACCCCCGAGAACGTCGCCACTCCGCCGGGACGTCGGCCGCCGTCCGGAGAATGGAACGCTGCGAAGGAAGTGGTGGTGGCAGAGGCGAGAGGTAGGGAGGCGTTGGAGTGGTGGAAGAGGGAGAAGAGGAAGGGAAAGTGGAAGAGTGGGATCAGAGGAGGCGGAGAGGGAGAGGAGAGAGAGTGAAAGGGTGAGAATGAGGGAAAGAAAGGAGGGCTCGCGGGGTCAATCAGAAACTGCCTAAAACGCGTCGAGCGAGAAAGACGCCTATCAGGTGACAGGACGGGCCGTACTGACAGCTGTCTGAAACGCGTCGACCACCACGGACGCCGTTCATCTGACATGTCAGGCACCGTACACTGACACCGCAGGGTGGCAGTCTGAATCGCGTCGTCCATCATGGACGCCGTTCAGACGACGAGACAGGGGTCGTACTCTCGCGGCCCGAAACCCGCCCACGTGGCGCCCACGTGGCACAACAGCAATTCATCTAAATGACGTCCACCTATCAGGACGCCGTTTGAAAGGCGTCGTGAAGTGTAGACGTCATTCAGAAGAAACTCTCAAGACCCCTCAAGGTCCAAACCACGGGATCCGGCCCTAAACCGACCAAAAAACTGAACCCGAACCTCAGTCCTTATACACGAACCCTTTGCTGTTTGCCGCAATGACTGCCGCAAAGTGCGGTCGATTTCCTATCGGACGGGAGTTGGAGAAGCAGCGGAGTAGACCCAGAGAACATATCCATCTTGGACACCAGAGAGAGAGAGGAAGAGAGGAGGGGCGGCTAGTTAGGGTTAAGCTGTAGCCTGGTCTGCTTAGCTCGTTTGCTACATTTTATATTAACCGCGCAGTTTTTCATAAAAACCCCTAGTTTATAAAACCGACTTTTTAATCCATTGCTTTGAGAATCATTTGCGTGTGACCCTCTAGGCCCAATTACCAGTCCGGTTAACGGCCCATTAATCCCAATGACTCATATTAATCAATGAATCAACCAAATTAATGTCGCACATTAAATTTGATCGGGTCTCCGATCATGTTGGGTGCCAAGCAACACCGCGTGAACCCGGAAGATATTTGAGGTTAAGTAACCCACTCTTAGAACCTTTCTGCTGACATTTACCGCGTGGATATAATCGTTCATTCGTACAATACTCTCGAGTCAACTCAGGGTATGCTATACTGTCAAACCCTAACCAGCCGACTCACTTGGATCAATTGTTGCCGTATAATATCGAAAAACTCATTTCCCAATATTATCGTCTGCCCTAGCCAGGGATTGTTGTGCATCCTTCCTAGAGCATTCTCTCTCTAAGTACCGAGAGCGAATGATTCCTTATTAACACTCAATTCCCTTCGACGGTATTCCGTTGTACCCGTATCGGATTAAATAGACAATGAAATTATGTCATTATATTAATAAATTGAATGTTACATAGTATCGGATTGGCTTGTAGGCCACCTAATACTAACACTTATAAGAGGATAGTGTAAACATAGGTGATATTAACGATCTAGTGACATTTTTACAAGCTATGAAGAGTGAAAAATCTATCTATTAGTTTTAAGCCATGAAGGAAGAACTCGACTCAATGGCTAAGAATCAAATCTGGAAACTTGTTGACTTGTTAAAAAAGGCCCAAACTTGTTTGATGCAAATAGATATTCAAAAATAAAGTGGACTCTAAAGGCAAAAATGAGTGATATAAAAGTAGATTGGTAGCTAAGGGTTTCACTCAAGGGGACAACATTAACTATGATGCAACCTTCTCTCCAGTTTCTAAGAAGTTCTCATTTAGGATAGTCATGGCCTTAGTAGCTCATTTTGACTTAGAGCTACGTCACATGGATGTGAAAATGACTTTTTTGAACAGAGACCTAGATAAAAAATTGTATATAGAGTAGCCTCAAGGGTTTCATGCTGAAGGAAAAGAACACCTAGTGTGCAAATAAATAAAATTTACGAACTGAAGTAAACATTCCTTCAATAGTTCATCAAGCTTAATGAAATCATTATGACCTTTGGGTTTAAGGAAAATATCATCGATGAATGTTTGTACCTGAATGTTAGTAGGAGTAAATTCATCATCTTGCTTTTGTACGTGGATGATATCTTGCTTGCTTGTAGTGATCTTTGTTTGTTCCATGAAACGAAGACTTTTCTTTCTAAAACTTTGAGATGAAAGATATGGTGATGGCAACTATATTTTGGACATTGAAATCACTATATATAGACCCTCAGGTAGTCTTGGTCTTTCTAAAAAAACTTACATATCAAAAATATTGGAAAGGTTCAACATACAATCTAGTGCACCCAATAAAGTACCTATTATGAAAGGAGATTAGTTCAGTGATTTGCAATATCCCAAGAATGATTTAGAAAGGAAGCAGATGGAGTCCATCCCTTTTTCTTTAGCCGTTGGGAGCTTGATGTACTTTCAGACTTCTATACGTCAAGATATTACTTTTGTCATGGGTATGCTCAGTAGGTACTAAAATAAACTAGGTATAGATCATTAAAAAGCTGCCAAGAAAGTCGTGCATTATCTTAATGGCACAATGGATTATGCTCATATATAGGAAGTAAGATCAGCTGGAGATAATTTCATATTCTGATGTTAATTTTGATGGTTGTCTTGACATGAGGAAGTCTACTACAAGCAATATCTTCCTTTTGGCAGGGGGGAGCGATTACCTGATGCAGTAAGAACTAGAATAGTACATTTTATTCCATCATGGTAGTTGAGTTTATTTTGTGGCTAATGGATAGGCCTTCCATGTGAAAAATTTACTCATAGGTCTACTATTTGTAGATTTCATCTTCAAATCTATCAAGATTTATTATGACAATTCCGCTACCATCTTCTTTTCTAAGAATAATAAGACATCCAAGAATGGTAGAGTTTTGGATATTAACTATTTTGCACTTAGAGATAGATTGAAGAATCAGATGCTTCCTGTCAGAACCTATGAGTTTGGCTTGGGGACATTGATGAGTCATCATGGGTCTACCGTGGATGTGTGGTTTCAATTGGGTCTCAACAAGAGCGTACCTATCAAAAGTAAAGCAAGCGTAAACTTTTATTAGACAAAAAAACTCAAAAAATGCTAAACAGGGGAAGAGAATATTCAAGAGGCTTATAATAATCTGCATAAAAAAACGTGGATGACCTAACTCGGTAGCTTTTGGCATTATCATGAGAAACAAGATTTTTTACTTTTTCAGATCTCTGGGTCGTTTGAATTGAGTAGTTAAGAACTTTCAATTTCTGTCTTACGTACCCTTCGAAATAGTCGTTAACTTGTGCTCACCACAAATAAGAGGATAGAGGGATAAAATTAGGATTTAAGAAAGGTTATCAGTTATACTGAGAGGCAGAAAATAACCACGGATAAAATTAGGATTTAAGAAAGGTCACCAGTTACAGTGACAGGGCAGAAAATAAGTCAGTCATGAGACAAGCGTTTGATGCAAAAACTTCAAACAAATAGAAAATGAGTAACGCTTGTTGCAACCCCACTCGCTAAGTTAGAACATGTCGTCTAGTTTCGTTCTGTCACTTAAAAGTCCGCACATGACCACTCTTTCCCATTAAATGCGTCTTGACGTCATTGAAAAAATACAAAAGGTTTATCTGTGCTCTCGAGTGCATCATAAAATACTCGCAAATTGTTCTCAAGCACTGTAAGTGTCATCCTGAAATGTTCAAGAGCACCCTGAAACTTTCAAGCGCATCAGGACGCGCTCAAGAGCATGTGGTCACGCTTTCGAGCACATCCTTCAGGGTGCTCTCGAGTGCTTTAGGTGTCATCCTGAAACGCTCAAGAGCACCATAATACTTTTGAGTATTTTCAGATGCGCTCAAGAGCTTCAAGATAATCTTGAGCGCTTCAGGATGCACTCGAGAGTACGGACAAATTTTTTTTCTTTTTCTTTTGTTGATATCAAGGTGTATTTAATGGGAGATAAGAGTCATGTACGAGCTTCCATGTGACAAAAAGGAAGTGGGCCGTGCGTTCCAACTCAGCAAGTGATGGTGTAGCAAGCATTATTCATAGAAAATAATGTTAGATGTTTTACCAAAGTCTAATTAAAATTTTAATATATAATCAATTCAATTAAAATAAGTTTCAACTGAGAACTAGTTTGATAGAGACATTTCCAGAAATTCAAGGAAGTCTTCTCGACACTTTTGTTGGATGCCCACTAGGTTACATTCGGTAATGTACATTTAAAAAGCACATCAAGATAACAGAAAGATAAACTGTAAGTGTACAATTAAAAAGTATATCAAGCTCAGACAAAGACAAAATATAAGCAAAGAAATATGAAATGTTTTTATTTAATTATGGTTCTTAATTTTTAATTTTTATATAATTTTTAACTTTATGGTGCTTTGCTATGTAGATAATATGGTGCACGTAGACATTATCTTCTTTTGCCATTCTGAATCTCCTTTTAGAGAGTAAAAGAATCAGAAGTTTTTAGTAGTAACTTTTTTTTTATTTTATAGTTGTGAAATAGTTTCTTAGGGGATGGATATAGCAAGGGTAGTTGGCCTGTATAACCGCCCCAATGGCGATGGACGTACATGACATGGGTCCATGTGGATCTTGACATGGGGCTCAATAAACATTGATTGTTTTCTTCCAGAAGAGTAATACTTGTGCACTAAGGGTGTCAATTGCACTATCAATACAGTGGATTAAAATATACATATATATATATATATATATATATATATATATATATATATATATATATTATTTGAAATCTTTTTAGCTGCATCCCAAAAGATCTTATATGTCCGTACAGGCTGATCTCAAATTGAACGACTTAAAAAATCTGAAAAATCAAAAATCATTATTAGACTCGACCCGTTAAGACAGTTTTTTTACTATTCATTAGGATTCGATTTTTTAATTTTCAGATTTATTTTTTTGAGTCGTCTGATCGGTGAAAACTTGCACGAACATGTAAGACACCTCAAGATTTACTTAAAAATTTTCAAAAAATACATTTTTTTATTTACTCAATGTACTGAGGGTCAATACTGTTGGCACCCTTAGTGCAATATGTATTACCCCTAAGTGAAATGCCTATCGCATACTGGCCTTTGCATCCAGCTGAGGTTCAAAAAGATTTTTGTGGAGATAGGCGACCACCTCAACTTAACATTATTTTCTTAGATCTTTGGTGGAAGAATTAAATAAAAAAAGATATTACACTCCCACACAATCCAAGCCATTATATAAATCAAGCGAACCAAGGTCGCAGTCGCACTTCGGATTACAATTGCTTTGCATGATGTATTACTCTACCTTTACTCTAGAGGATGTTTACATCTTCCACTTCACATTCAGATAGAGAAAACAAGAATTTCTTGCTCAAAAGTCTCTCCATGTGAAACCATGATAGATTAACACAGAATGATATTTATGCTACAATTCTTGAGATGTCAACAACATAGTGCCTGGTTGGACCATATCTGGTCAACAAATCGTTGTAGGAGATTTTCTATCATTCATGAAAGTCACACTATATGTGGGAGTGGCCTAGCCTTCTAGGTAGACCCCAAGATATCCATAAGGCCTTACAGTCAATGTTTCATATAACTAAATATAAGTAATTTAACAAAATAAAATAGTAACACAATTTCGATATAAAACGCAAGCATTTATAACAGTAACATGTACGATTCTGAAACTACCACGGAGTCCACAGCTAATGTCTCGGCTAATCATACAAGTCACACGGCCGAACGCGGAAAACACCGATCCGTTGAGACCAAACAGCAACCCCTCGGATAGCACACTGGCTACTCCGGCCTGACATAGCTCAAGGTGGTCCTGCTTCTCCCAGCACGAGTGACACTCCGAATGTACCACTCTCACACCGGTACTAGCTACACTCTGGGGTACACCAGGTAACCCTCTCTCTAGGCATCACCCCACCACTCCCACACTGGCGCCTTGTCACTCCCACGCCAACATAGGGTACCTAAGCGCTATTAACTGTCATTTTAGGCCCACGATCGCACAAAACGCAACACGGTGTGATCTAATCATGTAGAATTCATCGTCCTCGAGTATGATTTCAAAACATGCATTTATCCAACTATCTAAAAATATAGACACATGTTAACTGCATACTTTAATGAGATTCTGTCTTAAATCGCGTCGCCCAAGACCGACGTCATTCAAGACCCCTAAATCGGTTCATGTGAAAATGGGACTAAGAATATAACCTAAATCGCATTTGTAGACACACTAATTTTGAGATCATTTTGAGTAAATTTCATATCATATAATAATGCCTCAGAATGATCTGATATTTAATCATTAGTTAATTTTTATTAATCTTTCTGAATTAATTATCTAAATAGTATCGAGTCAGACATACATAATTTAAGTTAATTAATTAAATTAATTATAATTCAAATTTTAAATCAAATATGAAAAAGTCTAAAAGACGTCGACATGTGTAGACGCCATTTAGAGTTTATTCCTATTTTGATTTTTAAAATTTTAATTTTAATTAATTGATTAATTAATTAAAAGATGTCTGCCAGGCACGACGCCATTTAGGTTTCCTAAGTTGTTTCTATCTCTTTTTCCGGATATTTATCCTTATCTTAATTAGTCTAAAAGACGTCTCCCATGGGTGATGCGTTTTAGATAATTACAGATAATGATGAATTAATATGTATTTATCTGTTTGTTAGTTGGATAAACTTTAAATTCTTTCATGTTAATCTATTAATAATCGCGGATGTAAAGCCTATAAATGCCTAACCCCTTGGTCATAAAAAAGAGAGTGATGATTGTAAGGATCGAGACTTTCGGATCCGGTTTTCGGGGTCGGACTCTATAGTTCTGGCCCTAGTGGGGGCTGAGGTTTTGTGTCGATTCGCGTTAGGACCTCGAGACGCGTTTTAAACGGCGTCCACCGTTGCAGAAGCGTTTCAGGTTCTGCCACGTGGGTGCCACGTGGGCTGGCTTTAGGCCGCGAGAGTACTGCCCTGTCGTGTCGTCTGAATGGCGTCCGCGTGGGACGACGCCTTTCAGACTGCAACTCTGGGATTGTCAGAGTACGGCCCTGACATGTCGCCTGAACGGCGTCTGCGTAGAGCGACGCGTTTCAGAGTCTTGTCAGAGCGGCCGTCACGTCACCTGATAGACGTCCGTGGATGTTGACACGTTTTAGCCAGTCTCTGGTTAATCCCGCGAGCCCTCCTTCTTTCCCTCATTTTCTTCCTTCTCTCTTTCTCTCCTCCCCTTCCGGCGAACTCGGCGGCGATCCCTCCTCCTCCCTCTTTTCCTCCCACCATTTCATCTCTCCCTCCACTCCATCCTCTACCTAGCTCCCACCACTACCACCTCCACTTCCACTGCGGCGTTTTACTCTCCGGACGGCGGCCGACGTCACGGTGGAGTAAGGACGACCACGGCGGTACCGGCGGCGGCGTGGGACGAGACGGGTGGACGGCTTGAAGCTTGGAAGAGTTCAAGTGACCGGTAGGATGACGGTTCCCATAGTATTGTGTTTTAAACCATGTTTCCCCCGTTTAAGCATGTTATGGATCTTTGGTTTCGGGGTGTAGAACAAGCATGTTTAGGAGCTCCTCTTGATGATATGGGGGATTTTTATGAATGTGGTTTCTTGTTGGTTGAATTCGCCCCTCTTTCTCCTCCGTTTTTGGGTGATTTTGGGGTTTTTGGGGTTGAAAAGCGGAGCCCTCGGGCTCATGACAGACTCGGTTCCTGGGGTTGAAAGACGTCGTGCATGGACGACGCCTTTTTGAAGGGCGTCGGGCCATCACGACGCCTTGTAGGCAGGAATCGTCTTACTGAGAGTCTGCCAGTTCGGGGATTCTGGGACTAAAAGACGTCATAGGTGGGCAACGCGATTCGAATAGCGTCGGGTAAACATGACGCCTTTTAAGGTAGAAATTTCCTGATTTAATGTCTTCTACTTTCCTGGATTTCTGTGCTAAATGGCGTCTGAAGATGTCGACGCCTTTCAAAAGGCAACCACTGGTGTCGACGCCTTTTAGGCTTGATTCTGAAGACAGTGTTTTACAGAAACCAGTACATGGAGCTTGAATGGCGTCGGCCTTGGGCGACGCGATTCAAGACAGAACCACACTAATTCATGCCAGTAAAATGTGTTCATACTGCTAGATAGTTGGTTAGTGCATGTTTTAGTGTACTCGATAGACATGGATTCTTCATGACCGGATGGTACTACATTGTGTGTTATGCGATCGCAAACTTTTCACGTGACCGGATCGTACTGTGCTGGGTTTTGTGTTACTGTGGACCTGGAGTGACAATTGTAGCGTTTATTACCCTGTGCTGGTGTGGGTGGAGCACAACGCCGGTGGGAGCGTAGGCGGGGTGACGCCTAGTGAGAGAGGGTCACCTGGTGAACTCTGGGGTCAGCTAGTACCGGTGTGGGCGTGGTACATTCGGAGTGTCACTCATGCTGAGGGAAGGAGTAACCACCTGAGCCAGTTGGGCCGGAGTAGCTAGAGTGCTATCCGAGGGGTTACTGCTTGGTCTCAGCAGGTCGAGGTTTTTCCCACTGTTGTTTGTGTGGTTGGCGCGTTCCATCGAGATGGCAGTTGTGGGTTCCCTAGTCGGCTGATTTAGAAATATGCATGTTTAATACATTTCGACTGCATGTGATTTCACGTTGAGGATTAGGAATTGTACTTACCACTGTGCTTGTTACTTTATCGTCGGCTGTATTTTACACTTGTGGGTGTGTGCGTGGGCAGTGGAGATCGAAGGATCCCTACTGAGTCTTGTCTTGAGACTCACCCCTGCGGTTTTCAGGTGAGGACTCCCAGCAGACCTAGCGAGGAGTGTGCGGCCGTGTGTTGAGCGCCGTCAGCGGTTATTCCGGGGTATGCCCCGACGTAGTTATTATTTATTTCTGGCCTGTATGTTTAATTATTTCCTTTCTATTGGAGTATGTAATTATTTGCTGTATCGAGTCGCATTGTAATAATTTTAATTCCTGCACTTTCATTTCAATTCAATGCGATGTGAATGTTTAGCTTAGTTTATTATTTATTTCCCAGACTTACTTAGATCCTGGTTTGGCTCCAAATTAATGATTCGGTACCCATTTAGTAATCGGATCTCCGATTATAGGGTGGCGGGTCGTTACAATGATAGTGATAATTGAGTGAAATTGGAGCAAAAAATCTTGGCGACGACGTCCAGGCGCTGAAGAATCGAAGTGCTGCTACTTCTAAGAGTCTTGAAGCAAGCTACATCCCTTCTTCATCACTTCTTCGTCCTTTCAAGAATTTTCAAGAACCAAAGCTTTCTAGGGGCCATTCAACTCAGTTCTTAATTATTCATCATCATATTAGTTCAAAATCTCATTCATCACATCACTCCATGCAACACACACTCAGTAGCATTATTTTCCAATCCATATTTTAAAGCGATTTAAAAGACCATCAAACAAGTGAGTTCATTTGTTTAGTTGCATTATTAGAATTTCTACTGGATTAGATACTACGTCTATTTGAGTTCTTATTGTTCTCTCTTTCTTTCACCTTTTGCAAGGTTCAAAGGTACAAAAGGAGATAAAGAGGAGATGATCAACAAGGAAAAGGAAATCTGGATGATCCTCAAAGTCCGATAAGCATCTAAAGCAAGAACAAAGTCAGAAGGGCTCTCTTTCTTCAGCCGGCTGAAGGAGGAGAATCAAAGACTCGAACATCTCCCAATTCCAAAACAGGTAGGCGATCAATCTTTTCTTTTGGAACTTTTTAGTTAAAAGTTTCTGGCGATGACATTCACTTAGTTTTTAATAATTTTATTTGTCACATAATTTTCATGATAATCACATACCTCATTTGAACACTCACAATTTTTTGGCGATCACAGTTGGACTTGGTCTCGCCATCTTTTAATCTTTGTTCTTGCTTTCCTCAATCGGGCACTCTCTGTACACCACCTGTGTCTCTCGACACGCCCTCACCGATCGGTGAGTTTTTCATTTAATTGTTATTCCTATGTGCACACCCCTGTGGTAAGATCTTGTCCTCCCCGTTTGATTGATTGGAAAGTTGTGGTTGTGATAAGAAGATTGTGTGATTGATTGATATTTTAGTTGTTAATCTGATGAAATTATTCTGTTAAAAATTGAAAAAAAAAAGAATCGCATGAGCTGATCATTTACTGCTTTCATCCTGTTTGTTTGAGGAGGAATCGATCTAGAAATTCATTCTGAATTGTTCATTCTGCGACTTGAAAAGCGTCCAGGAACAGCGACGCGTTTCATACCGCGTCGCCTAACCCAAACGCCTTTCGGGCCAAATTCTCTGCTCCCTGCTGCCTGAGTTTCTGCGAAAAAATAAGGTTCTGTTTGAATAGCGTCGAACAACAGCGACGCGATCCAAGCAGTTGGTTTTTTCTTCAGTTCTTAGATTTCTGATCTGCTTGCTACTACACAATACATAATAAGCATTAGAGGCCATCCAGGCCACATGTCATACGCACTGGGGCTAACACCCCCCTTTTTCTCTTAGGAACACCTTTCTTGACGTCTTCACTTCTCTCTGATTGGGTCGGTCCCTCGATCAGACTAGAGTGGTTGGCGTTAAAGACCTCCGTAAGTCCCCAAAATCAAGGTATTCCTCCTTGTTCATCGGGTTGGTTGTACTAATCGAAGTCCTGGTTAGATTTTCATAACGTTGTGAGAGAAAGCTATAGAGTATAACGGTGGAAATTGAACTGAAACTAGGATCCTACCCCTTGAATGGATTTGTGATTAATTGAATCCAAATAACCCAATAAGGAATCTTGAAACAACGTTAAACATCCACTTGATTGCTTAATCTCTGTGCAGCTTGTCTGCAAAAAAATGCTACTTCGATCGGGTAGGAATTTGAGCATGGCTCCAGATGCCCTAGTTAATTACGAGGGAGATGCTAATGCCCCTCTTGAGTCTGATTACCGCTTTGAAAGCGGGAGAGATGTTGATGCCCCCTGTAATCCCCATTCTTGTCCAGTACGATACGAGGGAAACCAACAAACCCCTCTTCTTTGTGCTCATGATCAATATTCTGATCTTCCTCCGCATGTGCATGCGATTCCTAATCCTATTTTCGAGGGGGCATGAACCCGAATGATCCCTCATCCTCCGATCCCTCGGATCTAGTGAACGCTTTGAGAGTTCTTGCCTCCCGTCTGGATCCTCGACAATTCGAGGCAATTCAATCTATTTTGAAGGGGAAGACGCCCATGCAGTCTGCCGAGCCGAATCCTGTGGCTCCCCTTGTCATTCCTCAACCTCCTCCACATCATACTTCCTTCATTCCCCAGGCCATGGAAGGCCATCAAGTCTCAACCTCTCGGCCAGCTGGTGTAACGACCCGCCACCCTATAATCGGGGATCCGATTACTAAATGGGTAACGAATCATTAATTTGGAACCAAACCAGGATCTAGTAAGTTTGGGAAATAAATAATTAACTAAGCTAAACATTCACATCGCATTGAATTGAAATGAAAGTGCAGGAATTAAAATTATTACAATGCGACTCGATACAGCAAATAATTACATACTCCAATAGAAAGGAAATAATTAAACATACAGGCCAGAAATAAATAATAACTACGTCGGGGCATACCCCGGAATAACCGCTGACGGCGCTCAACACACGGCCGCACACTCCTCGCTAGGTCTGCTGGGAGTCCTCACCTGAAAACCGCAGGGGTGAGTCTCAAGACAAGACTCAGTAGGGATCCTTCGATCCCCACTGCTCACGCACACACCCACAAGTGTAAAGTACTGCTAACGGTGAAGTAACAAGTGCAGTGGTAGGTACAATCCCTAATTCTCAACGTGAAATCACATGCAGTCGAAATATAATAACATGCACATTCTAAATCAGCCGATTAGAGAATCCACAACTGTCGTCTCGATAGAACTCGCCGACCGTACAAACAACGGTGGAAAAACTCGACCCGCTGAGACCAAGCAGTAGCCCCTCGGATAGCACGCTAGCTACTCCGGCCTAACTGGCTCAGGTGGCTACTCCTTCCCTCAGCATGAGTGACTCTCCGAATGTACCACTCCGACACCGGTACTAGCTGACCCCGGTGTTCACCAGGTGACCCTTTCTCACTAGGCGTCACCCCGCCCACGCCCCCACCGGCGCTGTGCTCACGCCCCCACCAGCACAGGGTGATAAAGCGCTACAATGTCACTCCAGGTCCACAGTAACACAAAACCCAGCACAGTACGATCCGGTTACGTGAAAAGTCCGCGATCGCATAACAAACATGTAGCATCGTCCGGTCATGAAGAATCTATCCCTACCGGGTACACTAAAACATGCACTAACCATCCGTCTAACAGTATGAACACATTTTACTGGCATGAATTAGTGAGGTTCTGTCTTGAATTGCGTCGCCCAAGGCCGACGCCATTCAAGCTCCATGTACAGGTTCATGTAAAACAGTCTTCAGAATCAGGCCTTAAAAGGCGTCGACACCAGTGGTCGCCTTTTGAAAGGCGTCGACATCCTCAGACGCCATTCAACACAGAAATCCGGAAATTCCAAAGCCCTTACTCAGGGGATTTTTGCCTAAAAAGGCGTCATGGCTACCCGACGCTATTCAAAACGCGTCGCCCACCCATGACGTCTTTTAGTCCCAGAATCCCCGAACTGGCAGACTCTCTGTCAGGTGATTCCTGTCTAAAAGGCGTCGTGATGGCCCGACGCCCTTCAAAAAGGCGTCGTCCATGCACGACGTCTTTCAACCCCAGGAACCATAGTTGCCATGAGCCCGAGGGCTCCCCTTTTCAACCCAAACAACCCCAAAATTACCCAAAAATAGAGGAGAAAGAGGAGCAATACAATCCATAGGAAATCACATTTATAGAAAATCCCCCATATCATCAAAAGAACTCCTAAACATGCTCATTCTACCCCCCAAAACCAAAGATCTACAACATGCATAGACGGGGGAAAACATGGCTTAAACACGATGCTGTGGGAATCGTCACCCTACCGGACACTCGAACTCCTCCAAGCTTCAAGCCGTCCACCCTTCTCGCCGCCGCCGGTACCGCCGTGGTCGTCCTTGCTCCACCGTGACGTCGGCCGCCGTCCGGAGAGTAGAACGCCGCAGTGGAGGTGGAGGTGGTAGTGGTAGGAGCTAGGTAGAGGATGGAGTGGAGGGAGAGATGAAATGGTGGGAGGAAAAGAGGGAAGAGAAGGAATTGCAGTCGGGATCGCCGGAGGGGAAGGAGAGAAAGAGAGAAGGTGAAAATGAGAGAAAGAAGGAGGGCTCGCGGGGTTAACCATAGACTGGCTAAAACGCGTCGACATCCACAGACGTCTATCAGGTGACGTGACGGCCGCTCTGACAAAACTCTGAAACGCGTCGTCCTACACAGAGGCCGTTCAGACAACTTGTCAGGGCCGTATTCTGACACACTCAGAGTCGCAGTCTGAAAGGCGTCGTCCCACGCGGACGCCGTTCAGACGACGCGACAGGACCGTACTCTCGCGGCCCGAAGCCAGCCCACGTGGCAGAACCTAAAATGCGTCTGCAACGGTGGACGCCGTTCAAACCTCAGCCCCCCACTAGGGCCAGAATTATAGGGTCCGACCCGAAAACCGGATCCGAAAGTCTCGATCCTTACATTCTCCCCTCCTTAAAAGAATTTCGCCCCCGAAATTGACCGCTAGAATCATCAAGGCCAAAACAGGGATATAAGTTCACAAGGAGACTTACGAAAAGAGGTATGGGAACTGCTCCCGCATCTCATCCTCTCGCTCCCAGGTTGCCTCACCTTCGGAGCGGTACTGCCAAATCACCTTAACCAACGGTACAATCTTGTTCCGCAGGACCTGTTCTCTGCGATCCTCAATACGAACAGGATATTCTGGAAAGGACAGGTCCTCAGCGACTTCCAACTCTGAAAAATCCAACACATGGGACGGATCCTGAACATACTTTCTCAGCAAGGAAACATGGAACACATCGTGCACTCTTGCAAGACTGGGCGGCAAGGCCAGCTGATACGCGGTTTCCCCAATTCGAGCAAGAATGGGAAAAGGCCCAATATATCGCGGACTCAGCTTGCCTCGCTTCCCGAATCTCATCACACCCTTGGAGGGTGAGACTCGGAGAAGCACGTGGTTCCCAACTTCAAACTCAAGTGGTCTCCGTCGGACGTCAGCATAACTTTTTTGTCTACTCTGAGCTGCGGTCAACCTTTGCCGAACAGTCCTGGCAATCTCAGCACACTGCTGTACTAACTCAGGTCCTGCTATCTGCCTCTCACCGATCTCGGACCAACACACCGGGGATCGACACGGTCGCCCATACAAGGCCTCGTATGGCGCTATGCCGATACTGGAATGGTAACTGTTGTTGTAGGCAAATTCCACCGTGGACAAATGCTGCTCCCAAGAACCTCCCCAATCAAGGCAACATGCCCTGAGCATATCCTCCAAGGTCTGAATGGTTCTCTCTGACTGCCCGTCTGTCTCGGGATGGTAGGCTGAGCTGAAAGCCAACTGAGTGCCCAATGCCTGTTGAAAGCTCTTCCAGAACCTGGAAGTAAACCTCGGATCTCGATCCGAAACAATGGACAAGGGTACCCCGTGCAGAGGGATGATCCGGTCAACAAACAACTTTGCCAGCTTGCCGACCGACCAGTCCTTCCTAATGGCTAGGAAGTGTGCCGACTTGGTCAGCCGATCAACGATGACCCAGATAGCGTCTCTCCTGCTAGGGGATGTAGGCAATCCCATCACAAAGTCCATCGTCACATGCTCCCATTTCCACTCTGGAATCGGCAAGGGCTGCAGCAAACCTCCAGGTCTCTGATGCTCGGTTTTAACCTGCTGACAAGTCATACATCTAGCTACATACTCAGCCACATCTCTCTTCATACCTGGCCACCAGAAGTGCCTCCTCAAACAATGGTACATCTTGGTCGTCCCAGGATGCACTGCATATCTCGAACGGTGCGCCTCATCAAGAACACATTTGTGAACGTCTTCCTCAGTCGGGACATAGAGTCTGCCTCTGAACCTGACAGTACCGTCATCCCACAACTCCACCTCTGACTTCTGGAGAATCTGTGGCAACTCAGCATCTGCCCTCTGAGCCTCAATTACGGCATGATACACAGCTGGTCTCACAGTCAAGCTGACCAATACGGCTCTGTCCTCTTCACGTGGAACTCTAAAAGAAGATTCCACAACCTGCTCGAACAATTTCCATTCTCGAATCATAAGCTGTGACATGACCGTCTTCCGACTCAAGGCGTCTGCCACTACATTTGCCTTGCCCGGATGATAAGAAAGGTCAAAGTCATAATCCTTAATAAACTCCATCCACCTTCGCTGCCTCAAATTCAGGTCTCTCTGAGTGAACACATATTTCAAGCTCTTGTGATCGGTAAAAACCTGAAATTTCTCTCCATATAAGTAATGCCTCCAGATCTTGAGTGCAAACACCACTGCTGCAAGTTCCAAATCATGAGTAGGATAGTTCTCTTCATGCCTCTTCAGCTGCCGAGAAGCATAAGCAACTACCCTGCCATGATGCATAAGGATTGCGCCCAGACCTCGACGGGACGCATCCGAGTAAACTACAAATCCACCAGACCCAGATGGAAGCACCAAAACTGGGGTTGACGTGAGGCGGGTTTTCAGCTCAATAAAACTCTGCTCACATTCCTCGGTCCATACGAAACGAACTCCCTTCCGAGTCAATCTCGACAAGGGGGCTGCTATCGAAGAGAATCCCTGAACAAACCGCCTGTAATAGCCGACAAGCCCCAGAAAGCTCCTGATCTCTGTCACTGAAGTCGGCCTGCTCCAGTCCATCACTGCCTCGATATTGGCTGGATCTACTGCGATACCTTCACCAGAAATAACATGCCCAAGGAAGTGCACCTCGTCTAGCCAAAATTCACACTTGCTGAACTTGGCGTAAAGTTGGTGCTCCCTCAGGACCTGCAACACTGCCCGAAGATGAGCAGCGTGCTCTTCCTCAGAAGAAGAATAGATCAGAATATCATCAACAAATACAACTACAAACTGGTCCAGGTAGGTCCTGAAGACTCGGTTCATCAGATCCGTAAAGGCCGCCGGAGCATTGGTTAAGCCGAAGGGCATAACCAAAAACTCATAATGTCCATACCGAGTCTTGAAAGCCGTCTTACTAACATCAACATCCCGGATCCTCATCTGATAATATCCAGATCTCAGGTCGATCTTGGAAAACACCTTCGCAGACTGCAGCTGATCCATCAAATCGTCGATCCTCAGAAGCCGGTACTTATTCTTTATTGTCACCTGGTTCAGCTGCCTATAATCGATGCACAATCTCAAAGAACCATCTTTCTTCCTGACAAACAGAACTGGAGCACCCCATGGAGATGTACTGGGACGAATGAAACCCTTATCCAGCAATTCCTGCAACTGCGCCTTCAACTCAGTGAGTTCGGCTGGCGCCATCCGATACGGGGCCTTAGACAAGGGTGCCGTACCTGGTGCAAGCTCGATGGTAAACTCGACCTCTCGCTGAGGAGGAAGGCCAGGCAGCTCCTCAGGAAACACATCTACGAAATCACAAACGACAGGCACCTCCCAAGGACTGGGACTATCACGGACATCAGAAACAACAACAGAGGCAAGGAAAGCCTCACAGCCACCAGCAAGCAACCTCCGTGCCTTAAAGGTAGAAATGAGAATACCTCGAGAAGAAAGCCTAATACCTTGGAAAAAGAAGGCCGGGGTGTCCGGAATAGAGAAGCGCACCCTCTTCCTATGGCAGTCCACCTCAGAATAAAAGGCTTCCAACCAATCCATGCCCAGGATGATATCAAAGTCACGTATAGCAAGTACAACCAACTGGGCAGGTAGCACATGACCCTCAATGGTCAAGGGAACATTCCTCAAGCAATTATAAGATATCATGAAGTCTCCAGAAGGAACCTCTACCATCAAGCCATCAGCTAACTCATCAACGGGTGCAGAAAGAATATCTAGGAACTGCTCAGAAATGAAAGAATGCGAAGCACCCGAATCGATCAACACATGTGTAGAGTTCCCAAGGACAGAAAGTGTACCTTCCACCAAGTTGGACGCGCGAGCCTCCCTCCTGGTGATAGCTAGAACTCTCCCCTGGGTCCTCGGCTTCTTCTGATCGCCATGACCCTGCCCCTGACCATGCCCCTGCGGGCACTGCCTCGCCAAATGGCCCTGTTGGCCGCAAGTAAAACACCTCCTGGGAAGAGTGGGACACTGAGTCCCGCCATGGGCACCACCACAGTGCTGGCAGACTGCCGGAAGCCTCTGAGCTAGCTCCTGCGGGGCACTGGACACAGACTGACTCTGCTGACCCTGCCTGGGCCTATTGCTGCCGCTGCTACCACTACTGTTGCCACCGCCTCTGAAGAATCTCCTGAATCGGGAGCCGAGTGACGATGATGCCGACCCGACCGAAGGAGTCGGTGCCGCTGCCTTACCCCTGCCACGCACTGGCCCCTGAGCAGTCTGTCCTCTCTCCCGGGCCGACTGGACCTGCTGAGCCTCTACTGCTACTGCACATCTAACTGCTGAAGCCAAGTCTGTACAACAGTGGGACACCACGAAGTTCCTCAAACTGAGCCTAAGCCCATCCACAAACCTCTCCGTGCGACGCTCCTCGTCCCCAGATATGAAAGGCACGAACCGTCCCAGCGAAACAAACTTCGCCTGGTACTCAAGTACCGTCATACTCCCCTGCGTCAAATCCATAAACTCCCTCTCCTTGGCTCGCTGGACATGTCTAGGGAAATATTGTGCATTAAACTCCTTAACAGAGGTCTCCCATGAAATTTCCCTACGACTCCTGTCCTCATAAGACAAACTCTTCAGCGTGGTCCACCAGTCATAGGCGCTATCCTTCAGCATAAAGGTAGCCAGTGGGGTCCTCTCTACTACTGCACAGTCTATGGTATCGAAGGTCTTCTCAATCTCTCTAAGCCAATGAATGGCCTCATCAGGGTCGGGACGACCGGTGAAGTGAGGTGGCCTCAGCTTCAAGAACCTCTCAAGTGTAGCTGTGGACCCTCCCCGAGTACTAGAACTCTCGCTAGGGTCTCGCGTCTGATATCTAGCCATAGTGTCCATCATGGCTTCCATAAACTGCTCAACACTCGGCCTCCCTGCCTCGGACCCACTAGGGGCATCTCCCCACTCTCGAATAACCGGCATCCTCTTCCTGGGAGCCATCTACTCGCCTACAATTATAAAATCAAAAAAGTTCTAATTAGAGTCCTAAAACCTATGCTACCGCCGTGCCTGTACGGGATAATGTATTTATTTGCCGAACTTACAACATTTAACCTACTTATTTATTCATTTGCCAGACCGTATGCTCTAATACCAACTGTAACGACCCGCCACCTTATAATCGGGGATCCGATTACTAAATGGGTACCGAATCATTTATTTGGAACCAAACCAGGATCTAGTAAGTCTGGGAAATAAATAATTAACTAAGCTAAACATTCACATCGCATAGAATTGAAATGAAAGTGTAGGAATTAAAATTATTACAATGCGACTCGATACAGCAAATAATTACATATTCCAACTGAAAAGAAATAATTAAGCATACAGGCCAGAAATAAATAACAACTACATCGGGGCATACCCCAGAACAACTGCTGAAGGCGCTCAACACACGGCCGCACACGTCGCTCTAAGTCTGCTGGGAGTCCTCACCTGAAAACCGCAGGGTTGAGTCTCAAGACAAGACTCAGTAGGGATCCTTCGATCCCCACTGCTCACGCACACACCCACAAGTGTAAAGTACTGCTAACGGTGAAGTAACAAGTGCAGTGGTAGGTACAATCCCTAATTCTCAACGTGAAATCACATGCAGTCGAAATATAATAACATGCACATTCTAAATCAGCCGATTAGAGAATCCACAACTGTCGTCTCGATAGAACTCGCCGACCGTACAAACAACGGTGGAAAAACTCGACCCGCTGAGACCAAGCAGTAGGCCCTCGGATAGCACGCTAGCTACTCCGGTCCAACTGGCTCAGGTGGCTACTCCTTCCCTCAGCATGAGTAACTCTCCGAATGTACCACTCCGACACCGGTACTAGCTGACCCCGGGGTTCACCAGGTGACCCTTTCTCACTAGGCGTCACCCCGCCCACGCCCCCACCGGCGCTGTGCTCACGCCCCCACCAGCACAGGGTGATAAAGCGCTACAATGTCACTCCAGGTCCACAGTAACACAAAATCCAGCACAGTACGATCCGGTTACGTGAAAAGTCCGCGATCGCATAACAAACATGTAGCATCGTCCGGTCATGAAGAATCTATCCCTACCGGGTACACTAAAACATGCACTAACCATCCGTCTAACAGTATGAACACATTTTACTGGCATGAATTAGTGAGGTTCTGTCTTGAATTGCGTCGCCCAAGGCCGACGCCATTCAAGCTCCATGTACAGGTTCATGTAAAACAGTCTTCGGAATCAGGCCTTAAAAGGCGTCGACACCAGTGGTCGCCTTTTGAAAGGCGTCGACATCCTCAGACACCATTCAACACAGAAATCCGGAAATTCCAAAGCCCTTACTCAGGGGATTTCTGCCTTAAAAGGCGTCATGGCTACCCGACGCTATTCAAAACGCGTCGCCCACCCATGACGTCTTTTAGTCCAGAATCCCCGAACTGGCAGACTCTCTGTCAGGTGATTCCTGTCTAAAAGGCGTCGTGATGGCCCGACGCCCTTCAAAAAGGCGTCGTCCATACACGACGTATTTCAACCCCAGGAACCAGAGTTGCCATGAGCTCGAGGGCTCCCCTTTTCAACCCAAACAACTCCAAAATTACCCAAAAACAGAGGAGAAAGAGGAGCAATACAATCCATAGGAAATCACATTTATAGAAAATCCCCCATATCATCAAAAGAACTCCTAAACATGCTCATTCTACCCCCCAAAACCAAAGATCTACAACATGCATAGACGGGGGAAAACATGGCTTAAACACGATGCTGTGGGAATCGTCACCCTACCGGACACTCGAACTCCTCCAAGCTTCAAGCCATCCACCCTTCTCGCCCCACGCCGCCGCCGGTACCGCCGTGGTCGTCCTTGCTCCACCGTGACGTCGGCCGCCGTCCGGAGAGTAGAACGCCGCAGTGGAGGTGGAGGTGGTAGTGGTAGGAGCTAGGTAGAGGATGGAGTGGAGGGAGAGATGAAATGGTGGGAGGAAAAGAGGGAAGAGAAGGAATTGCAGTCGGGATCGCTGGAGGGGAAGGAGAGAAAGAGAGAAGGTGAAAATGAGGGAAAGAAGGAGGGCTCGCGGGGTTAACCAGAGACTGGCTAAAACGCTTCGACATCCACGGACGTCTATCAGGTGACGTGACGGCCGCTCTGACAAAACTCTGAAACGCGTCGTCCTACATAGACGCCGTTCAGACAACTTGTCAGGGCCGTACTCTGACACACTCAGAGTCGCAGTCTGAAAGGCGTCGTCCCACGCGGACGCCGTTCAGACGACGCGACAGGACCGTACTCTCGCGGCCCGAAGCCAGCCCACGTGGCACCCACGTGGCAGAACCTAAAACGCGTCTGCAACGGTGGACGCCGTTCAAACCGCGTCGAGCCCGCTCGACGCGAAACAACACAGAACCTCAGTCCCCCACTAGGGCCAGAATTACATGGTCCGACTCGAAAACCGGATCCGAAAGTCTCGATCCTTACATTCTCCCCCCCTTAAAAGAATTTCGCCCCCAAAATTGACCGCTAGAATCATCAAGGCCAAAACAGGGATATAAGTTCACAAGGAGACTTACGAAAAGAGGTATGGGAACTGCTCCCGCATCTCATCCTCTCGCTCCCAGGTTGCCTCACCTCCGGAGCGGTACTGCCAAATCACTTTAACCAACGGTACAATCTTGTTCCGCAGGACCTGTTCTCTGCGATCCTCAATACGAACAGGATATTCTGGAAAGGACAGGTCCTCAGCGACTTCCAACTTTGAAAAATCCAACACATGGGACGGATCCTGAACATACTTTCTCAGCAAGGAAACATGGAACACATCGTGCACTCTTGCAAGACTGGGCGGCAAGGCCAGCTGATACGCGGTTTCCCCAATTCGAGCAAGAATGGGAAAAGGTCCAATATATCGCGGACTCAGCTTGCCTCGCTTCCCGAATCTCATCACACCCTTGGAGGGTGAGACTCGGAGAAGCACGTGGTTCCCAACTTCAAACTCAAGTGGTCTCCGTCGGACGTCAGCATAACTTTTATGTCTACTCTGAGCTGCGGTCAACCTTTGCCGAACAGTCCTGGCAATCTCAGCACACTGCTGTACTAACTCAGGTCCTGCTATCTGCCTCTCACCGATCTCGGACCAACACACCGGGGATCGACACGGTCGCCCATACAAGGCCTCGTATGGCGCTATGCCGATACTGGAATGGTAACTGTTGTTGTAGGCAAATTCCACCGTGGACAAATGCTGCTCCCAAGAACCTCCCCAATCAAGGCAACATGCCCTGAGCATATCCTCCAAGGTCTGAATGGTTCTCTCTGACTGCCCGTCTGTCTCGGGATGGTAGGCCGAGCTGAAAGCCAACTGAGTGCCCAATGCCTGTTGAAAGCTCTTCCAGAACCTGAAAGTAAACCTCGGATCTCGATCCGAAACAATGGACAAGGGTACCCCGTGCAGAGGGATGATCCGGTCAACAAACAACTTTGCCAGCTTGCCGACCGACCAGTCCAGAGTGGAAGGATCTTCAATAAGGTCTTTCCTTAATCAACAGTCAGAGACGGCCCATTACGGCCGTCGGAGGAAGCACATAATGATGAGAGTGCACCAGGCACTCAATATGACCTGTTGAAACATCTTGACAGAACACCGGTACGAATCTCTATTCTTGAATTGATAAAGAGATCAAAGACCCATCAAGAGGCTCTGATGGAGTATCTACAAAAAATGATGGTCAACAAAGACGTGCCGGTAGAGAAGATCGCCACACTACTAGTTCCTCAGGGGGATCAGCCCTCTATCTTATTTCATGCCTCGGAACTAGCACCGCCAACAGCCAGGAGCATGGCTCTAAGTATTATGGTCAATATCTGCAAGAAGGCCATAGATGCATGTTTGGTCGATACAGGAGCTTCGATTAATGTCCTACCTCCGAAGACCCTTGAATTGTGTGGTGTACCCAAAGAAAAATGGCTGCCTAGCCCTATCTCTGTTACAGCTTATGATAACTCCATCCGTTCTCCTCTGGGAATGGTCTATTTAAAAGTAGAGTTAGGCCCAATATGTCATGCCAAGGTCGAATTTCACATTTTGGAAATCGATCCTTCCTTAAATGCTATTTTGGGTTGCCCTTATATGAAAACCCTCGAGGCGATTCCCTCTACGAATCATCAGTGCCTCAAATTTCCCTACAAAGGACAAATCATTAAAGTTACGAGCATGCCGATCCTTGCTGCTGCTCACTCCTTGAATATCAAGCCAACTTCTTCACCTGGCCGACAACCTTTTCTATCGGTATTACAGGTCTACCATCCGGTGGCTGATCCTTTAAAGGCCGCCACTCTTACTCCTTATCCACTGAATGCCATAAAGCAGGGGAAGTGCATGACTACCCCTAGATGGAAAATAATGATGAAGGGTGGTTATCAGCTTGGAAAGAGCCTGGGCACGCAATTACAAGGCAGAACTACGCCCATCAAGGACAACCGAAGGACACCTGGAAATGGCCTGGGCTATAGGCCAAGAAAAGTGAGGCATGACGTTACTCTGCAGGAAGAAAATAAAGACGGCCAGAAGATATGCGAGACAATGTCTACGCCATGCAAATAAGGTTGAGACCCCTTAACATGGACTTTATACACACATTTTGTCAAGGGGCCCGTGATCAGTCATGATAACACGGAGGTCATCACTTCCTGTTTTGACCTCCATGACATATATGGAAGAGACCTGGCCAGACATTGTTCAGAGTTGCTCACGTACCAGTCCTTGGAGGCTCTATGGCCAATGAATAGGAGGAAATTTCAAGACCCCGAGTGTGAATGATACAGATGGTTGACTTAAGGGATCTGTATATTGCATTGAATAGATTGTTTCTTGATCCCTCAGAACCTACGTGGCCGCCACAAATAGATGAGCTGATTGAAGGACCTGGTGCCATTTTTGATAAAAGAATACTGCTGTCTGATGAAACAGATGAAGGGGAGCCAGATGACCCCTATGAAGCTGGTTATACCACGGATCTTCTCTAGAGGGGGACTTATCATTCTCATATTTTCACACTTCATACCTTGTTCCGCACTTTGCTTCTGACCCCGACTTGGTCGTGGGTCATTACTGAAGATATTTCACGAGCTTCGCCCATCATAATCACTCTGTCCCCATGGGACTTCATTCCCCAACCTCCTCTCAATCTAGAGAGGATTTATGATGTAATCTGGGACATACTACTGTATGATCCCCCCAATCCTTTGGCTTTGGTGCCGCTTCCTCCATCCCATTCTCCTCCTATTCACCTACATTCTTGTTTTATGATTAATTCATCTTTTCTCCAAAAAAAAACGTCAATTTGGCAACAAATTTCTCCTAGATCCTCATTGAGGAAACTTCCTACTTGTCCGATCGTACCCCATTGCATGGGTCATTCGGTCAAGATTCTCTTCTAGATCTACTCTACCCCTCCCCTAAGGAGGATTCTCCTGTATTTCCGCCTGTGTCCTATAATTTTCATTCTACTTCATCCTCATTAGGTCAGGATAGAGAGTCTAGCGAAGTTAGGGAGTCTAGTTCTAGGCAGGTTAGTCAGGTTAGGAAGTCTAGAAAATCTAAGGGTAAACAAAATCCAGATAGATACCTCCAGGATTTAGCTGATAAATGCCTTTCTTGCTCTATGATCCCTCAACTATTAGAGAATCCTATTCAAAATGCCAGAAGATTGTATAGATGATGAGTCAGTTAATGATCGATATGGGGTGTATGAATTGAAACACGAAAAAGACCTCATTGTTGAAGATGAAGAAGATGACGAGGACGCGGCTGAGGCATATGCCGGTCGAGTAAAGAGATTTGATGAACCCTCAGCTGCCGTAGAAGAGCCCACCAAAGAAATCAATCTAGGAATTGAAGATGAACCTAAGATTATCCTCGTTAGCAAGAATCTTTCTGAAAAGGATGAGAAGGCAATGGTACAAGTTCTTAAGGATTATAAAGACACTTTCGCCTAGAGTTATGAGGATATTCCGGGGTTAGACTCATCACTAGTGGAACACAGGTTGACATTAAAGGATGGAGCTAGCCTGGTTAAACAGAAGTTAAGGTGATTCCACTCACAAATGGCTTTGAAGATAAAGGAAGAGGTTGATAAGTTGTATAAAGCCAAATTTATTAGAGTTGTCCTTTATCCACAATGGGTGGCCAACATAATCCCGGTTATGAAGAAAGACGAGAAGGTCAGGATCTGTATTGACTTTCGAGATTTAAACCGGGTCTGTCCTAAGGATGATTTTCCATTGCCTCACATTGATGTACTCATCGATAATACTGCTGGCTATGAAACTTTATCATTTATGGATGGATTTTTAGGATACAATCAGATTAAATTGGCAGAAGAAGATCAAGAAAAGATATCATTCACTACACCTTGGAGAACATATTGCTATGTCGTCATGCCATTTGGATTAAAGAATGCTGGAGCCACTTATCAAAGGGCTATGATGGCAATATTTCACGACATGATGCATATCGATCTAGAAGTATATGTGGATGACTTGTTGGTGAAATCTAAGACTAAGGTTGAACATGCCAAAGTTATGGCAAGAGTATTAGAAAGATCAAGAGAATACTAATTAAAGATGAACCCCAAGAAATGTGTATTCGGGGTATCCTCAAGGAAATTACTTAGATTCATTGTCAGTAAACGGGGAATTGAGATCGATCCCAACAAGGCGAAGGCTATCAGAGAGATGCTACCTCCCAAGAACTTGAAAAAGTTAAGAGGATTAATCGGGAGGTTGCAATTTATTCGCCGTTTTGTCTCCCAACACTCACAAAGGTGTAAGCCGTTCTACGACCTTACCAAGACGGGAGTCACATTCAATTGGGACGATAAGTGTCAGGAGGCGTTTGATGGATTAAAGAATTATTTGGCAAGTCCTCCTGTTTTGAGACCACCATCTCCAGGCAAATAATTGATACTATACATTTCTGTCTTGGATGATTCGGTGGGGGCTGTCCTAGCACAAGAGGATGAAGAAGGAAAGGAGAGGGCAGCCTACTATCTCTCTAAACTTCTCAACCCCGCTGAACAGAGATACACGGCGATGGAGAAAACATGTGCAGCACTTGTATGGGTTGTTCAGAAATTGAAGCATTACTTTCTAGCCCATGAAGTCCATCTCATCGCTAGGATGAATCCAATCAAGTTTCTTCTTGAGAAATCTGTCCTTACTGATAGGTTAGCACGATAGCAAAACTTTCTATCTCAATTTGATACCACTTACATTCAGCAGAAAGCAATCAAAGGCTATGCCATAGCAGAACATCTCACTCATCACCCCCTTCCTCGTTTTGATCCAGTCCGATCGGAGTTCCGGATGAGGAATTGATGTCTATAGACCAAGTCAAAGATAACATGTGGACTCTGCATTTTGATGGAGCTCTGAATTCCCATGTAAAGGGGATCGGCATTGTTCTGTTATCACCTTAAGGTGTCACCATTCCACAAGCCTTTCAGCTTGACTTTCCAGTCACTAACAATATAACTAAATACGAGGCACTCCTTGCTGGCCTCGAGGCTGCTCATCTCCATAGTGCCACCAAACTAAGAATTATAGGTGATAGCCAATTGATTCTTCGCCAAGTGTTAACCAAATATCGAACTATTGATCCCAAGCTCAAGCCTTATCAAAAACTTACTTCTGCTTATGCAAAGCTTTTCACAAAATTGATCTTCGTCTATATTCCTAGGAATCAGAACATCTTAGCTGACGCTCTAGCCTTACTTGCATCTTCTCTTAATTTTCCAATCAGCAGACAATCCGAATCAATCATCGTTCGTAGGCACCTTTTGTAAGGACTGAGGCTTTCGGATCCGGTTTTCAGGGTCGGACCCTGTAGTTCAGGCTCCAGTGGGGCAGAGACTCTGTGATGTTTCGCGTCGAGCCCGCTCGACGCGGTTTAAACGGCGTCCAGCAATGCAGACGCATTTTAACCTGTGCCACGTGGGCTGGCTCTGGGCCGCGAGAGTACGGCCCAGTCTTGTCGTCTGAACGGCGTCCGTGAGGCACGACGCCTTTCAGACTGCGACTCTGGGTTGTCAGAGTACGGCGCCAGTCTTGTCGATTGAACGGCGTCTTTCATGGAAAACGCGTTTCAGACCTCTGACAGAGCGTGCAGAGTGTTGTCAGAGCAGCCGTCACGTCAACTGATAGGCGTCCGTACATCTCGACGCGTTTCAGCCAGTCTCTGGTTAACCCCGCGAGCCCTCCTACTTTCCCTCATTTTCTCTTCCTTCTCTCTTTCTCTCCTTCCTTCCGGCAACGACCCTTCCTCCTCCCTCTTTTCCTCCCTCTTTTCCTCCCACCACTTCGTCCTTCCCTCCACTCCAACACCTCCCTACCTCTCACCTCTACCACCACCACTTCCTTCGCGGCGTTCCATTCTCCGGATGGCGGCCGACGTCCCGGCGGAGTGGCGGCGTCCTCGAGGGTACCGGCGGCTGTTTGCGGTGCGGCGGGTCGGCGGCACGGAGCTTGGAGGAGTTCAAGAACCGGTAGGGTGACGGTTCCCACAGTGTTGTGTTTTAAACCATGTTTTTCCCCGTTTAAAGCATGTTATGGATCGATGGTTTTGGGGTAGAATGAGCATGTTAGGGGGGATTTCCTTGATGGGAATGGGAGTTTCTGTGGATGTGGATTCTTGATACTTTGGTTTACCCTCTTTCTCCTTTGTTTTTTGGGTTTTGAGGGGTTGGAAAGGGAGCCTTCGGGCAGGAGACAGAGCCCGATTTCTGGAGCTAAAAGACGTCGTGCATGGACGACGCCTTTCTGGAGCTAAAAGACGTCGGGCCATTATGACGCCTTTTAGACAGAAATTGTCCTACTGAGGCTCTGACGGTTCAAGGATTCTGGCACTGAAAGACGTCAAGGGTGGGCGACGCGATTTGGAATAGCGTCGAGCCACCATGACGCCTTTTAAGGCAGAAATCCCTCGATTAAGGTTTTCTGGTAATTCCGGATTTCTGTGCTAAACGGCGTCTGAGGATGTTGACGCCTTTTAAAAGGCGACCGTTGGTGTCGACGCCTTTTAGGCCAGATTATGAGGCCGATATTTCTTGAACCAATTTAGGGTGCTTGAATGGCGTCGGCCTCGGGAAAAGCGATTCAAGACAGAACCACACTAATCCATGCCAGTAAAATGTGTTTACACTGCTAGATAGTTGGTTAATGCATGCGGTTAGTATACTCGATGTGATGAACTCTTCGTGATCGGATGGCACTGCATTGGTTGTCATGCGACCGTGGACTTCTTCTATGACCGGATCGCACCATGCTGTGTTTTATGTTTTCGGTGGACCTAGAGTGACAGTTGTAGCGTTCTACACCCTGTGTCGGTGCGGAGGGACACAGCGCTGACGGGAGCAGTGGCGGGGTGACACCTAGTGGAGAGGGTCACCTGGTGAACCCCGGGGTTAGCTAGCTTGTACCGGTGTCGGAGAGGTACCTTTGGAGTGTCACTCGTGCTGGGGGAAGGAGTAACCACCTGAGCCAATTGGGCCGGAGTAGCCAGCGTGCTGTCCGAGGGGTTACTGTTTGGTCTCAGCGGGCCGGTGTTTGCTGAGGGAAGGAGTGACCGCCGAGGTGGCCAGCGTGCTATCCGAGGGGTTATTGTTTGGTCTCAGCGGGTCGATGTTTTTCCCACTTTTGTTGTAAAGTTGACGTGTTTTAAGGATACGCCGAATTTACGGGTTCCCTGATAAAATGGAATTATGCATGTTAGTTATACTTCGAATGCATGTGATTCGTATTGAGATGTAGGCATGGTAATCACTGTCTCTTCACGGTTAAAATGTCTCTGCTGTACTTTATACTTGTGGGTGTGTGTGTGGGCAGTGGGGATCGAAGGATCCCTACTGAGTCTTTTCGTTGAGACTCACCCCTGCGGCTTTCAGGTGAGGACTCCAGGCAGACGTAGCGAGGGTTGTGCGGTTGAGTGCTGAGCGTCGTCGACTGTTGTTCCGGGGTATGCCCCGACGTAGTTGTTATCTTTAGTTCTGGCCTGTATGTATAATCATTTCTTTTCTGCTGGAATATGTAATTATTTGCTGTATCGAGTCGCATTGTAATAACTTTTAATTTCTGCATTTTTCCTCCCAATTCAATGCGATGTGAATGTTTAGCTTAGTTGATTATTTATTTCCCAGACTTACTTACATCCTGGTTTGGTTCCAAATTAATGATTCGGTACCCATTTAGTAATCGGATCCCCGATTATAGGGTGGCGGGTCATTACACCTTTCACCCGTCGTGAAAGACCCCTCATTCCTTAGAACTAAGGAGAAGCTGCTGTAGAAGGTCAGAGATGGAGATATTGTGGAAAAGAGAGAGATTATGTTAATGGAGTTGTTAGAAGAGAACTGAGGAGAAAAGGGCTATCAGGAAACTTGCTCAAAAATACACCATAGTTGGGGGAGCACTATACAAAAGAGGTTTTGATGGAGTTCTTCTAAGTTGTTTAGACGAAGATGAGCTTTGGCAGGTTATGGAAAGAGCTCATACTGGAGTTTGTGGTGGCCATATTAATGGACAGATGTTAGCAAAGAAAATCCTTAGCAAAGGATTCTATTGGCCAACCATAGAAGAAGATTGTGTAGGATATGTCCGTAGGTGTGTTAAGTGTCAACTTCACGCCGATAAGATTCATTCTCTTGCATCTTCACTCCACCCTCTTTCCTTCCCATGGCCTTTCTCCATGTGGGCTTTCGATATCATTGGATCCCTTGGCAATCCTGATTCTGACATTAAGCAGAAGTCCTTCATCCTCACAGCAATGGAATACTTCACCAAGTGGGCAGAAGCCAGAGCGTACACGGAATTCAAAGCATCAATCGTCTGCAAGTTCATCATGAAGAACATCATCACCATATTTGGAATTCCAAGTACCATCGTCACCGACAATAGACCTCAGTTCGTGTCACAAGAGCTGAAGGACCTCTGCAACAGGTACAAAATTGCATTACATCATTCGTCTCCTTATTACCCGCAAGGCAATGGCCAAGCAGAGGCAACTAACAAGACTTTGATAAAAATCATTAAAAAGACGTGCAAGTCTAATAAATTTACAGACTGGCCAGAAAAATTGATTGAGGCTCTATGGGCTTACCGAACTTCAATCCGCACGCCCACTGGGCAGACTCCTTATTCCTTAACATTTGGAATGGAGGCGGTAGTTCCATACGAGATCCTTATACTGTCATTAAGAGTACAATTGAATAAGAAATTTTCCATTGATGAACACCGTTCAATACTCCTTGCTCAATTGGAACTCTTAGACGAGAAAAGATAGTCAGCTGCTAATCATGCAAGAGTTTATCAAAATAGACTAGCATGTTTTTATCAAAAGAAAGTTATCGAACGTAAGTTCAAAGTTGGTGAAATGGTCGTCAAAAGAATCTTTGTAAAACCTGGTGATCCGCGTTCTAAGCTCCAACCCAATTGGGAATGACCATATGTTGTATCACATGCTTTTCCTGGTAACGCTTACCGTCTAGTTAATGCAGAAGGGGAAGAGTTGACTCACCCTTGGAATGGTCTGTATCTCAAGAAATACTACCCTTAGGATAAAGAGTCGATCAGCATGGTGCAAAGACCAGTGGAATCAGAAAATTTAGAAACTCAAATTCCCTTATCAGTCTGAATAATTTAATTCAAACACATTACTACACACACTGATACGTTTGATTCGTGAGTAACAAGAGATGCCAAGTCCTAAGGAATACCGAAAGCTTGACTAAAAGTGTAAAGTACAAATCATTCTTTTCAAACAAAATTCTATTTTTACACTCAGCCCACGATGTCGGAACGAGGTTTAGAATAGACTACCAAGAATACCCGCTATCTTAGTAGGAGGCCGTCATAAAAAAAAAAGGGGGAGATCCATCCCAAGAAAAAGAAAAGAAAAGCAAAAGCAAAAGGCAAAAGCTAAATCAAAAGGCCATTACACTACAAACGTTACATCAAGGCCATGAAATGACCGAACCCCAACAGATATTAGGGTAAGAAATGAACATCTTTTTACGTCTCCGGAACCTTCTCGTAGGCTTTCTAAACCAATTCTTCCTTTCTTTTCTGATGAGGTATACTCCAAGCTTAAGGAACGGCCTAGATTGACTAAGGATCAAATCATCAAATGGGATCACAAATGGAAACACAAGTTCAAGCACGATGGGTCTAAATTAGATTATTGAAGAACAATCTGGGAATTAAGTTAATAAATGAATATGTTTCTTTTTTATCTGAGTACCATACTGGTCTTTTTGCACAATCCAAAATCCAAAAAAAAAATACATGTTCCAAAATCCAAAAAAAATGCATAATCCAAAAAAAAGGCACATATCTCAAAACCAAGGAAAAATAGATGTTTCAAAAATAATATATATATATATATATATATATATATATATGTTCCAAAATCCAAACAAAAATGAATATTTCAAATTAACAAGAAAATATTTCAATTAGCATCTGCTTATTGCATCTGGTGTGTTTCATTTCTTTTACTTTCAGTGAACATTTGTTTGCTTGCATGTTTTATTTTTGCTTACAGTTTGATTATTCATGCTACCTTTGTTAATAAAGGCTATGCCCCTAGACCCTTCTACTAAGAAAAAGATTGATCGATCATTCACTTGACTGAGCAAGGGGCTAAGCCTAAATAGATACTTAACCTGTTTGTTAAGTAATATACAGGGTATAGGAACGAAAGCCAAGGAAATCACACAAATGTCAAGGCATAAGGTTGAAGGCAAAAGTTTCATATATATATCAAAATTTGTTTTTGTACAGGACTCACAAAAAGAAGAAAATACAGAAGTAGCCCTTACGGCAGACTCTCCTCGGCCCTTTCATCGAACTGGCTCTGAGCCTCATCAGGAGCATATGGTACCGGTCCTCGACTGGGCGGAGGTGGTGGTCCCATCAGACTCGGACCAGCCTGGCCCGATGATATGGCCACGCTCGCGATGCACGCACTTCCGTGCCCTCTTTCCTGCGCTCACTGGCGGGCACGTCGGTAACGCTCCTCCACGCTGCGTCACTCATGCTCCGCGACACCAAGCTTGACCCAGAGGGAAGTCACCTCGGCATCGACCTACTGCCGCTCCTACTGTTCTCGCTCTCAGTCCTCGGTAAGCATTTCCAGACGGATCTGGAGGCGTGTCAACTGCTCCTCCAAGGCTCTAATACGTGCAGCGTCGGCCTCGGCACGAGCAGCTGCTGCACAAGAACGCTCCAACTCCACTTCAGCCCTCTGAAGGGCCTCCTGAAGCTCAGCGACCAACAATAGGAGACCTTGTCAGTTCAAGATAATCAAGTAAATCAAAGTTCAACAATGGAAGAAGGATAGAACTTACTCGAGCAGCGCGGTCCTCCTCCGCGAGAGAAGCCCGATGGATGGCGGAGGCAAGCTAGCCCTGGAGATCGGCAAGGGCAGCCTCATGAACAGCAGACAAGGTGGAAGATGATGAGGCTCCATAAATAAGGGGAGCCGCTTAAGTGTAGACGGCTCGCTGCACCAAAAGACAACCGTCAGTGGCTAATTGTCAAAACAAATTAATTAATAAGCATGCATACATACCAGGTCAAAGAGCTCCTTCTGGACCTGCTCTAGCTGGGCCTCCGCATCCTGGAGACGGGCCCAGAGGTCGATGATCACAGCATCCCGTGTATCCTGCATACACACATTCATTCACAAACATAAATTAAGATAATAATAAAATGAAAGAAGCATAAATGCATACTTACATCGAGAGGACGGAGAAGTCGCAGCTGATCGGCGTAACGTGTCCGGTACTGTTGGAGGTAGACTGCGCTACTCTCCGCTTGAGACTCCACTCGGACACCCCGGCGATACCAATCTTCATATTGCTCCGGGAATTTCGCCCGCCAATCAGTGAGGGCTTGCTTGCCCCTCATGCTCCGTCCTACTCCCTTTAGGACTCCTCATCCACCCACTCTTGGTGGAGGCCCAGTGTCCTCATAACTAGGCGGAGGCGGAGCGGCTCGATCTCGTTGAGACAGTGGAGCCACATCTGCCTCCCGAACCATCTCCGGCCAGCCGTCACTCACGGCTGGCCCCCCTCGCCCATGCCCAAGTAAGGACGTCAGATCACCTGCATACAGGTTAGATGCATTCATATAAATAACTTGCATTTAATAAATAAAAGATTGCATTTAATAAACAAAATTGAACAAATTAAAAGACTTACTAGAAGCTCTGGATAGTTAAGGCATTGATGGCGGAGGGCCGTTAATTGATGATGCTGTAGGGCCGTGTCCACAATGGGCTGCCAGCGGCGAGCCAAAGGGACAGCGTCTGGCCTCACGATCCGCACTCGGCCGAGCGGGAAGTAAAGATAGCTCCACACCTGCACATAAACATGTAAGTTAGAAAAGCATCATATCATTGCATTTCATATTATGAACAAATAATAAAATAAGTTATACTTGAAGAAACGACGAAAAGCCGCTGATGGTGGTCTCGCGGTCCGGCGTGACTGCAGAAAGATCGGCAAAGAGGTGAGCCAGGATGGCTGCACCCCAGGCATACTCGTGCAGACTCTCTAAGTCATCTAAAAGGAAAAGAAATCTACAGTGGATATGGTCGCCTTTCGTACCGAAGAGCAACCGACAGAAGAAGAAAACTAAGAAGACCCTAAACTGTCTATCTACCTCCTCTACCTGACTCGGGTATGTACAGTATACAGCAGCAGAGGACTCAGCTAGTCTATCTCTAAACTCCTCCCGGGTCTCGTCCGACCGACGCCGGGGCTCAACTAGTCCTAAACCGGCCTCTACCTCCACCATAGGTACAGTCCTAGACTCCCTATCTTGGGTAGACACCTCTATCCCTAACAGAGCCTCTGCCAACCTTCGGTAATCGGGGTAAGTCACCTTGCTCACCGGCCTACCATCTACTCTAAGGCTAGTAATCCTTGCCACATCTTCTAAACTAGGGACCATATGTCCCCAGAGCATTAGGAAAGCCCTGCTTTCCACATGCCACCTCTCCTGCAGTGCCTGCAGGAGAACCAAGTCGAGCCAAAATGGCTCGATCTCCAGAATCTCCGCGAACCCCATCTGGCGCAGGCGCGCTTTCTGGAAGTCCGGGACTCCCCGGTACGCCCCTATCACTAAGTCCTATGAGATCCGGACCCACATTGTCCCCTGCAAATAAAACAAGAAAATTCCATCAGTCAATGAATAGAAAATCAATAAAAAAATTCCTTTTAAAAGGCGTCTGCAGTGATGGACGCCCATTGAAAGGCTTCCACCACCCTTGACGCCATTTGAACTCATTTTCTACCCTATTTAAAAATTAAAATTTTGACTTGAATGGCGTTGGACCATGGCGACACCCTTTGAAAGGCGTCACCTGGTCTGGACGCCATTCAAACCCGATTTTCGGACTTTTTGAAAAAAAAGTCCCCTTCTTCCCTTCTTCTCCTCATTCCATTCACATCCATAGAAGAACTTACCAAGTGGAAACCTTCCCCTTCTCCTTCTTCCTCACCCACGGCCTTCGGAGGGGCTTCTTCTTCCTCCAAGAAAGCCTCCACCACCGCGAGTTCGGCCGGCATCGTTTCTTCGTGAGCTTCTTCCACCGGCACCACCGAGAGAGAGGCGGTTCGCCGGCGTTTCACCACCGCCTTGGCCTTTCTAGATCCACCTCGCTCCATAGCTTCAAGGAAGTTCGGATTGAGAAAAAGAATAAGAGAAAGAAGGAGAGAGCTTGGGTGTGAGGGAGAGTTTGAAAAGGGCTTGAGCTTCGCCGTTGATCGCCGGAGATGGCTGGGGAAGAGAGGAAATCGCTGGAGACAGTGGAGGAGAGAGGAAAAGCAAGGGAGAATGAGGAAGAAAAGAGGGCTTACGCGGGATCTGTTAGAGAAAGTTGAAACGCGTCAGGATACAGCGACGCCATTCATGGCGCATAAACTGAGGCGGCAAAGGACAAATGTTTGAAATTGATCAAAAGGCGTCTTCACAGAGCGACGCGTTTCAGTTTAAACCACCAATTCTGGTCAGAACAATACAAGGCATGATGATTAAACGCGTCTACACATCACGACGCGTTTCAGTGGATTAATCATAGAATTAATGGCGGAATTCTGGAGAAAAGCAAGAGAGAGAATATAAAGACGTCTACATGTTTGGATGCGTTTCAAGATTAATTCGGAATTTTTAGGATAAATCTCTTATTTAAAAAAGAATTTTTAACTTCATGATGTCTATAGATATGGACGCGTTTTAAGGATAATTCGGGATTAATATCTGATTTTTGGAAAATGAATGATGGTTGAAAAACGTCTTTCTGAGTGGACGCATTTTACATTAAAGTATACCCGAACTGTCATATTTTAAGGAAAAATCAAGTTTTTACTTAAGGAAAAATCATGAACAAGTCACAAGAAATTGAGAATGGATTTCAAGACATAAAGGAACAATACTTTATTGTAATAAAGTCTTTATTACATCAAGAAAGAAAAAAAGAGAGAACATTCAAGGAAGAAATTCCTGAAGTCTCAGTATATATGGAACAGATAATCCTCTATCTGTTTCTCGAGAGAATTTTACACGATGATTGAAGCTAATATTACACAAAGTGACTATAAGTTCAATGGGTTCATAATCTTCATCAGATTCCAAGGCACGCTTCTTGATTGGAGATGTATGGGAAAATTCAGGAAATTCATAACGAGGTAAGCTGAGTTGAGTATAGCAGCGATGAGGATTGTACAGCACGAACTCAGTAGCCCCGATCAGTTTAAGCTCTGCACCTGCTGCACGGTGTACCCGAATGGGCTTTCCTACAAGAACAAGAGGTGAAGAGTCGAACCCATTTGATGACATTTTTCTCAGATAATCTCTCCAGTCAGCTCGAGTCTTGAGTTTTGGCACTCGATTGATCATCTTCTTATTGAATTTCACAATGTTGGAAATGTGGAAGATAGGGCTATTCTGATAGATTTGAGACGGTCTTGCAGAATTCCTAATGTGATATTCAAACTTGAAGTACAACTCAACCCATAGAGCGAAGAGTAGCATGCAACTATAGGGAGGCTGACCTGTAGACGCTGCAGAAAGCCCACTGTAGAGATAGGCTAGAATCGCTGTGCTAATATGTCTTCCCTTAAAGATCTCGCAGATTGCACTGGCTTGATCATCTTCTAATATGTTATCTTGAGCAGGAAAGAACAGAGCTCCAGCTAGGCACGTGGTGAAAGCTTTTATCACGTTCTCAGTGTCATCCTCTCTAAGATCTTTTATCTCGTACAAAGTCCACTCTGCTAGCTTTGCAAGATTGATTCCTTTCTTGATGAGGCACCCTTTAACTTCTTTTGGGTCCTTTATTATCTTCATCAACAATTGTTGACCGGTGATCTTCTCCTTCATCAGAACCATCTTATTCTAGATCATTTCATTGTCACCGTACAACTTGATTTTGGGAAGGCCCAATAGGAGTTCAACTTCCTCTAGAAGAATAGTGCATTCAAATTCAAGAAAAAGAAAAGTATGGGTTTGAGAATGCCACAACTCAATCAAAGCGGCCATAGCCGCCCAGTCCACGTTTGGACTCTTGTAATGCTTTGCATGGACTACTAGACCTTGGATGTTCTACTTGGAAACAAAGGATTGCATGGAAATAGTAGTACTTTTAGCAAGCTTTCGGATCTAAGGAAGGAATGTAAATTTCCTTGGGCCGGGAAACAAAGGGTACGCCTAGAAAATAGAAGGGAGAATCACTTGAAGAACTTGAAGAATATGAAGAACATGGAATTGAAGAAGAAAAAAGGATTGAAGGGAAGAGGATTTAACTTACTTGGAGGTTAGGATCTCTTCCACTTAGATGATTTTTCACGTTGAAGAGCTTCTCTAGCATCTTCTTCACTTGCTTGCTTGAAGAATCCATCTTGTTCTTGAAACTTTTCCTTCTTGAAGCCTTGAAACTTTGAAAAATCCTTGAACTTTGAAGAAAATCCCTAGCTTTAATCTCTAGATTGTGTTAGGGATGCCTTGATACAAGTTAATGGAGTTTATATAGAGAAGATTGCGATTCTAAGAAGACTTTTTCAGATTGGAGAAAGAAAAAGCATAGAGGGAGTTGGAATCCGGATAGAAATTAGCCAGAACTTGTTTCTGCGACTGAAAAGGCGTCGTTGAACAGCGACGCGTTTTAGTTGGATTAATGGCGTCGGCGTGACACGACGCGTTTTAGGGTTTTCTGTTATTTACCCAAAATTCAATGTTTATCTATATGTTGATGCTTAATTAAACATTTGTTTGAAGTTACTGATGAATTTAGAGTGCAGGAAATTCATGAAAATCCAAATGAAGCTGAAAATTCAAAGAAGATCCCACTGTGGGAGTTTATAAGTCCCGACTGTGGCTAAAAAGACAGTTATCTCTATCCTTGTATTCTTTCATGTAATTATTTTGCAGTACTATATGTTAAATATTTATTAGATTATATCAAGGATCTTGTGGTTTTGATGAAACTGAAATTTGAGTTCCCCTACAATAAAAATACTGATAATTCCAAAGAATTCTTAATCGCACGGATAGGCTGTTTAATTGTTAATTAGTGAGAATGATAGTTCCACTTTTGTGAAATAGTGCGTGGATAAACGAGCTTTGGCTTAGCACTGAATTACAAAAATTGCTATCTTGACTCATTAATGACAATTTAACAATATTATCCTTGAATAATTTATATTTTATTTGACTTTATATTTTTCTTTTAGCCCAACATGCATCATGTAGGACTTTGATATAATTGTGATAAGAATTAATTATTGATTAAGTTTCAGACCATTAATCAAATAATTCCCAACATGATATGAAATATTCTATTTTGAATTGAGTATCTTGATTATCTTTGAGGTTCGCTTAAAGATATCCTTAGAATTCTATCATTTCTTGGATTCTTTATCCAACATTTCTTGTTTTCTTTTTATGATACATCATGGCTGCAGCACATCCACATTAGCTGGCAATCGCTCCTCATGATGAAACCTGCAGTGTCTATGACCTGGGGTACTTCCCAATCCGTGGAAGTTGATCGACCTTATTTTATTTCCTTGTCTATTTCATCCAAACAGGATTGATTCCATCGATATTATTGAGTTATCTTCATTGATGATTTTGAGAAAAATTTCAATCATGTAATGTTAAGAGCGTGTCTCATCACATATTGGCATCATCTTTTCAGTACATTCCATTTCATTTCACTCCCTTGCAAAGACGATGCCAATGTGAGGTAGTTGTAGACACGCTAATTTTAACATCATTTTGAGTAAATTTCATATCATATAATAATGCCTCAAAATGGTCTGATATTTAATCATTAGTTAATTTTTATTAATCTTTTTGAATTAATTATCTAAATAGTATCGGGTCAGATAGACATAATTTAAGTTAATTAATTAAATTGATTTTAACTCAAATTTTAAATCAAATATGAAAAAGTCTAAAAGACGTCGACATGTGTAGACGCCATTTAGAGTTTATTATTATTTTGATTTTTAAAGTTTGAATTTTAATTAATTGATTAATTAGTTAAAAGACGTCTGCTAGGCACGACGCCATTTAGGTTTCCTAAGTTGTTTCTATCTCTTTTTCCGGATATTTATCCTTATCTTAATTAGTCTAAAAGACGTCTTTAATGGGCGACGCATTTTAGATAATTACAGATAATGATGAATTAATTTGTGTTTATCTGTTTGTTAGTTGGGTAAACTACAAATTCTTTCATGTTAATCCATTAATAACCGCGGATGTAAAGCCTATAAATACCCAACCCTTTGGTCATTGAAAAGAGAGTGATGATAGTGATAATTGAGTGAAATTGGAGCAAAGAATCTTGGTGACGACGTCCAGGCACTGAAGAATCGAAGTGCTGCTACTTCTAAGAGTCTTGAAGCAAGCTACATCCCTTCTTCATCACTTCTTCGTCCTTTCAAGAACTTTCAAGAACCAAGGCTTTCTAGGGGCCATCCAACTCAGTTCTTAATTATTCATCATCATATTAGTTCAAAATCTCATTCATCACATCACTCCATACAACACACACTCAGTAGCATTATTTTCCAATCCATGTTTTAAAGGGGTTTAAAAGACCATCAAACAAGTGAGTTCATTTGTTTAGTTGCATGATTAGAATTTCTACTGGAATAGATACTATGTCTATTTGAGTTCTTATTGTTCCCTCTTTCTTTCACCTTTTGCAAGGTGCAAAGGTACAAAAGGAGATAAAGAGGAGATAATCAACAAGGAAAAGGAAATCTGGATGATCCTCAAAGTCCGATAAGCATCTAAAGCAAGAACAAAGTCAGAAGGGCTCTCTTTCTTCAACCGGCTGAAGGAGGGGAATCAAGGACTCGAACATCTCCCAATTCCAAAACAGGTAGGCGATCAATCTTTTCTTTTGAAACTTTTTAGTTAAAAGTTTCTGACGATCACATTCACTTAGTTTTTAATAATTTTATTTGTCACATAAACAACATAATTTTCATGATAATCACACACCCAATTTGAGCACTCACAGCTTTTTGGCGATCACGGTGGGACTTGGTCTCGCCATCTTTTAATCTTTTTTCTTACTTTTCTCAATCGGGCACTCTCTGTACACCACCTGTGTCTCTCGACACACCCTCACCGATCGGTGAGTTTTTTATTTAATTGCTATTCCTACGTGCATCTAAAGCAAGAACAAAGTCAGAAGGGCTCTCTTTCTTCAGCCGGGTGAAGGTGGGGAATCAAGGACTCGAACATCTCCCAATTCTAAAACAGGTAGGTGATCAATCTTTTCTTTTGGAACTTTTTAGTTAAAAGTTTCTGGCGATCACATTCACTCAGTCTTTAATAGGTTTATTTGTCACATAAACAACAAAATTTTCATGATAATCACACACCCAATTTGAGCACTAACAGGTCCGACCCCGAAACTGACCCGATAACCGGATCTGAAACCTCAATTCTTACATTCTCCCCCCCTTAAGAGAATTTCGTCCCCGAAATTGCCTGATATAAAATAACGAGATCGAAAAATAATGGTATAAGCTCACCAGAGAACTTACGAGAAAAGGTAGAGAAACTGCTCCCGCATTTCATCTTCTCGCTCTCAGGTAGCCTCGCCTCTGGAGCGATACTGTAACGACCCGCCATCCTATGACCGGAGACCCGGTCACTAAATGGATGTCAGCCCATTAACTGCGGGTTCACACCCGGATCTCACACAACACGTCTGGAGGAGTAAGCGCTAAACATGGCTAAATATAACAATCACACGGACTACAAAGGTAAACGAGTGCGCAGAAAGGAAAATAACAATGTCCGTATACAGTCCAACAATAATTATATGGTCCAACAAATTAAATAAGTATAGGCAGAAGGAAAGTACAACAACATCGGGGCATACCCCGGAACTGAGACAACTGCTGGTCCGCACACCAAGAAGGCACCACACGCCTCCACACGCCGCGAGGTCCACACCTGAAACCGCAGGGAGTGAGCCACACCAGAATTGGGCTCAGTAGGGATCATCCGATCCCCTGCCTCCCACTCACACACCCACAAGTGTAACAACAGGGATATATAGCAATTAAGTAAAGCAGCAAACATAGCACCCAAATCTGATATGAAACGCACGATAAGCGTTGTAGCAAGAACAGTTCTAAGCAACCCGAAGAACCCAACACAGAGTCACGTCTCACAGCCAAAGTCCACGAAGCGACTGAACCACACTGTCGACCGAAGTCAAAAGTCGCCTCCCAACACTACCACCACTGCTCACGCCTGTCCATCCCTACAGTGTTCCGGAGCACTGTAGGGTGAGGCAGTGAGTCAAACTAGGACTAGCTGGGACCAGTGTACTGCCACTGCCCAGCTACGTGTGCACACAAGCAGTCTAGACTACTGTCCTACCAACCGGATTGCCTCCACGCTAGGCCTCAGCGCTTCAGGAGGGCCCTGGGGACCGGTGAACCCCCGTCAAGCCGAAGCTACAGGAACTACCCACAACCCTAACCTCCCGGGCTGCGTCAGGCCAAAGGGCTAAGGGTACCACTCGTAACCTTGATCAAAGGTTACATCAGGCCCAGTGGCTACAGGGGTAAAACAACTCCAACAGTACCACAACCAGCTCCACAGCAAGAAACACGCTGGAAGCTGCCACGACAAGCAGGAAAACCCCGACCCGCTGAGGCCAAGCAGCAACCCCTCGGATAGCGCACCAGCTACTTCGGCCCGACGGGCTCAAGGTGGTTCTGCTTCCCTCAGCCAAAAGTAAAACACAACATGTACCCCTTCTCCCACCGGTACGGCACAATGCCTCACAGACACCATGACCCTGTCCCCATCGGTCCATGCTGACAAACGTAAACCACAGTTATTCCAATCCACAATTGCATAGACACATCCACACATATAACACGATGTAGTTCCACTTACGCAGAAGTCCTCAGTCTCAGTGTACAACGTAAAGCATGCTTTTGAACCGCCCAACAATGAAACACATGTTAAAACCAGCATTTATACACTTCTGTCTTGAATCGCGTCGACCTCGGTCGACGCCATTCAAGCCCCTCAGACAGGTTCATTTAAAGCCAGATCATTCCTTGAAACGCGTCGTCATAGGGAGTCGCCCTTTAAAACCGCGTCCACGTCCACAGACGCCATTCACACAGAAATCCTAGATTTGCAGACCCTCATTCGGGGTGATTTCCTGCCTAAATGGCGTCATGATGGTCCGACGTCCTTTCGAAAAGGCGTCGTCGATCCATGACGTCATTTAGCGCCAGAACCCTTAATTCGTGAAACCTCGAACAGGGAGGTTTCTGCCCTAAATGGCGTCGTACTGTCCTGACGTCCTTCTGAAAGGCGTCGACCAGGCACGACGCCGTTTAGCGCCAGAAACCTGGTTCCCTGGTTCGATCCGAGGGTTTTTCCCTTAACCCCAAACCCCCCGAAAACGCCCCAAAACAGAAGGGAGAGAAAAAGGAATTCATCCACCACACGTATGCTACAAATCCACGCTCACAAGCACGGCCATTCCCACAAGAAAACCCCCTAAACATGCTCATTCTACCCCCAAAACACATCATGCCACGCCAAGGAAAATCACGAACAACACATGCAAGGTTCGTCCCCCCTACCGGTTCTTGAACTCCTCCAAGCTCCGTGCCGCCGACCCGCCGCACCGCCGACCGCCGCCGGTACCCTCGAGGACGCCGCCACTCCGCCGGGACGTCGGCCGCCGTCCGGAGAAGGGAACGCCGCGAAGGAGGTGGTGGAGGTAGAGGTGAGAGGTAAGGGGGCTATGGAGTGATGGAAGAGGAAGAAGAGGAAGGGAAGGAAGGAAGGAGGGCGGAGGGAGCAGAGAGGGCGAAGAGAGAGAGGGTGAAGGCGAAAATGAGGGAAAGAAGGAGAGGCTCGCGGGGTCAATCTGAATCTAGCTAAAACGCGTCGATCGAGGCAGACGCCAATCAGTCTGACAGGACGGCCGTACTGACAGCGCTCTGAAACGCGTCGCTCACCGCAGACGCCGTTCAGACGATAGGACAGGCCGTACTGACAACGCTCTGGCGCCGCACCCTGACATCACAGAGGTCGCAGTCTGAAACGCGTCGACCATCCTGGACGCCGTTCAGACGATGTGATAGGGGCCGTACTCTCGCGGCCCGAAACCCGCCTACGTGGCGCACACGTGGCACTATAGAAAACGGACCTAAATGGCATCTACATAGACAGACGTCTTTTGAAAGACGTCGAGCAGTGCAGACGTCATTCAGTCGGAAATCTCAAGACCCCTCAGGGTCCAAACCAGGGGATCCGGCCCGAACCCAACCCGAATACTGAACCCGAAATCTCAGTCCTTACATTCTCCCCCCCTTAAAAGAATTTCATCCTCGAAATTTGCAACCGCTCAACGCTCAACTCGGCTAACCATCACACGCCGACACACACCAATTACAACAATCATTCTCACTAATCACACACACAGGGCTCCACAGAAATAGCCAAAGAAATTCACGCCAAGCTAACCAAGATTCTCAATTCTGACAAAAGCTGATAGATCAAAATAACCACACACTAGCAAGGCATATATTACAAAACCGATTCTCCACCAAACCCAAGTACATACAAGTCCCATAAGAGTTCACAATCACCACTGAACAAGACAAGATAAAAGTGCTCATCTAGCACAGCCTCTTGGACCTCCACAAAGAGACGCGACTCCATTCACGCCTCGAACACCTACTAACCGCTCGGCTCCTGGCCTGCCTTATTCTTCTGTGGACAGTTCCTCGCAAGATGTCCCTTCCTACCACAGGCGAAACAGCTACCAGTGATCAAGGGACATATCCTATTGCCATGAAACCTGCCACAACGAGGACAACGATCTGCAGCGTCCCGCCTCGCCTCCTGCTGCCAGCCGACCTCTGTCTGCATCTGCTGAACCGAACCATCCTCATCCTCGTCACAAGGTACCTCTTGGAACTCGACCTCAAAAGAACTCGAACCACCTGACGAAAAGACCGCTGATCTATCCCTGCTATGCTGCTTCCCTTGTGCTGAATGCTCCGATTCCCTCGCCGTGTGTTGGAACTGCATCTCCACCGCTGCCGCGCACCGAACTGCTGACGCCAGATCCTTACAACAATGGGCTGCCACAAACTCCCTCAGATCATGCCGAAGTCCATCCACAAATTTCTTCGTCCTAAGATCCTCACGCTCAGATATGTGTGGAGCAAATCTTCCCAGAGCTACAAATTTCATCTGATACTCTAAAACTGTCATACCATCCTGCAGCAATTCCATAAACTCCCTTTCCTTGGCCCTACGAACGTGCCTCGGAAAGTACTGTCCACTAAACTCTCTCACAAAGCCTTCCCAAGGAATCTCTCTCAGAGACCTATCTGGAAACATCAACCCCTTGATGGTGACCCACCAATCATAAGCATCGCCCTTTAACAAGTAGGTTGCCAACAATGTCTTGTCACTCTCAGCACATTCTAGAACATCAAACGCCTTCTCCAGTTCCTTAATCCACTGAGCTGCCGCATCTGGAACAGGTTGACCCGTGAAAGAAGGGGGCTTCAACTTCAAGAACCGCTCCATCACTGTGGATTGGCCACCTCGGGAACTGGACCCCTCACTTCCATCTCCCTGCTGGTATCTAGACATAGCCCCAATCATAGCTTCCATGAAACGATCCACATTATGTCCTTCTGCCCTCGAACCACCACCATCTGCTCTCAAACCACGAGCCAACGGAACTCTCCTCTTCGGTGCCATCACTAACCCACAAACACGAAAATCGAACCAAAACACGTCAAAACCTACCAATCTACACCAGCACCCATCGCCTGTACAGACTCGTACTTATTGTTGGACTATAATATCTAACCTAGTTTACCACATACTCCTCCAGACTGAGCTCTGATACCAACTGTAACGACCCGCCATCCTATGACCGGAGACCGGGTCACTAAATGGATGTCGGCCCATTAACTGCGGGTTCACACTCGGATCTCACACAACACGTCTGGAGGAGTAAGCGCTAAACATGACTAAATATAACAATCACACGGACTACAAAGGTAAACGAGTGCGCAGAAAGGAAAATAACAATGTCCGTATACAGTCCAACAATAATTACATGGTCCAACAAATTAAATAAGTACAGGCACAACAACATTGGGGCATACCCCGGAACTGAGACAGCTGCTGGTCCGCACACCAAGAAGGCACCACACGCCTCCACACGTCGCGAGGTCCACACCTGAAACCGCAGGGAGTGAGCCACACCAGAATTGGGCTCAGTAGGGATCATCCGATCCCCTGCCTCCCACTCACACACCCACAAGTGTAACAACAGGGATATATAGCAATTAAGTAAAGCAGCAAATATAGCACCCAAATCTGATATGAAACGCACGATAAGCAGTGCAGCAAGAACAGTTCTAAGCAACCCGAAGAACCCAACACAGAGTCACGTCTCACAGCCAAAGTCCACGAAGCGACTGAACCACACTGTCGACCGAAGTCAAAAGTCGCCTCCAACCACTACCACCACTGCTCACGCCTGTCCACCCCTACAGTGTTCCGGGGCACTGTAGGGTGTGGCAGTGAGTCAAACTAGGACTAGCTGGGACCAGTGTACCGCCACTGCCCAGCTACGTGTGCACACAAGCAGTCTAGACTACTGTCCTACCAACCGGATTGCCTCCACGCTAGGCCTCAGCGCTTCAGGAGGGCCCTGGGGACCGGTGAACCCCCGTCAAGCCGAAGCTACAGGAACTACCCACAACCCTAACCTCCCGGGCTGCGTCAGGCCAAAGGGCTAAGGGTACCACTCGTAACCTTGATCAAAGGTTACATCAGGCCCAGTGGCTACAGGGGTAAAACAACTCCAACAGTACCACAACCAGCTCCACAGCAAGAAACACGCCGGAAGCTGCCACGACAAGCAGGAAAACCCCGACCCGCTGAGGCCAAGCAGCAACCCCTCGGATAGCGCACCAGCTACTTCGGCCCGACGGGCTCATGGTGGTTCTGCTTCCCTCAGCCAAAGGTAAAACACAACATGTACCCCTTCTCCCACCGGTACGGCACAATGCCTCACAGACACCATGACTGTCCCCATCGGTCCATGGTGACAAACGTAAACCACAGTTATTCCAATCCACAATTGCATAGACACATCCACACATATAACACGATGTAGTTCCACTCACGCAGAAGTCCTCAGTCTCAGTGTACAACGTAAAGCATGCTTTTGAACCGCCCAACAATGAAACACATGTTAAAACCAGCATTTATACACTTCTGTCTTAAATCGCGTCGACCTCGGTCGACGCCATTCAAGCCCCTCAGACAGGTTCATTTAAAGCCAGATCATTCCTTGAAACGCGTCGTCATAGGGAGTCGCCCTTTAAAACCGCGTCCACGTCCACAGACGCCATTCACACCGAAATCCTAGATTTGCAGACCCTCATTCGGGGTGATTTCCTGCCTAAATGGCGTCATGATGGTCCGACGTCCTTTCGAAAAGGCGTCGTCGATCCATGACGTCATTTAGCGCCAGAACCCTTAATTCGTGAAACCTCGAACATGGAGGTTTCTGCCCTAAATGGCGTCGTACTGTCCTGACGTCCTTCTGAAAGGCGTCGACCAGGCACGACGCCGTTTAGCGCCAGAAACCTGGTTCCCTGGTTCGATCCGAGGGTTTTTCCCTTAACCCCAAACCCCCCGAAAACGCCCCAAAACAGAAGGGAGAGAAAAAGGAATTCATCCACCACACGTATGCTACAAATCCACGCTCACAAGCACGGCCATTCCCACAAGAAAACCCCCTAAACATGCTCATTCTACCCCCAAAACACATCATGCCACGCCAAGGAAAATCACGAACAACACATGCAAGGTTCGTCCCCCTACCGGTTCTTGAACTCCTCCAAGCTCCGTGCCGCCGACCCGCCGCACCGCCGACCGCCGCCGGTACCCTCGAGGACACCGCCACTCCGCCGGGACGTCGGCCGCCGTCCGGAGAAGGGAACGCCGCGAAGGAGGTGGTGGACGTAGAGGTGAGAGGTAAGGGGGCTATGGAGTGATGGAAGAGGAAGAAGAGGAAGGGAAGGAAGGAAGGAGGGCGGAGGGAGCGGAGAGGGCGAAGAGAGATAGGGTGAAGGCGAAAATGAGGGAAAGAAGGAGAGGCTCGCGGGGTCAATCTGAATCTAGCTAAAACGCGTCGATCGAGGCAGACGCCAATCAGTCTGACAGGACGGCCGTACTGACAGCGCTCTGAAACGCGTCGCTCACCGCAGACGTCGTTTAGACGACAGGACAGGCCGTACTGACAACGCTCTGGCGCCGCACCCTGACATCACAGAGGTCGCAGTCTGAAACGCGTCGACCATCCTGGACGCTGTTCAGACAATGTGACAGGGGCCGTACTCTCGCGGCCCGAAACCCGCCCACGTGGCGCACACGTGGCACTACAGAAAACGGACCTAAATGGCGTCTACATAGATAGACGTCTTTTGAAAGACGTCGAGCAGTGCAGACGTCATTCAGTCGGAAATCTCAAGACCCCTCAGGGTCCAAACCAGGGGATCCGGCCCGAACCCGACCCGAATACTGAACCCGAAATCTCAGTCCTTACAGATACTGCCAAATCACCTTAACCAGTGGAACAACCTTGTTACGAAGGACCTATTCCCTGCGATCCTCAATACGTATTGGAAATTCTGGAAAGGACAAGTCCTCAGCGACTTCCAACTCTGAAAAGTCCAAAACATGAGATGGGTCCTGAACATATCTCCTCAGCAAAGAAACATTGTACACATCGTGCACCCCTGCAAGACTGGGTGGCAAGGCTAGCTGATACGCCGTTTCCCCAAATCGAGCAAGAATGTGAAAAGGCCCAACATATCGAGGACTCAACTTACCTTGCTTCCCGAATCTCATCACATCCTTGGAGGGTGAGACTCAGAGAAACACGTGGTCCCCAACCTCAAACTCAAGCAGTCTCCTACGGATATCTACATAACTTTTCTGCCTGCTCTGAGCTGTAGTCAACCTCTGCTGCACCACTCTACCAAGCTCAGCACACTGCTGTACCAACTCTGTCCCTGCTATCTGCCTCTCACCAATCTCAGACCAATTCACAAGATATCGACATGGCCGCCCATAAAATGCCTCATAAGGCGCCATGCCGATACTAGAATGATAATTGTTGTTGTAAGCAAACTCCACTGTAGACAAGTGTTGCTCCCAAGAACCTCCCCAGTCTAGGCAACATGCCCTGAGCATATCCTCTAGTGTCTGAATGGTCCTCTCCGACTGCCCATCAGTCTCGGGATGATAAGCCGAGCTGAAGGCTAACTGCGTGCCCAAGGCCTTCTGAAAACTCTTCCAGAATCTAGAAGTAAATCTCGGATCCCGGTCTGACACGATGCATAAGGGCACCCCGTGCAGAGAGATGATCCGGTCCACAAACAACTTAGCCAACTTACCGACTGACCAGTCCTTCCTAATAGCCAGAAAGTGTGCCGACTTGGTCAATCGATCAACAATGACCCAGATCGCGTCTCTTCTGTCAGAGGACACAGGTAATCCCATCACAAAGTCCATAGTCACGTGTTCCCATTTCCATTCCGGGATCGGCAAAGGCTGCAACAATCCTCCTGGTCTGTGGTGTTCTGTCTTAACCTGCTGACAAGTTAGGCACCTTGCCACATAATCAGCCACATCCTTCTTCATACTAGGCCACCAAAAGTGCCTCCTCAAACAATGATACATCTTAGTCATTTCGGGATGCACTGCATATATAGAACGGTATGCCTCATCCAGGACACTCCTGCACACATCTTCTTCGGCTAGGACATAGAGTCTGGCTCTAAATCTGACTGTACCATCATCCCACAACTCCACCTCTGGTGTCTGGAGAACCTGTGGTAACTCTGCATCTGCCCTCTGAGCCTCGATTACGGCATGGTACACTACTGGCCTCACAGTTAAGCTGGCCAACATAGCTCTGTCAGCCTCTCGCGGAATCCTAAAGGAAGATTCCACCACCTACTCATATAACCTCCATTCTTGAACCATGAGATATGACACGACCGTCTTCTGACTCAAAGCGTCTACTACCACATTTGCCTTGCCCGGATGATAAGAAAGGTCGAGATCATAATCTTTGATGAACTCCATCCACCTGCGCTGCCTCAAGTTCAGATCCTTCTGTGTGAATACGTACTTCAGGCACTTATGGCCGATAAAAACTTGAAACTTCTCTCCATATAAATAGTGCCTCCAGATCTTCAGTGCAAATACTACAGCTACCAACTCTAAGTCATGAGTGGGATAGTTCTCCTCAAGCTTCTTTAGCTACCTAGAAGCATAGGCCACAACCTTACTATGCTGCATCAGAACGGCACCCAAACCTCGACGAAATGCATCTGAATAAACCACAAATCTACCTGAACCTGATGGAAGCACCAGCACTGGAGCCGAAGTGAGGCGAGTCTTCAACTCAATGAAACTCCCTCATACTCCTCGGTCCATATGAAACGAACTCCCTTACGAGAAAACCTCAACAACTGGGTCGCTATCGAAGAAAAACCCTGGACAAACCGTCTGTAATATCCTACTAACCCCAAGAAGCTCCTGATCTCAGTTACTATTGTCGGTCTGTACCAATCCATCGTTGCCTCAATCTTGGTTAGATCCACTGCAATGCCATCTCCAGAAATGACATGCCCCAGGAAGTGCACCTTATCTAGCCAAAATTCACACTTGTTAAATTTGGCATAGAGTTGGTGCTCTCTCAGAACCTGCAATACCACCTGAAGATATGTGGCATGCTCTTCCTTGGAAGAAGAGTACACCAAAATATCATTTACAAATACCACCACAAACTGATCCAGGTAGGCCGTGAAGACCCAGTTCATCAAATCCATAAAAGCCGCCAGAGCATTGGTCAAGCCAAGAGGTATAACCAAAAACTCATAATGTCCATACTGAGTCCTAAAGGTCGTCTTACTAACATCAACCTCACGGATCCTCATCTGATAATACCCTGATCTCAAGTCAATCTTTGAAAATACCTTCGCAGGCTGCAACTGATCCATCAGATCATCGATCCTCGGAAGTGGGTACTTGTTCTTTATCGTCACCTGGGTCAGCTGTCTATAATCGATACACAACCTCAGAGAACCATCCTTCTTTCTGACAAATAGAACTGGAGCACTCCACGGAGAAGTACTGGGACGAATAAAACCCTTATCCAGCAATTCCTGAAAGTGCGCCTTCAACTCAGCGAGTTCGTCTAGAGCCATCCAATACGGGGCCTTAGACAAGGGCGCCGTACCCGGTGCAAGCTCGATAGTAAACTCAACATCTCGCTGAGGAGGAAGGCCAGGCAACTCCTCAGGAAACACATCAACAAAGTCACAAACTACAGGCACCTCCCAAAGACTGGAACCACTACTAACACTAACTAAAACAACAACGGCAAGGAAAGCCTCACAGCCACCAATAAGCAACCTCTGGGCCTTAAAGGTAGAAATAAGAATACCACGAGAAGAAAGCCTAATACCTTGGAAGCAGAAGGTCAGGATGTCCGGAATAGAGAAACGCACCCTCTTCTTGTGGCAGTCCACCTCGGCATAATAAGCCTCCAACCAGTCCATACCCAAAATGACATCAAAGTCGCGAATGGCAAGCACAACTAACTGGGCAGGTAACTCATGACCCTCAATGGTCAAGGGAACCTCACTTAAACAGTTATAAGACAACATGAAATCCCCAGAAGGAACCTCTACCATCAGTCCATTAGATATCTCATCAACGGGTGCAGAAAGAATATCTACGAACTGCTCAGAAATAAAAGAATGCGAAGCACCCGAATCAATCAACACATGCGCAGAGTTCCCAAGGACAGAAAGTGTACCTTCCACCAAGTTGGACGCATGAGCCTCCTTCCTAGTGATAGCTAGAACTCTCCCCTGGGTCCTCGGCTTCTTCTGATCACCTGGCCCCTGCCCCTGACCATGCCCTTGCGGGCAATACCTCGCCAAATGGCCCTGCTGGCCACAAGTGTAACCTAGAAAATGCAGGACACTGAGTCCCACTGTGAGTACCACTGCAATGTCGACAAGCTGCCGGAAGCCTCTGAGCTGCCTCCTGCTGAGCACTGGACAACGACTGACTCTGCTAGCTCTGCCTAGGTCTGCTACTACCACTATTGCTGCCACCGCCTCGAAAGAACCTCCTGAATCTGGAGCCGAGTGAAGACGATCCTGATCCGGACGAAGGAGCTGCTGCTGCTGTCTTTCCCCTGCTATGAACTGGCCCCTGAGTAGTCAGTCCCCTCTCCCGAGCTGACTGATCATACTGTGCCTCTACTGCCACGGCACACCTAACTGCCGATGCCAAATGTAAGGACTGAGGTTTTCGGATCCGGTCATCGGGTCAGTTTTCGGGGATGGATCCCATAGTTTAGGCCCTGATGGGGCTGAGACTCTGTTCTGTTTCGTGTCGAGCAGGCTCGACGCGGTTTAAACGGCGTCCAGCAATGTAGACACGTTTTAGGCTGTCCCATGTGGGCGCCACGTGGGCTGGCCTTGGGTCGCGAGAGTACGGCCCCGGTCATATCGTCTGAATGGCGTCTTGGATGGACGACGCCTTTCAGAGTACGACCCTAACTTGTCAGTGTGCAGCCCGGTCTTGTCATCTGAAAGACGTCGGGAGTGCACGACGCGTTTTACCCAGCTTCTTGTTGACCCCGCAAACCCTCCTTCCTTTCCTCATTTCCTCCTTCCTCTCCTCTCTCCTCTCTCCTCTCTTCCTCCGGCGGCCCCTTTCCCCCTCCTTCCTTTTCCTCCCTCCATTTCACCTCTCCCTCCACTCCAATAACCTCCCAACTCCCACCACTACCACCACCATCTCCTCCGCGGCTTTTTTCTCTTCGGACGGCGGCCGACGTCCCGGTGGAGTAACGACGTCCTCGGCGGTACCGGCGGCGGCGTGGGGCGAGACAGGTTGGCAGCTCGGAGCTTGGAGGAGTTCGAGTAACCGGTAGGGTGACGATTCCCGTAATGTTTCATTTAAAAATCATGTTTTTCCCGCTTTGAAGCACGTATGTTTTCCCGCTTTTAAGCATGTTTAGGGGCGTTTTGGGGTGAAAATACTAATTGCATGACATGGAAAATTGGGTGTTCTAATGGGTAGTTAGGTTCTCCTCCTTCTCCTCTATGCTTTGTGACTTTTTGTGTATGTTTTGGGGGGAGAAATCCCACTTTGTGGACTGGAGGATCGGAGGGGAGAACCTGTCTGTCGGGCTGAATGGCGTCGAGGTTCAGGGACGCCTTTTAGAAAGGCGGCTCCCATCCACGACGCGATTTAGCCCCATTTGCCGACGCTATCTCTGGACTGATGAGCGTCCAGGGATAGGGACGCCTTTTCAAAAGGCGACTTGCGTGGACGACGCGTTTTAGTGGAAATTACCCCGTAGCATTGTCCCTGCTTCTGTCATTGTTAGGCGACGAAGGACAGCGACGCGTTTTAATAGGCTACCTATGGCAACGCCTTTTAGGCCATATTCTGAGGCCGAGATTTCATGAACCAGTTTAAGAGGCTTGAATGGTGTCGGCCTTGGGAGACACGATTCAAGACAGAATCATATTAATTCATGCTATTAATATATGTTTACACTGTTAGATAGTTCAATCAAATGCATGCTTTAACTATACTCGATGATGATGGATTCCATGTGACCGGATCGCACTGTGTCGTGTTTCGTGCGACCGCGGACTTCTTACATGACCGGATCGCACTGTGCTGTGTTTTGTGCGACTATGGACCTAGAGTGACAGTTGTAGCGCTTGACACCCTGGGTCGGTGTGGGTGGGACACAGCGCCGGTGGGAGCAGTGGCGGGGTGACGCCTAGTGAGAGAGGGTCACCTGGTGAACCCCGAGGTTAGCTAGTACTGGTGTAGGAGTGGTACCTGTGGAGTGTCACTCGTGCTGAGGGAAGGAGTAACCACCTGAGCCAGTTGGGCCGGAGTAGCTAGCGTGCTATCCGAGGGTTACTGTTTGGTCTCAGCGGGTCGATGTTTCCAACGTTTGGTTGTGTGGTTGACATGTTTTGACGAGACGCAGGTGGTAGGCTCCCTGGTAGAATGGTTTCTGAGATATGCATGTTACATTCCGAATGCGTGTGGTTTATATCTACAATTTGAAGTAGTAATTACTGCTTTACTTGCTTACTTTACCGTTATCTGTGTTACTGCACTTGTGGGTGCGTGAGTGGGTGGTGGGGATCGAAGGATCCCTACTGAGTCTTTTTGTTGAGACTCATCCCTACGGTTTTCAGGTGAGGGTTCCAAGCAGGCTTAGCGAGGAGAGTGCTGCTTTGGGTTGTGCGCCAGCAGCCATTGTTCCGAGATATGCCCCGATGTAGTTGTTATTTTATTTTCTGGCCTGTACGCTTAATTATTTCTTTTCAGTTGGAGTATGTAATTATTTGATGTGTCAAGTCGCATTGTAATAACTTTTAATTCTTGCACTTCCTTTTTAATTCAATGCGATGTGAATGTTTAGCTTAGTTAATTATTTATTTCCCAGACTTATCTAGATCCTAGTTTGGCTCCAAATTAATGATTCGGTACCCATTTAGTAATCGGATCCCTAATTATAGGGTGGCGGGTCGTTACACCAAATCCGTACAACAGTGGGATGCCACAAAACTCCTCAAATTGGACCTCAGTCCATCCACAAACCTCTCAGTCCGACGCTCCTCGTCTCCTAAAATAAAAATCACGAACCTTCCAAGCGAAACAAACTTCATCTGGTACTCAAGCACTATCATGCTTCTTTGGGTCAACTCCATAAATTCCCTCTCATTGGCCTTCTGGACATGCCTAGGGAAGTACTGCGCATTGAATTCCTTCACAAATGTCTCCCATGGAATCTCCCTGAGATTCCTATCTGCATACGACAAACTCTTCAAAATCGTCCACCAGTCGTAGGCATCATCCTTCAACATGAAGGTAGTCAACGAAGTCCTCTTAACTGCCGCACAATCCATGGTATCAAAAATCTTCTCCACCTCCCTCAACCAATGAACAGCCTCATCAGGGTCGGGACTGTAAGGAATCGCCATGAACGCAGCGGAAATAAAAATGATTCCATTGTATCGGTTGCTGGGGTTGTAAAACGGACATTAAAACTAACGCGGGAAGAACAGTTCTTCACCTTTGCGGGGTTTCGAATCTCCCGTGGATGATGCCGACTCGGTAATCGCGCACGCGCACGATCTCTAGAGGTATCCACACGAGTTCCCGCAGCAGACGCGATTTCCTCCTCGGCTTGCGTGCTCCGACCAGATCTCAAATCCACCATGCGCGGAGAGAGACAGATCCACTACGAGAAGGAGAGAGAGAGAGGAGAGAGAGAATTTGGGGAGTAAAATTTGTCCAACTAACTTTTTACCACTCCCCCTTGGCCCTCCTTATATAGAAATAAGGATAAGCACAACAGTTAATCCTCATGATTATCTAAGAGTTTGGCCTTGGATAATTCTCCATTAAATCTTCATGTTTATCCTGCAGCTTTTCACAAAAACCCAGATAAGCATGAAATTTAACATCTCTCACCGTCTGACGAGAACTCTTATGTGTATGACCCTCTAGGCCCATATATCAGTCCGGTTGCAGGCCCATTAAACTTAGAACTGTTTCTTGAGTTTAATATTTATTAATTAACATTTAAACATCATATGTTAAATGATTAATTTAATAAACAAGTGAATTATCATCTGATGATCAAATCACTTGGCCTTCTGATCATGAACAGCACCAAACACTACCTCATGATCCCAGAAGATATAAGGGATATTGTTCCCTTCAATTTAACCTTTCTGTCTGCCGATACCGCACAGATATAATCCTTCACTCATGCAATGTCCCGATAACGCAAGGGTATGGTTTTATAGTCAAACCCTCTATCGCATTATCCAAATGGATTCCAGTACACAGTTAATATCTAGAAAGACATCCCTTTCATTTGACCCTGGCCAGGGATTTCTGTGTACACATCCATGGGACATTCTCTCTCCAGTCTTATACCAAGAGTGAGTGATCCCTTGTTGTTCACTCAATTACCTTCGCAAGCTTTCCACTGTATCTGAAAGACCGATTATGGTGGACTTAATGGTTAAAGTCCACGAGTTAGAGAATCAAGATACAATGGTCCACAAACAAGGTATCATTGGTGACTCAGGTCAAAGGACCAACTGTGCTACTGCAACGATTGAATTCCCTGGTTGACTAATAGGTATAATTACCATCCAGGAATTCTTATTTGGGTCTGTTCAGTGAACTCATTCTCTAATGAGCACCCACTTGTTTGTCTTAGTGTCACCACACGAGTGAATGTGAGATCATTCACCCTCATCATATAAGCAGACATAACTTGTGTCGATCTTATCGGATATTTAATGTCCATCTCAAATATCCTATGATCGAGAACTATTTAAGACAATTGCCTTAGGATATTGATCTCACTATCACGATCTCATCATGATTCAATATCCCATACATTTGTCTATGGACCTTCATTACGATAGTCGTTTGCGAGAACTATTAAATGAAGAAATAAATGCCTTTATTAATAATCTGAACTAGAATGTACAATGATTGGCTTTGAGGCCACCCAATTCTAACATTCTCCCACTTGGACTATAGCCAATCACCCATGTGTCTAAGTCCCGTAGACTTAAGGTGACGTTCTAAATTGTTTTGAGACAATGGCTTAGTCAAGGGATCTGCTACATTATCTTCAGATGAGACTTTCTCAACTACTATATCTCCTCGGGCGATGATCTCACGAATCAGATGAAATCGTCTCAGAATGTGTTTTGACTTCTGATGTGATCTTGGCTCCTTCGCTTGAACAATTGCCCCATTGTTGTCACACAATAATGGAACAGGATCTGAAATGCTTGGAACGACTCCAAGCGCCGAGATGAACTTCTTCATCCAAACCGCCTCCTTGGCCGCTTCAGCTGCAGCAATGTATTCTGCTTCGGTCGTCGAATCTGCAGTTGTTTCTTGTTTGGAACTCTTCCAACTTACTGCACCTCCATTTAACATGAATACAAATCTAGACATGGATTTGCTGTCATCCATATCCGACTGGAAACTCGAGTCAGTAAATCCTCGAAGTTCCAAGTCGTTTCCTCCATAAACGAGAAATAGATCCTTAGTCCTTCTCAAGTATCTAAGGATGCATTTCACCGCCTTCCAGTGTTCCTCACCTGGATCAGCCTGATATCTACTAGTGACACTTAATGGGTGTGCCACATCAAGCCTAGTACATAGCATTGTATACATGATAGATCTTATTGCCGAGGCATAAGGAACTCTATCCATGTATGCTCTCTCTTCAGGCGTCTTGGGAGACATTTCTTTAGAGAGATAAATTCCATGCCTCATAGGAACAAGGCCTCTCTTAGAATTTTGCATGCCAAACCTTTTGACTATGGTATCTATGTACATAGATTGGGACAAGCCAAGCATCCTTTTGGACCTATCTCTATAGATCCTTATTCCCAGAATATAGGATGCTTCTCCCAAATCTTTCATGGAGAAGTTTTTGGATAACCAAGCCTTTACTGATGACAACATTCCTACATCATTCCCAATGAGTAGAATGTCATCAACATAAAGTACTAAAAAGGTAACCGCGCTCCCACTAGCCTTTTTGTATACACAAGGTTCATCTTCATTCTTAATGAAGTCATAAGATTTGATTGCTTCATCAAATCTTAAGTTCCATGTTCGGGATGCCTGCTTTAATCCATAGATGGATCTTTGCAGCTTGCATACCTTGCTTGAATGCTCTTTGGAAGTGAATCCTTCAGGTTGTATCATATACACCTCTTCTTGAAGGTTCCCGTTAAGGAATGCTGTTTTCACATCCATTTGCCATATTTCATAATCGTAGAATGCAGCGATAGCAAGAAGTATTCTGATTGACTTAATCATGGCAACTGGAGAAAAGGTTTCGTCATAGTCAATGCCTTGCCTTTGACGATATCCTTTTGCTACAAGCCTTGCCTTGTATGTGTCAATCTGTCCATCTGCCCCGATCTTTCTTTTAAAGATCCATTTACTGCCAATAGGTACTATACCTTCTGGCAGATCAACCACGTTCCAAACTTGGTTGGCATACATGGACTGAATTTCAGAATCCATTGCCTCTTGCCATTTTTCTTATTCATGACTATTTATGGCTTCAAGGTAGGTTTGAGGATCATCATCCTCATTTAAGTGCACTTTTGGTTTGCCTTCATCGATATGTCCAACATATCTTTCAGGCTGCTTAGGCACTCTACCTGATCTGCGAACCTTTTGTGTATCATCTTGAACAAGTTCTTGAGTCATTGGTTCAGTAGATGAACCATTGTTGATTTGTGTGTCTAGAATTTCTTCCAGTTCTATCTTGCTCCCACTGTCTTCTTTTGAAAGATATTCTTTCTCTAAGAAGACAGCTCTTTTTGCGACAAACACCCTTTGATCGCTGGGTTGATAGAAGTAATATCCAAACGTCTCTTTTGGATATCCCACAAATCTACATTTTTCTGTTCTGGAATCCAATTTGTCTGGATCATGTCTTTTGACATGTGCAGGACAACCCCAGACTCTAACATGCTTAAAGTCTGGTTTCTTTCCTTTCCATATCTCATATGGAGTGGAAGGTACTGACTTACTGGGAACTTTGTTCAACAGATATGCAGCAGTCAACAGTGCATATCCCCATAAAGAGATTGGAAGTTTGGCATAACTCATCATGGATCGTACCATATCTAATAGAGTACGATTTCTCCTTTCCGATACACCATTTAACTGAGGTGTATAGGGAGGAGTCCACTGAGAGAAAATACCATTATCCTTAAGATATTCTGTGAATTCTGTACTTAAGTATTCACCCCCTCGATCTGATCGAAGAGTTTTAATACTCTTTCCAGTCTGGTTCTCAACTTCGTTTTTAAACTCTTTAAATTTCTCAAAGACTTCTTACTTATATTTCATTAAATATATGTAGCCATATCTTGAGAAATCATCTGTAAATGAAACAAAGTATGAGTAACCACCCATAGCATGAGTGGACATTGGACCACATACATCACTATGTATTAGTTCCAATAAGTCCTTAGCTCTTTCTCCATGTCCTGAGAATGGAGCTTTGGTCATCTTTCCCATGAGACAAGCTTCAAAGGTTGCAAATGATTCATAATCAAATGGATCAAGATATCCATTCTTTTGCAACCTTATGATCCTGTCCTCATTTATATGACCTAGTCTACAATGCCATAGGTACAATTTATTCACATCCTTATCTAAGCGTTCAAGAGAATTATTTACCAGACAAACATCATATGAAATATCAAGTAAATATAAACCATTCAATAAATACCCGGAAGCAAACAATTTGTCTCCTTGATAAATTGAACAACCTTTATTCTCTAGTTTCATAGAATATCCTTGTCTATCTAAACATGAAATAGATATGATATTCCTAATAATGGTTGGAACATAATAACAATCTATCAGTTCCAGAAAGTCTCCTGACGGCATCTGAAGTCTTGCTGTCCCCACAGCTAACGCAGCAACTTTTGCTCCATTCCCGAGCCTCAGATCCACGTCTCCGCGGTTCAATCTTCTCTTACTTGTTAACACCTGCAAGTTATTGCAGATATGAGAAACACATCCAGTATCTAATACCCAGGATGTTGATTCTCTATAAGACAAGTTAAGATCGATCATGAGAATACCTGAAGCTTCACCAAGCTTCTCCTTTGCTTTTTCTGCAAGATAAATCTTGCAGTTTCTCTTCCAATGACTTCTTTATGGCAGTGGAAACACTGACCTTTATCATTGACTTTAGCTTTGTCCTTTTGTGCCGCCGGTTTGCTTTTCACTTGCTTCTTAGGCTTACCTTTCTTAAAGGTCTGTCCAGCTTTCCTTTTCTTGTTGGTCTTACCAACAAGTATTACACTTGGCTTATCTTTTTGGATAGTGCCTTCAGCTGTCTTCAACATGTTGAGCAGCTCAGCTAGTGAAACTTCAATTTTGTTCATATTGAAGTTGATAATGAATTGTGAAAATGAATCTGGAAGGGACTGTAGGATTAAGTCAATGCTCAGGTCATTGTTCATAACAAAGCCCAGCACAGCAAGCCTCTCAATCCATTCTATCATCTTGAGCACATGAGTTTGCACAGATGTGCCCTCGCTCATTCTGGTCCTAAACAATTTCTTAGATATCTCAAATCTTTCTGTTCTGGATTGTTCACCAAACAACTCTTGTAGGTGATTCATAATGGTCTTAGGTTCCATGTTATCATGCTGTCGCTGCAGTTCATTGTTCATTGAACCGAGCATATAACACTGGACCTTGACAGAGTCCTCCTTCCAATTTTCATACATCATTAATTCATCTTCGTTAGCATTATCACCGGGTTGCACTGGATCTGGTTGATCCAGGACATAGGCTAGCTTTTCGCACCTGAGGACAATCTTCAGGTTGCGTAACCAGTCAATGTAATTTGGTCCCGTGAGTTTGTTTGCATCAAGTATGCAACGGAGGGGGTTAGGTGACGACATAGCGACCTACATGGAAATATATAAAATGAGCAGATAGTTCTAAAATCAGATTTAGGACTTTTAATTTAGATTTATGCTCCCACTATTTTTCGGCGATCTGTATTACCCTCTAAGATACAGAACGGGAGATTCCGGTGATCTCCTAGTGGGGATCAGAATCCTTCGGGCAACATGCATGTGACCTTGTGGTAGCACAACAAATCACATCAAGTCCCTTAGGCAGTCAACTCTTGACAGTTGCAACGTTTTGCAATATCCAATCGATTTAACCCCTGAATCAGAATGACCTTGTGGTAGCACAACAAATCAATTTGATTCAGTTAAGTTTATCCATCATTACTTAGATGACATGAATTCATAGTGCAATCCTTGTGGTAGCACAACAAAACTACACTATTTGTCCATTCATCTTAATGACACCACATGTCGCAGACCTAGTTTAATTTCTAAATCAAACAGACCTTGTGGTAGCACAACAAATCCGTTTAAGATAAGAATTATCCTAAGATCTATAATGATGGTGGGTTACGTGGATTATTCTTAATATCTCACGTTTACAACTTAAGTTTTAAAAGAGGGATTTGATTTTGATTTGTAAAAAATCGTGCTATCAATAGTATTTCAATTTGAAGTATCAATATACTTAATAGAAATATATATAAGATAGCATAGTCCACAAATATCACATATGTGCAGAAAAATTAAATGGGGATGATCATGGACTGTTAAAGCTACTATGGAATCATCGGAGCCAAACGATGATCCATAATAGGATCCTAATGTGAAAACAGCAACACTGGTTCCATTTGATGCGAGTCCTTCCTCCAGAGGTGTCTTCAGAAGATCCCGTCCTCTTAGCATAATCCAATACATTTAAATATGAAATTCAGGACTCGCAGGTCCACAAATGTACATTTAAACATTTAGAAATCTTGATCTTATCAAGGGGAGTACAATCTTATAGGAAGGTAGAAAGTACACTTGGATTAAGAGAGAGGAGGACACGCAGGTCCTATTTAAAATACCAAATGAAATAAGCATCGCATCCATTCACATCATTCATCACATGAAAATTCTAAGTCCATGATCATCCCACCATAAAACACATCACATGCATCACAATCATCACATAATTGCTGTTTGGTATTAAATTTTATAAATATAAAATTATAATACCAATTAGTTTTCGAAATAACATTTATTTCAGCATAATCAATAATATTCAAAACATTATTGACAAATAAACTAACTAAACCATTCAGTTAATCTAAATACAAATTCAAACAATTTGAACATTAAGAGTAATCAAGTTATGCATGAAATCAGTTTAAAACAATTTTAAACTAATCAATTTAACAGGGAAATTAATTATCTAAAACAATTTTAAATAATTAACTATCACCCTATTAATAACAAAGCCCTTTAAGTGACTAACAGTTATTAAACACTTTAATAAGCTGTTAATAATCATAAAAATTAATTAATAACATTTATTAATTATTCTTATAATTTTTCTGTTTTAAAACAATTTTAAAACAGGCTAAAACGGGCTAAAATTGGGTTTAAAGGGGTTTAAACATGTATTTAAAAACAATTTTAAAACCAAAAATAAATGGGCCCAGCCCATTAGGGCCCAATTGGCCCGGACCCGGACCCTGGTCCGACCAGGGTCGAGCCCTGGCTCGGCTAGGGTCGAGCCCTAGTCGAGCCAGGGGCTCTGGCTCGGCCAGGGTCGAGCCCTGGTCGAGCCAGGGCGCCGCCCGGCCCCTGCCCGGTCCGACCGGGTCGGGACCGGGCGGCTCGGCCCGTTCACCATCGTTTCGACCGGCCCCCTATCATCTTCCTATAACCAGCAAACCCTAACCGCAGGCCGGCGGTTGCAGGGCGGTGGCGCCGGCGGCCAGCCCCCCCCCCGGCGGCGGCGGCCCCGGCCCGCGGTACCCCCGGCGCCGGCGACGTGCCCGGCGCCGGCAGGGCCGCCGGTGACCGGCGTTGGGGGAGAAATCAAGCCCCAAAAACCCCAGAAAATCTGATTTTCAGGTTTTTAAATCCGACTTTGGGCTCGATTTCGAGGACCTCCAAGGGCACTCCGGTGCCGATCTCCATGCCCAATGCGAAGTGGTGACTATCACCAAGAGATCTAGAGATTCGGCCGGCCATCCCAACGCTTGGGATGCACGTACGAAGCCGCCGAAGTACCCCGGTTCATCATTACATGAAGAACTAGGAAAAACCCAAATAAAAATCCGAAAAATACAGAAAAATAATCAAATTGATCGTGATCATCATATGAACACTAATCTGTCATTTTTAATCGGATTATTCTCAAGAACACGTACAATACGGGTTCTTCACGCATAACGAGAAAACACACAAAACGGTGCTGTTTTACAACCGAACCAGCAAACCTGGCTCTGATACCACTGTAAGGAATCGCCATGAACGCAGCGGAAATAAAAATGATTCCATTGTATCGGTTGCTGGGGTTGTAAAACGGACATTAAAACTAACGCGGGAAGAACAGTTCTTCACCTTTGCGGGGTTTCGAATCTCCCGTGGATGATGCCGACTCGGTAATCGCGCATGCGCACGATCTCTAGAGGTATCCACACGAGTTCCCGCAGCAGACGCGATTTCCTCCTCGGCTTGAGTGCTCCGACCAGATCTCAGATCCACCATGCGCGGAGAGAGATAGATCCACTACGAGAAGGAGAGAGAGAGAGGAGAGAGAGAATCTGGGGAGTAAAATTCGTCCAACTAACTTTTTACCACTCCCCCTTGGCCCTCCTTATATAGAAATAAGGATAAGCACAACAATTAATCCTCATGATTATCCAAGAGTTTGGTCTTGGATAATTCTCCATTAAATCTTCATGTTTATCCTGCAGCTTTTCACAAAAACCCAGATAAGCATGAAATTTAACATCTCTCACCGTCTGACGAGAACTCTTATGTGTGTGACCCTCTAGGCCCATATATCAGTTCGGTTGCAGGCCCATTAAACTTAGAACTGTTTCTTGAGTTTAATATTTATTAATTAACATTTAAACATCATATGTTAAATGATTAATTTAATAAACAAGTGAATTATCATCTGATGATCAAATCACTTGGCCTTCTGATCATGAACAGCACCAAACACTACCTCATGATCCCAGAAGATATAAGGGATACTGTTCCCTTCAATTGAACCTTTCCGTCTGCCGATACCGCACAGATATAATCCTTCACTCATGCAATGTCCCGATAATGCAAGGGTATGGTTTTATAGTCAAACCCTCTATCGCATTATCCAGATGGATTCCAGTACACAGTTAATATCTAGAAAGACATCTCTTTCATTTGACCCTGGCCAGGGATTTCTGTATACATATCCATAGGACATTCTCTCTCCAGTCTTATACTAAGCGTAAGTGATCCCCTGTTGTTCACTCAATTACCTTCGCAAGCTTTCCACTGTATCTGAGAGACTGACTATCGTGGACTTAATAGTTAAAGTCCACAAGTCAGAGAATCAAGACACAATGGTCTACAAACAAGGTATCATTGGTGACTCAGGTCAAAGGACCAACTGTGCTACTGCAACGATCGAATTACCTGGTTGACTAATAGGTATAATTACCATCCAGGAATTCTTATTTGGGTCTGTTCAGTGAACTCATTCTCTAATGAGCACCCACAAGTTTGTTTTAGTGTCACCACACGAGTGAATGTGAGATCATTCACCCTCATCATATGAGCAGACATAACTTGTGTCGATCTTATCGGGTATTTAATGTCCATCTCAAATATCCTATGATCGAGAACTATTTAAGACAATTGCCTTAGGATATTGATCTCACTATCACGATCTCATCATGATTCAATATCCCATACATTTGTCTATGGACCTTCATTACGATAGTCGTTTGCGAGAACTATTAAATGAAGAAATAAATGCCTTTATTAATAATCTGAACTAGAATGTACAATGATTGGCTTTGAGGCCACCCAATTCTAACAGGGACGACCGGTAAAATGAGGCGACTTCAGCTTCAAGAATCTCTTCAGAGCAGCTGAAGGCCCTCCTCGAGTACTAAAACTCTCACTAGGGTCTCGAGTCTGGTATCTAGCCATCGTGTCCATTATAGCCTCCATGAAACGCTCCATATTCGGCCTACCGGCCTCAAATCCACTAGGGACATCTCCCCGCTCTCTAATAACTGGCATCCTCTTCCTAGGATCCATCTAATCGCCTACAATCACAAAAATCAAAAAGTTCTAATTAGAATCCTAAAACCTACACTACCGTCGTGCCTGTACGGGATAATGTAATTATTTGCCGAAATTATGATATTTAACCTAGTTATTCATCTATTTGCTAGACTGAACGCTCTGATACCAACTGTAACGACCCGCCACCCTATAATCGGAGATCCGATTATTAAATGGGTACCGAATCATTAAATTTGAAGCCAAACCAGGATCTCGATAAGTCTGGGAAATAAATGATAAACTAAATTAAACATTCACATCACATCGAATTGTAAAAGAAGTGCAGAAATTAAAAATTATTACAATTCGACTCGACTCAACAAATAATTACATACTCCAACTGAAAAAGAAATAATTAAGCGTACAGGCTATAAAAGGAAATAACAACTATATCGGGGCATACCCCGAAACAGCGGCTGCTGGTGCGCAACCCAAGGCAACACTCTCCTCGCTATGCCTGCCTGGAACCCTCACCTGAAAACCACAGGAGGTGAGACTCATCGAAAAAGACTCAGTAGGGATCCTTCGATCCCCACCACCCACTCACACACCCAATACACAAATATAAGCAATTTAACTAAATAAAGCGGTAACACAATTTCGATATAAAACGCACGCATTTATAACAGTAACATGTACGATTCTAAAACTACCACGGAGTCCACAACTAGCGTTTCGGCTAAGCACACAAGTCACACGACCGAACGCGGAAAACACCGACCTGCTGAGACCAAACAGCAACCCCTCGGATAGCACACTGGCTACTCTGCCCTGACACGGCTCAAGGTGGTCCTGCTTCCCCCAGCACGAGTGATACTCCGAATGTACCACTCCCACACCAGTACTAGCTATACCCCGGGGTACACCAGGTGACCCTCTCTCTAGGCATTACCCCACCACTCCCACACCGGCGCCGTGTCACTCCCACACCTACACAGGATGCCTAAGCGCTAACAACTGTCACTCTAGGCCCACGATCGCACAAAACGCAACACGGTGAGATCTGATCACGTAGAATTCATCATCCTCGAGTATGATTTCAAAACATGCATTTATCCAACTATCTAACAATGTAAACACATGTTAATTACATGCTTTAATGAGATTCTGTCTTGAATCGCGTCGCCCAAGGCCGACGTCATTCAAGACCCCTAAACTGGTTCATGTGAACATGAGCGTCGGAATATGGCTTAAATCGCGTCGTTCAAAGGGGTCGCCATTTAAAAGGTGTCGCTGTCCCTAGTCGCCTAATAATGACAGAAGCAGAGACAGGCCTCGAGGTGATCTGAACTTAAAACCCGTCGTGCGCGGAAGTCGCCATTCAAAAGGCGTCGCTGTCCCTGGATGCTAAGCAATCCAGAGACAGAGTCTGTTATCTGGGCTAAATCGCGTCGCGGGTGGAAGCCGCCTTTTGAAAAGGCGTCGCTGTCCCCCGACGCCGTTTAACCCTCACAGATAGGTTCTCCTTCCGCCATCTCCCAAGTCACAAGGCGGGATTTCTCCCCCAAATCGTACAAAAAAAACACCCCAAAGTAGAGGGGGAGGAGGAGAACCTAAATATCCATTTAAAGACTTAATTTCTCATTACATGCAATTAGTGTTTTCATCCCAAAAACCTCCTAAACATGTTCCAAAATGGAAAAAAACATGGTTTTAAACGAAATACAACAGGGATCATCACCCTACCGGTTGTTCGAACTCCTCCTAGCTCCAAGCCGCCATCCCGCCTCGCCACACGCCGCCGCCGGTACCACCGTGGATGCCGTTACTCCACCGGGACGTCGGCCGCCGTCCGGAGAGAAATGCGCCACAGAGGAAGTGGTGGTGGTAGTGAAGGAAGTTGGGAGGTTAATGAAATGGAGGGAGAGGAGGAATGGGGAGAGGAAATCAAGGAGAGGGGGAAAGGAGTGCTGGAGAGTCGGAGGGAAGAGAGGAGAGAGAAGAGAAAGGAGAGAATAAGGGAAAGGAGGGAGGGTTCGCAGGGTCAAACAGAAACTGGGAAAAAGCGTTGTCCAAGCCCGACGTCATTCAGACGACAAGACCGAGCCGTACTCTGACAAACCAGGGTTGTAAGGACTGAGGTTTCGGGTTCAGTATTCGGGTCGGGTTCGGGCCGGATCTCCTGGTTTGGACTCTGAGGGGGGTCTTGAAATTTCTGACTGAATGACGTCAGCACTGCTCGATGCCTTTCAAAAGGCGTCAGGTTGTGTGGACGCCATTTAGGTCTGCTTGTTGTTGTGCCATGATCGTTCCAAATTGTGCGTCGTTAAACACTCATGAAAACGTTCAATCTAAATTTATCCGGCTCACTCAAATCAGATTTTGGAAATTTAATAATGGTGAGTCCGAGTTGAACCACAGGGAGTTAAGATTTTAATTTTGAAAACCTTAGATTTTAATTATCTAAAAAAATTGGAAATTTGAATTGATTAATTAACTATCTAATTAAATCAAACTAAGTTTACGAATTTAACTAACCTAATTAAAGCACAAATATAACCATATTTAAAATTGAGAAGAGAGAGAGATTAACAAAATATTGTAAAAATAACAAAACTTCTAAATTGAACACAACTAAGCAAATTATAACAACACAAAAAAAAAAAGCTATTGTTTAATTGTGTAAACTACTAACCCACCCTAATTAAATAAACTACTAACTAAGAAAATATCATTAAACATCAAATATCCAGCAACTACCCCTAATTAAATAACCTAATACTAGACTAGTGGGGAGGGAAAAGAAAGAGCATAATAACAGCAGCTTTTGTGGGTTGCCGGCTGCTTGCTTGCTGGCTTGATGGATGCTTGGATGAGCAGGCTACGTGGAGAAGCTGCTGGAGATTGGGACAGCACGTGGAGGTTAGGTGGAGCTGCTGCTGCATGCTGGAAGAGCTGTCACTACTGCATGGACGGATTGCTGTTGTTGACGTGGAGGAACTTGGAGAAGGCACAGAGGCGCTGGAGCAGCTGTTGGTGCTTGGGCGGTTGCTGCATGCATGCAGCGTGGAGGAGCTGTTGGAAGGGGTGCTGGCTGTGGAGCTGTTGCTGGTGCGAGCATGCGGGAAGAGCTGCAGTGGCTTGCCGGCAGCTGCATGCGACGCAGAGGACGTGCATGGGAGGTGCTGGCCTGCAGGAGACGCTGGAATAAGTTGGGTAGTGTTGCTGACTGCTGCGTGGAGAACAGGCTGGAGGAGGTTGCCGGCGCGTGGGATGCTGCTGGAACAACTGCTGGCCACGTGCATGGGCAGCGCGTGCCCGGAGGTGCAGCTGCTGGTTGATGTGCGTGGATGGCTGTGCTGGTGAGAGGGTTAACAGAGGGAGAGAAAGAGAGAAACCGAGAGAAGGATAACCGGAGGGAAAGAAAGAGAGAACTATGTGGGAGAGATAACAGAAGGAAAGAGAGAGCAACCGAGAGAAAGCAGAGACGGAGAGAAGAAGAGAGGTCTGCGGGAGATTAAACGAGAGAGTGGAGCTCGGAGAGAGAGAGGAAAATAACCGAGAAGAGAGAAGGAGAGCTGCGTAGAGGAGGAATAGAAGAGAGAATAGAAGAGCTGGGAAGAGAGGAGGAGGGCTGCGGGGAGGAAGCTGGGAAAAAATAAAAATGGAGAGGGTGGAGAGTAGGGGTTGTGGGAATTTATAGAGAGGAAGAGAGAATCGGATTTAGAAAAGGAAAGAGATTAAAGGAGAGGAAAAAGAAACTGGAGAAGAAATAGGATTCAAATTTCTAAAACGAGAGAGAGAGAGAGAGGATTTTTAAAATAAAGGAAGGGATGTGTTTAGGAAATTGGAGAGGCGGAAGGAAATAGTGGGTTTTAGGAAACTCCAGCGAAGGAAGGAATCAAATTGTATTTTTACCCCTGTTTTAGTTGAAATTCGCACACTAGACCTCCCCCAAATTTCCGAAAACTCCACCAGCTGCACTGCGTCATCGGCATGTCCTGTTCACATAAAATAAATATAAATTAGCGCATTATCATAAAAATATCATCATATTTATTCATTTCGTCTCGGTTTTGTCGAGAAACCGCAAATGCGCTATACTCCTTTGATCACATGAAATGACGATGTTTTTAAGTCAGAATTTGATGAAATTGGTACCGTTGGACTTGTTACACAGTTATCTATCATTTCATGCTATTTTGCAAATAAAAACATGAGTATGATGCATATGATTGTCTTTAAATGATCAATTTAACACTTTATCACACCCCCCAACTTACTCATTGTTAGTCCCTTAGCAATGCAAATAAAGAAAAGTTAGGACAAATAATGAATTATCATGCTTCATTTGTAGTATCTTTCACAATCAATTTAAGTGGTAGCCATTTGGTTGAGCTAAAAGTTTTCATATCCCACAATATTTTGATTCAGACAGGTGGTTGTGCATGAAATTTGACACACTTAGAACTCGTTTCCGACCTTTCTGGTATATTCTTACCTTTACTACCCTTTAGATAAGACTACTTGGGGAGGAGAAGAGAATAAAAGATTTCCCGATCAGTCAGTGAGGACCGTTTTTCAGTTCCCGTCCCAACTCAGCACTTTTCACGACTTGGTCATATTTTTGATACGATGGACTTTTTAACATGGCGTTTTTTTTTCATTTTATTGTACTTTTGCTTTTGAGAGTGCGTACTTTTTGTCACTCTCTTTGAATTGCCTGAGGGGAGGTGCGTACTTTTTGCCACCTACCTTCCTTTACCTCTTTTAACGCCTTCTATTGCCTTTAGTGTTTACAGCTGTCCATTTTAAATGACCGCCTCTTTTAGAGTGCTGAGTGGGACAGTCCCCTATTATAGATCCTACACATTCCTTTCGTTCAACCCAAAAGAAAAATTAGAATAAGTAGTCTTATCCTTGATGTTAATTCCAGCATTTCTATACTTTTAAGTCCTTGTATTTATTCTAAGTTGCCGTGTGTGTGTGAAAATCATCATGCCGTAGATTTTTGTAAAGTGGGATATTTAAACTTTAAAGGCTCTTTAACCAATGTGACTAACAGAAAACTGATTTGTTTAAGATTTACTTAATGAGACATGATTTTCATGCAATTTTCATAGGATGTGAGAAGAAGTTTTAAAAATTTGACCATTTTTCAGTGAAAGGTATCAGTTTTCTTCAAAAGATTTCCAATAAATGCATATCAAATTGATTGTCCCACCCCCCAACTTGATTGACATTGTCCTCAATGGCATAAAAGATATGGAAAACATGTCAGCCAGAAGAGAATTTGTGAAGGAGCGAAACAACCTGTAATGAAGATGATGCGACGTACCCACGGCGATTACTGCTCAGGGACCTAAAAGGAAAGAAATACAAAAACTGAAGTAAAATGTTGGGTTGCCTCCCAACAAGCGCTAAGTTTATCGTCTTCAGCCAGACGGAATGTGCATACTATCCAATGCCCACTAGCACAAATTTCAGTGCATGCATTTTGAAGTTTGTTGGTTGGGGTGCACTCAGCATTGCAAGTAGCTGATGACTCAGACTGTTATCATTGAGGTTCCAGAGAAAATAATTTTTCAACATGGTCAATGAGATATTGGTTTTACTTGATTCATAGGCCATGTCAACTACGTACCCTGCTTCTTGTCTTTGACTAAATTGAAGGACTTGATCCTCGATAAAAAGATCAAAAGTTCCCAGAATGATGGGTCATTGATTCAATGTAGGGGATGATCCAATGTCGAAGATGGGGAAATCAGCAAATATGTGGCTCCTATCTATCTGAATAAGAGTATCTTGGATCATGTCATGTGGCTGCTTAATGAAATGATCAATTGATTGCAAAGCAACCGACGTGCACTTTAATTTGTGGATTCCAAATTTCTCAAAGATAGAGACTAAGAATAGGTTCAGTTTGGCCTCAAATTTTAATAAAATCCAGTAAAGATTGATGTTATCGATATTGTAAGAATTGAGTTGGGCAACACCGTGAGTTTCTTTGAGAAAATGGTTGTTGATGTGGACTTGGCCCAATGATTCCATCACCTCCTTGAGTCGGGCCAGCTTTTGGAGGCTATAGGGCTTAGATTCTCTAACACTCGGGAAACGGATCATAGGTAGGTGAATATCTGGGCTCTCACTAGAATCTTTCTCGTCTCCTTCATCTCCCTCCAACTAACCCTCAATAGGCTCTTCTTGATGATTAGCTAAGTCTATGGCTTCAGTTTTCTCTTGATGCAATTCCTTAAGATTATCCACTTTCAGATCCATTAGGAAGAAGAAATATTCAAGATCTGGACCATCATGTGTATTTAATTCCTCTGTGGGAAATAGAAAGTGTTCAAAGTCCCGATCAGTATTAAGCAAATCACTCATTTCTCCTTCTCCTTTTTCCTTCAAGCTCTCCTCAAGAGAGATAGGTGTGATCATGACTTCACTTTGCAGGTCAGTCTGAGGGTTTTCCATCTTCTCTCTATCCACCTAGTGTATATCTTCCAGAATATCCACTTTCTCTATTGGGAAGAAAAAATATTCGAGGTTCGGACTAGCATGTATATTGACTTCCACTATGGGGAACATGAAATGTTCAAAATCCGGATTAACCTCTAAAAGATCACTCACTTCCCCTTCTCCTTTTCTATCACTTAAGCTTTCCTCAGGACAGACAGGTATGATCATAGATGCATCTTGTTGACCAGTCTCAGGATTTTTCATAGATTGATTCATGTGAGCATTCCCTATTCTCACCTGATGCGACTCCGTAAGATTCTCTCTGTTTTCAACATCAGGCATGATGTGACCATTACCGGATTGAACGATGTCAAGTTGAATTTGTGAGTTGATTTGTTGGTCAAAATCAGGTGAAAAAGATTGCAGATTTTCAATGGGCTAGATAAGCACTTCTTCTAAATCCATCCTTAGATTAGTTTCAGTCAAACAGTCAACTAGGGCCTGCATTCTACCAATGGTTTGTTGTTGGGCCAAGACTATTTGTTCAAGTTGCATGAATTGATCATCTTGAGAATGCGGATAATTGGGCTGATAATCATACTGCGAAGAATAAGAATATGTCGAATAATTTGATTGGAAGCAAGGTGGACAAGAGCTTGTGGACAATGGATAATCGGAGTGTCCATGATTGTGGGCCAAACCACTAGAGTAGACTTGGAATTGGGGCCAATCCGAGAAGTCTTGGATAGCTAGACTTGGAGCTTGGGCCTGGTGAGGTGGAAATTGAAGAGCAGGTGGGATATCATAATGGTCTTGATTGGCCCAAATGGGGCATCTCTCTTGATAGGTATATGATTGTGTGAGAGATGAGGACGGTTCTGGGCCCAAAACCAGAAGTTGATCAATTGTGTGGGCCAAGTTGTCTAGCTTATCTAATCTGTGAGCCAAATCCATATTAGGTGGTGGAGGGAAAGGTGTGATGGTATTAAGACATGGGCCAAGAAATTGGTTCATTTGAGTCCACTCCATGTTGAAAATCTTTTTTTTTTTTTTTTTTTATTAATGATGCAAACAAGTTATCACACAATTATTCCTAAGATAACTATGGTTAAACTAGCCTACATGATGTGTTTCTCACAAATTAATCTACGTTTAATTCAAGTCCACCCTCACAATTATCAATCGGCCAGGTAAGAGGTGGGGTGGTGGGAGGCTCTCCCTACTTTCGTAGGGACCTAATTAAAGAACCACCGACCCACTTAGGCGTTTACCATTGGACCTCTAGCCTTAGACATCGGTCTCCAAAAGTGATAGTGGGCTCAAGCTAGACCCAAATCTCATTGTGAACCCTAAATTGAATTCCTACTCACTTTTAATGGGCTTGGGTTAGTGAAAGAGTGCAAAGGATGGTTGTTTTTGGGCCAAGGAAGGGTAGTCAAATCCCCACCTTATTTTGTTAATGGACTTGCCCTTAAGATATTTTTATGTGAAGTGCACAACCAATTCAAACAAGGGGTTCTATGCAATCATGGAAATGCATGAACATGGTATTTAAGGAAGGTAGAAATCTCACCTTGTCCCCCGCAATCTTCAACAAAATGGAAATTTACAAGAAAGGAAACATTCTAAAAATGCAGTCCTAAATGATGCATGACCTAACATGGAAGGTTTCTAATCTTGGAAATGGAGATTTTTAAATTTGGACGTTCTTCTTTTTGTTCCTTTTTTTTTAGTTAATGGAAATCTATCTAAATTAGAAACTACAAAAATGGAAACTAACTAAAGTCAGGAAATTGAAACATAGAAAGTTGGAACACACTTACCATGATTTCGCTTTCCATTTTTTTTTTTTTCAATATACATGCAAAAATAAGAAAAATAAGGTTAGCTAAAGATTAATTACACTAAATCCAAGATAATCAAAATTAAAAATCTAACTCCCCGGCAACGGCGCCAAAAATTGATCGTTCCAAATTGTGCGTCGTTAAACACTCATGAAAACGTTCAATCTAAATTTATCCGGCTCACTCAAATCAGATTTTGAAAATTTAATAATGGTGAGTCCGAGTCGAACCACAGGGAGTTAAGATTTTAATTTTGAAAACCTTAGATTTTAATTATCTAAAAAAATTGGAAATTTGAATTGATTAATTAACTATCTAATTAAATCAAACTAAGTTTACGAATTTAACTAACCTAATTAAAGCACAAATATAACCATATTTAAAATTGAGAAGAGAGAGAGATTAACAAAATATTGTAAAAATAACAAAACTTCTAAATTGAACACAACTAAACAAATTATAACAACACAAAAAAAAAAGCTATTGTTTAATTGTGTAAACTACTAACCCACCCTAATTAAATAAACTACTAACTAAGAAAATATCATTAAACATCAAATATCCAGCAACTACCCCTAATTAAATAACCTAATACTAGACTAGTGGGGAGGGAAAAGAAAGAGTATAATAACAACAGTTTTTGTGGGTTGCCGGCTGCTTGCTTGCTGGCTTGATGGATGCTTGGATGAGCAGGCTACGTGGAGAAGCTGCTGGAGATTGGGGCAGCACGTGGAGGTTAGGTGGAGCTGCTGCTGCATGCTGGAAGAGCTGTCACTACTGCATGGAGGGATTGCTGCTGTTGACGTGGAGGAACTTGGAGAAGGCACAGAGGCGCTGGAGCAGCTGTTGGTGCTTGGGCGGTTGCTGCATGCATGCAGCGTGGAGGAGCTGCTGGAAGGGGTGCTGGTTGTGGAGCTGTTGCTGGTGCGAGCATGCGGGAAGAGCTGCAGTGGCTTGCCGGCGGCTGCATGCGACGCAGAGGACGTGCATGGGAGGTGCTGGCCTACAGGAGACGCTGGAATAAGTTGGGTAGTGTTGCTGACTGCTGCGTGGAGAACAGGCTGGAGGAGGTTGCCGGCGCGTGGGATGCTGCTGGAACAACTGCTGGCCACGTGCATGGGCAGCGCGTGCCCGGAGGTGCAGCTGCTGGTTGATGTGCGTGGATGGCTGCGCTGGTGAGAGGGTTAACAGAGGGAGAGAAAGAGAGAAACCGAGAGAAGGATAACCGGAGGGAAAGAAAGAGAGAACTATGTGGGAGAGATAACAGAGGGAAAGAGAGAGAAACCGTGAGAAAGCAGGGACGGAGAGAAGAAGAGAGGTCTACGGGAGATTAAACGAGAGTGAGGACCTCGGAGAGAGGGAGGAAAATAACCGAGAAGAGAGAAGGACAGCTGCGTAGAGGAGGAATAGAAGAGAGAATAGAAGAGCTGGGAAGAGAGGAGGAGGGCTGCGGGGAGGAAGCTGGGAAAAAATAAAAATGGAGAGGGTGGAGAGTAGGGGTTGTGGGAATTTATAGAGAGGAAGAGAGAATCGGATTTAGAAAAGGAATGAGATTAAAGGAGAGGAAAAAGAAACTGGAGAAGAAATAGGATTCAAATTTCTAAAACGAGAGAGAGAGTGAGGATTTTTAAAATAAAGGAAGGGATGTGTTTAGGAAATTGGAGAGACGGAAGGAAATAGTGGATTTTAGGAAACTCCAGCGAAGGAAGGAATCAAATTGTATTTTTACTCTTGTTTTAGTTGAAATCCGCACACTAGACCTCCCCCAAATTTCCGAAAACTCCACGAGCTGCACTGCGTCATCGGCATGTCCTGTTCACATAAAATAAATATAAATTAGCGCATTATCATAAAAATATCATCATATTTATTCATTTCGTCTCGGTTTTGTCGAGAAACCGCAAATGCGCTATACTCCTTTGATCACATGAAATGACGATGTTTTTAGGTCAGAATTTGATGAAATTGGTACCGTTGGACTTGTTACACAATTATCTATGATTTCATGCTATTTTGCAAATAAAAACATGAGTATGATGCATATGATTGCCTTTAAATGATCAATTTAACACTTTAACATGCCACGTGGGCGGGTTTCGGGCCGCGAAAGTACGGCCCTTGTCACATCGTCTGAACGGCGTGCATATTGGTCGACGCCATTCAGACTGTGACCTCTGCGATGTCAGGGTACGGCGCCAGAGCGTTGTCAGTACGGCCTGTCCTGACGTCTGAACGGCGTCCGTGGAGAGTGACGCGTTTCAGACCGCTGTCAGTACGGCCCATCCTGTCAGATTGATTGGCGTCTGCCTCGATCGACGCGTTTTAGCTGGATTCAGATTGACCCCGCGAGCCTCCCCTTCTTTCCCTCATTCTCGCCTTCACTCTCTCTCTCCTCGCCCTCTCCACCCTCTCCGACTCTCTTTTCCCCTTCCCTTCCTCTTCTTCCTCTTCCACCACTCCAACACCTCCCTACCTCTCACCTCTACCTCTACCACTTCCTTCGCGGCGTCCCATTCTCCGGACGGCGGCCGACGTCCCGGCGGAGTGGCGGCGTCCTCGAGGGTACCGGCGGCGGTTTGCCGTGCGGCGGGTCGGCGGCACGGAGTTCGGTAGAGTTCAAGAACCGGTAGGGGGACGAACCTTGCATGTGTTGCTCGTGATTTTCCTTGGCATGGCATGATGTGTTTTGGGGTAGAATGTGCATGTTTAGGGGGTTTTCTTGTGGGAATGGCCGTGCTCGTGAGCGTGGATTTGTAGCATGCTTGTGGTGGTCGAATTCCTTTTCCTCCCCCTTCTGTTTTGGAGCTTTTTCGGGGTGTTTGGGGTTAAGGGAGAAACCCTCGGATCGAACCAGGAAACCAGGTTTTTGGCGCTAAACGGCGTCGTGCCTAGTCGACGCCTTTTAAAAGGACGTCAGGGCAGTACGACGCCTTTTAGGGCAGAAACCTCCATGTTCGAGGTTTCGCGAGTTAGGGGTTCTGGCGCTAAATGACGTCATGAATGGACGACGCCTTTCGGAAGGACGTCGGGCCATCATGACGCCATTTAGGCAGGAAATCACCCCGAGTGAAGGTCTGTAAATCCGGGATTTCGGTGTGAATGGCGTCTGAGAGCTCTGACGCGTTTCAAACGACGGCTTCCCAGGTGGACGCGTTTTAAGGAATAATCTGTCTTTAAATGAATCTATTTGAGGGTCTTGAATGGCGTCGACCTTGGTCGACGCGATTCCAGACAGGAATGCTTAACTCCTGTTATTTATCACATGTTTCACGATTGGATAGTTCGAATGCATGCTTTAAGCTGTACGCTGAGACGGAGATGACTGTGTGAATGGAATCATGTTGTATGTGTGTGTGCTTATGCGAATATGGAATCGGAATAACTGTGGTTTACGTTTGTCACCATGGACCGATGGGGACAGGGTCATGGTGTCTGTGAGGCATTGTGCCGTACCGGTGGGGGAGTGGTACATGTTGTGTTTTACCTTTGGCTGAGGGAAGCAGAACCACCTTGAGCCCGTCGGGCCGGAGTAGCCGGTGCGCTATCCGAGGGGTTGTTGTTTGGTCTCAGCGGGTCGGGGTTTCCCTGTTTGTCGTGGCAGCTTCCGGCGCGTTTCTTGCTGTGAAGCTGGTTGTGGTACTGTTGGAGTTGTTTTACTCCTGTAGCCACTGGGCCTAATGTGACCTTTGATCAAGGTTACGAGTGGTACCCTTAGCCCTTTGGCCTGACGCAGCCCGGGAGGTTAGGGTTGTGGGTAGTTCCTGTAGCTTCGGCTTGACGGGGGTTCGCCGGTCCCCAGGGCCCTCCTGAAGCGCTGAGGCCTAGCGTGGAGGCAATCCGGTCCGTAGGACAGTAGTCTAGACTGCTTGTGTGCACACGTAGCTGGGCAGTGGTGGTACACTGGTCCCAGCTAGTCCTAGTTTGACTCACTGCCTCACCCTACAGTGCCCCGGAACACTGTAGGGGCGGACAGGCGTGAGTAGTGGTGGTAGTGTTGTGAGGCGACGTTTGACTTCGGTCGACAGTGTGGTTCAGTCGCTTTGTGGACTTTGGCTGTGAGTCGTGACTCTGTGTTGGGTTCTTCGGGTTGCTTAGAACTGTTCCTGCTACACTGCTTATCGTACGTTTCATATCAGGTTGGGTGCTATGTTTACTGCTTTGTTTAATTGTCATATATCTGTGTTGTTGCACTTGTGGGTGTGTGAGTGGGAGGCAGGGGATCGGATGATCCCTACTGAGCCCAATTATGGTGTGGCTCACTCCCTACGGTTTCAGGTGTGGACTTCGCGGCGTGTGGAGGCATGTGGTGCCTTCTTGGTGTGCAGACCAGCAGCTGTCTCAGTTCCGGGGTATGCCCCGATGTTGTTGTACTTTCCTTCTGCCTGTACTTATTCAATTTATTGGACCATGTAATTATTGTTGGACTGTATACGGACATTGTTATCTTCCTTTCTGCGCACTCGTTTTACCTTTGTAATCCGTGTGTATGTCATATTTAGCCTTGTTTAGCACTTACTCCTCCACATGTGTTGTGTGAGATCCGGGTGTGAACCCGCAGTTAATGGGCCAACATCCATTTAGTGATCGGGTCTCCGGTCATAGGATGGCGGGTCGTTACAAGGGTCGTACTCTAAATGGCGTCATCCATACAAGACATTATTCAAACGATAAGATCGGGGCCGTACTCTCGCGCCCCAAGGCTAGCCCACGTGGCACAGCCTAAAACACGTCCACATTGTTGGACGCCGTTTAAACCGCGTCGAGCAAGCTCGACGTGAAAAGGAAACTAAGTCTCAGCCCCCCCCCCCAAGGCCCAAACTAAGGGATCCGACCGAAACTGATCAGATAACCGGATCCGAAACCTCAATCCTTACAGTTTGCATCAAGTATGCAACGAAGGGGGTTAGGTGCCGACATAGCGACCTACAAGGGAATATAACGAAATAAGCAGATAGTTCTAAAATCAGATTTAGGACTTTTAATCTAGATTTTTACTCCCACTATTTTTCGGCGATCTGTATGACTCTCTAATATACAGAATGAGAGATTCCGGTGATCTCCTAGTGAGGATCAGAATCCTTCGGGTATCATGTATGTGATCTTGTGGTAGTACAACAAATCACATCAAGTCCCTTAGGCAGTCAACTCTTGACACTTGCAACATTTGTAATATCCGATCAAATTTAACCCTTGAATCAAAATGATCTTGTGGTAGCACAACAAATCAAACCATTCAGTTAAGTTTATCCATCATTACTTAGATAATATGAATTCGTAATGCAATCCTTGTAGTAGCACAACAAAACTGCACTATTTGTCCATCTATCTTAATGACATCACATGTCGTAGACTTAGATTAATTTCTAAATCAAATAGACCTTGTGGTAGCGCAACAAATCTATTTGAAATAACAATTATCCTTAGATCTATAATGATGGTGGGTTACGTGGATTATTCTGAATATCTCACATTTACAACTTAAATTTTTGAAAGAGAGTTTTTAAGTTGATTTATAAAAATCGTGTTATTAATACTATTTCGATTTAAAGTATCATAATACTTAATAGAAATATATATATTTAACAGCATATTCCACAGATATCACATACATGCAGAAAAATAAAATAGGGATGATCATGGACTACTTAAGCTACTATGGAATCATTGGAGCCAAACGATGATCCATATTATAATCCTAGTGTGAATTCTGCAACACCGGTTTCATTTGATGCGAGTCCTTCCTCCAGAGGTGTCTTCAGAAGAGCCCGTCCTCAAAACTTAATCCGCAATATCTAAACATGAATTTAGGACTCGCAGGTCCATAAATGTATATTTAAATAATAATAAGAAACCTTGATCTTATCAAGCGGAGTACAAACTTAGAGGAAGATAGAATGTACACTTGGATTAATAGAGAGGAGGACACGCAGGTCCGATTTTAAAATATCAAATGAAATATGCATCGCATTCATTCACATCAATCATCACATGATAAAACTAAGTCCATGATCATCCCATCAATAATTAAACACATCATGTGCATCAAAATAATTATCACATAATTACTGTTGGTATTAACTTTTATAAATATAAAACATAATACCATAAGGTTTTGAAATAACATTTATTTCAATATTATCAATAATATTCAAAACATTATTGATAAACAAGATAACTAAACTATTCAGTTAAACTAAATACTCATTCAAACATTTTGAACAAAATAAAATCAAGTTATGCACAAAAAATAAGTTTAAAAACAATTTTTAAACTTAATTGATTAATAGGGAAGTTAATAATCGAAAACAATTTTTAAATGATTAACTGATACCCTATAATCAATAAAAACCTTTAAAATTAATTAACAGTAATTAAGCTATTTAATAAACTGTCAATTAAAATTTTACAATTTAAACAGAATTTTAAAATTACAAAATTGGGCTTTAAAACAATTTCCATAGACTAATTAAAACCCTTCAAATATTAATAGATTAATAAATTGTTTAATAATATGTTAATAATAATAAGAATTAATTAATAACAATTATTAATTATCCCCAAAATTAATATTTTAAAACAGTTTTAAAATGGTCTTGAAAAGGGTTTTAAAAAGGGGGCTAAAATGGGTTTAAAAGGGGTTAAAAAAAAGGGGGTTTGGGTAAGTGACAGGGTCGGCTGGGTCCGGACCCGGTCCGGATCGGGCACGGTCATGTAGGCCCGGGCGGGCCCACCTGCTGGCCCACGCGCCAGTCGCCCCCGCCGCCCGATTAGGGTTTCTGGCAGGGGGGCGCCGCCTGGTACGACCACAACCGGCGGGGAAAAGCCTGCGCCGGCCCAGGCGATCGGCGGCGGGGCTCCGTCCAATCCCTCCAGCGCCGTCTCACGTCGCCGGCGGCCCTCAAGCACGTCGCCAGACGTGCAATTTTGCCCATGCAAAAAAATCAAGCTTTGCATGCCCCCCCCCCCCCGGTTCCTCTTATCTTCTGTTCGTATGGTTCGCATGCTCTCGAGAAAAATAAGTCGCCGCCGGCCACCACTAGTGATGGAGAATCTTTGGCCTTCACCGGAGATTATACAGGTCATACCTGGTATTATTATTAAGCGTGGACTTGCTAATATAATCCCATTATCGTAGCCTGTAAACAGCCTTACTGTTTACCACCGAGAGGATAAAATATGTTTGCAGGCCAGTCATGGCTTCAACCATGAATAATATACCTTCCAGCAAGATCATAGAAGCCAGGACAGTCCTGGAGGTAGTATTGACGTGCAGATAGAGGGTTCTATTCAAGATAGAATATTCGTACAGAGTTTAATATCCCACATGAATATCTGTTATCAGTAATAACAAAGAAAATTAAACACCCTTTTAAATCCGGGATCAAATCCTAATAATTAAATCGTCGATTTAGAGATAATCAAAGTAATTTTAGCCCAAGAGCATGTACGATACATGTTCAACGTGCATAACGAGAAATCAGCACGCAAAACGATGTTGTTTTACGATCGAACTAGAAACCTGGCTCTGATACCACTGTAAGGAATCATCTAAAACGCAGTGGAAAATTAAATGATTCATATATATCAGTTGCCGGGATCGTAAAACGGACAATTATAAATTATGCGGGAAGAATTGTTCTTCACCTTTGCAGGGTTTCGAATCTCCCGTGGATTTGACCGATTCGGTAATCGCACACGCGCACGATCTCCAGAGGTATGCACACAAGCTCCCGACGCATACGCAATTTCCTTATCGACTTGAGTACTTCAACCCGATCTCAAATCCACCATGCGCAGAGAGAGAGAAAGATCTACTTCAAGAGAGAGAAGGAGAGAGAGAGTGGAGAGAGAAAAATCCAAGGGTGTATGGTAGTCTACATCCCACTCCAACCACCCCTCTCCTTGGCCTCCTTATATAAGAAATAAGGATAAGCACAAGGGTTAATTCTCATGATTATCTAAGAGTTTGGCTTTGGATAATTCTCCATTAAATATTCATGTTTATCCTGCGGCTTTTCACAAAAACCCAGATAACCATAATATTTAACATCTCTCACCGTCTTACGAGAACTCTTATGTGTGTGACCCTCTAGGCCCATATATCAGTCTGGTTTCAGGCCCATTAAACTTAGAACTAATTCTAAAGTTTAATATTTATTAATTAATATTTAAACACCATATGTTAAATAATTAATTCAATAAATAAGTGGTTTATCATCTGATGATTAATCCACTTGACCTTCTGACTAAGAACGGCACCAAACACTACCTCATGATCCCAGAAGATATAAAGGATATTGTTCCCTTTTTGAACCTTTCCGTCTGCAAATACCGCATAGATAAAATCCTTCACTTATCCAATGTCCCAATAACGCAAGGGTATGGTTTTACAGTCAAACCCTCTATCGCATATGGATTCCAATACTTAGTTAATTTCTAGAAAGACATCTCTTTCAGTTGACCCTGGACAGGGATTTCTGTGTACACATCCATAGGACATGCTCTCTCCAGTCTTATATCAAGAGTGACTTATCCCCTGTTGTTCACTCAATTACCTTCGCAAGCTTTCCACTATGTCTGAGAGACTGACTATCATGGACTTAATGGTTAAAGTCCACAAGTCAGAAAATCAAGACACAATGGTCTACAAGCAAGGTATCATTGGTGACTCAGGTCAAAGGACCAACTGCGCTACTACAACGATTGAATTCTCTGGTTGACTATCATGTATAATTGTAACGACCCGCCACCCTATAATCGGAGATCCGATTACTAAATGGGTACCGAATCATTAATTTGGAGCCAAACCAGAATCTTGATAAGTCTGGGAAATAAATGATAAACTAAGCTAAACATTCACATTGCATCGAATTATAAAGGAAGTCCAAGAGTTAAAAATTATTATAATTCGACTTGACTCAGCAAATAATTACATACTCCAACTGAAAAGAAATAATTAAGCGTACATGCCAGAAAATAAAATAACAACTACATTGGGGCATACTCCGGAACAACGGCTGCTAGTGCGCAACCCAAGGCAACACTCTCCTCGCTACGCCTGCCTGGAACCCTTACCTGAAAACCGCAGGGGTGAGTCTCATCGAAAAGACTCAATAGGGATCCTTCGATCCCCACCACCCACTCACACACCCACAAGTGCAGCAATACAAATATAGATAATTTAAGCAAGCAGTAAACACAATTCCTAAATTTCAATATAAAACGCATGCATTCAAAATATAACATGTACAACTCTGAAACCATTCCATCACGGAGCCCACAACCAGCGTCTAGGCAAAACATGCCAACCACATGGCCGAACGCGGAAAACACCGACCCACTGAGAGCAAACAGCAACCCCTCAGATAGCACGATGGCTACTCCGGCCTGAAAGGCTACAGGTCGTTCTACTTCCCCCAGCACGAGTGACACTCTGAATGTACCACTCCCACACCGGTACTAGCTATACCCCGGGGTACACTAGGTGACCCTCTCTCTAAGCATCACCCCGCCACTCTCAAACCGGCGCCGTGTCACTCCCACACCGACACATGGTGCCTAAGCACTAACAACTATCACTCTAGGCCCACGATCGCACAAAATGCAACACGATGGGATCCGATCATGTAGAATCCATCGTCCACAAGTATGATTTCAAGCATGCAATTAACTAAACTATCTAACAATGTAAACACGTGTTAATTGCAGGAATTAATGAGATTCTGTCTTGAATCGCGTCGCCCAAGGCCGACGTCATTCAAGTCTCATAAACTGGTTCATGTGAAAACTGACCTCGGAAGATGGCCCAAAACGCGTCGTTCACGGAGGTTGTCATTTAAATGGTGTCGCTGTCCCTGGACGCTATTCAGTCCAGAGACAGAGTCTATTATCTGGGGTAAATCGCGTCGTGGGTTCCAACTACCTTTTTAAAAGGCGTCGCTGTCCCCCAATGCCATTTAACCCTCACAGACAGGTTCTCCTCCGGCCTCCCTCGAGTTCCAAAATAGGATTTCTCCCTCAAATTCGCATAAAACACCATAAAAATGGAGAGGGATGAGGAGAAACTGAATACCTATTAAAAACCCACAATTTTTCATTACATGCAATTAGTATTTTCACCCCAAAAACCCCCTAAACATGCTCCAAAGCGGGAAAAACATGGTTTTAAATAAAGTACAACGGGGATCGTCACCCTACCGGTTACTTGAACTCCTCCGAGCTCCAAGCCGCCGACCCGCCTCACAACACGTCGCCGCTGGTACCGCCGTGGACGCCGTTACTTCACCGGGACGTCGGCCGCAGTCCGGAGAGAAATGCGCCGCGGAGGAAGTGGTGGTGGTATTGGAGGAAGTTGGGAGATTGATGGAGTGGAAGGAGAGGAAGAATGGGGAGAGGGAAGGAAGGAGAAGGGGGAAAGGGAGCTGGAGGGTCGGAGGGAAGAGAGGAGAGAGAAGAGAAAGGAGAGAATGAGGGAAAGGAGGGAGGGTTCGGGGGATCAAACTGAAACTAGGTAAAACGTGTTGTCCAAGCCCGACGTCATTCATACGACAAGTCCGGACCGTACACTGACAAACCAGGGCCGTACTCTAAATGGTGTCGTCCATATACGACGCCATTCAGACGATAAGACCGGGGCCGTACTCCTACGGCCCAAAACCAGCCCACGTGGCACAGTCTAAAATGCGTTCACATCGCCGGATGCCGTTTGAACTGCGTCGAGCGAAAAGGAAACTAAGTCCTAGCCCCACCAGGGCCCAAACTAAGAGACCTGACCCAATAACCGGATCCGAAACCTCAATCCTTACAATAATGACCATCTAGGAATTCTTATTCGGATCTGTTCAGTGAACTCATTCTCTAATGAGCACCCACAAGTTTGTCTTAGTGTCACAACACGAGTGAATGTGAGATCATTCACCCTCATTGTATGAGCGGAAATAACTTGTGTCGATCTTATCGAATATTTAATATCTATCTCAAATATCCTATGATCGAAAACTGTTTAAGACAAGTGACTAAGAATATTGATCTCACTATCATGATCTCATCATGATTCAATATCCCATACATTTATCTACGGACCTTCATTACGATTGTTAATTTGCGAGAACTATAAATGAAGAAATAATTGCCTTTTATTAATATTTCGAACTAGAATGTACAATGATTGGCTTTGAGGCCACCCAATTCTATCAGTTTTTACCTAATTTGTGGTCCACTTGTGGTTTTTGGGCTACACACAAACACACCATAAGGTATCCAATTAATGGAATACGGTTATTGGGCTTAACCCATAAGGAGCCCATTAGGATCCTGTAATGGGTGGGATCCATTTAAGCTTAAACAGGGATGGTCCTCCCTCTCTATATAAGAAGCCTATGACTCCCCATGAAGCCATACGGATCAAGTGAGATATAGAGAGGAAACCAGTGGAGGGGGTGCTTGGGCTTCACCATCTCCTCGTCTAGCATTCGTATGGTACTCGCGAGGCTCGTTGGTGTGCGTGGAACGGCTTCCTCGTCGTCTTCCTCCTTCGTTAGGGATGGCTTTCGCTGTAGGTATTCCTAAATCCCTAACAAGTGGTATCAGAGCCCGTTTCGGCGATTTTGGGGCTCCGATTTTCATTATTTCTATTACATTATTATTCTTTTCAAGGTTGTCCGACGGTGACGTTAGTCACCGTGAAGGAATCAGCATCGCAGAAGAACAGCCATTGGGGCGCTCAGACTCTGGTCCCTCCGGTGAGCCTGTTCGTATGAGTGTCTGGGTGCTTGGGCGTCGACCACCTGTGGGGCCTAGGCGTCCACAGGGGCCTATGGGTGCACGGGCCAGCTAGGGCTTGAAGCACCCATGGGTGGCCTTCGTGCATCGTGCCTGGCCCACACATCCGCCCATCGGAGCCAGGCCGTAGGTGCTTGTGTGTTCCATAGCATGCCCTTTAAGAAATCCCAACAGGTCCTAGACGTGGGCATCAAACACCTACAGGAAATGGGCTTCACTACCCTGCGAGAGACTCAAACACATACGCCCAATAACTGTAAAATCTCATGGCCGTACGTTTCACCCCATAAGGCGGGGGAGGTTGATAATAACCCATAAATGACCATTAAAACTCCCATTAAGCCCCCATTAAGTTATATTTTAAATTTGGGATCGAATGGAGTTTAATGGATCTAATTTAATGGGTCATTTTGGGTTTTATGTAGGGTTTGAGTTTAAAATCCGGAACGGATCCTATTTATTGGGTTTCGGATATAGGTTGTGGGTAACTAGATCTGTTTGGATCTTATTTAAGACTCAAATCCGTATCTGATTAAGAATTTCATAACGGATCCAAATTAACGGGTTTCGGATCTAGATTTGGGTATTAGATTTGTTTGGATCTTATTTAAGACTCGAATCCGAATCCGGTTAAGTATTCGACCCGAATCCGATAAATCGAACCAATCTGAATCCGTTAATCTGTTAAGATCCGAATCCGTATCCATTTATATCCATTTATGTATCCGTTAAGATTTATAAACTGTTTAATTTTAATTTCTTTATTATCCTTATCCTTTTAAAGTTCACTAATGGTAGCTTACTAGGTCCATTAAGTTCTGGATCTAAGACTCATATTTCTGGGTCTATTTTGGGCCCATTAGTGAAATTTAAAGGGCAATTGGATCATTTTTAAAATAATTTGGATACATATACAATTATAAAGGATCTGTTTGCAATTTAGTTTATTTCTGCAAACAGAAACGGATATGTTTGCAATTCAGTTTAGTTATGCAAACATAAATGGATATGTTTGCAATTTTAGTTTATTCTGTAAACAGAAACGGATATGCTTGCAATTTCAGTTTATTCTACAAATTAAATCGGACATGTTTGCAATTCTGGTTATTTCTGTAAACAGAAACAGATATGTTTGCAATTTTAGTTTATTTATGCAAACAGAAAAAGATATGTTTGCAAATTCTGGTTCATTTTGCAAACAGAAAATGATTAGTTTGTTATTCTGTTTATTTCTACAAACTAATAGGACTGTGTTTACAATTCAGGTTTAATTCCTGCAAATAGAAAAGGACATTTATGTAACAGTATGCTATAAACATGAATTTTGCCTTTTTTGGTCTAGTTTTAAGCATGATTAAGTTTTATTTATGAACTAATAATTGTTGCTGTAAATTTAGGAGATATTTTTGAAATAATTTGACCTCCTTATAGTTTTTATTTATGCACGAATATCTCCATTTCAGATTGCAATAATTATTATGTTTATGTCATTTTGTTCATATTAAGTGTTAATTTGATGCTATTATATACTTTTGTGGCAAATTTTAGATTTCTAAATGGTTAATTTGACCACCAAAGTGGCACTAATCATGAGGAATAATAAAATTTATCTATATTAAGTTTCAAATAGTATCATTAATGAGTATTTTGGTTATTTGTTATCATTTTAATTAATAATTAAGGGAAGGATGTTTTATAATTCAAAATGTGTAAGTTGATCACCAAAGTGGCCTTATGCATAGAGAATAATAAAATAATCTCATTAAGAAATTAAAACGTTATCAAATTTTTGTGTTCTTGATTTGATTGTAGATTTAACTCCCAAAGGAGTGTCTATTTTCATGTCATGAGTATGATAGAATAAAATTTATATGCAAAGCGACTCTTGAGAGTATTGTACCCAAGGGTACTCTTTCTTGACATCAAAAAGTTTATAAATTTTAGTTTTATCACTTAAGTTAATTTGGGGAATCTATCTATTAGCATATTATAATTCTCTCCTAAAGGGGAGATTATAATGATGCAGCCGGATGATTTGTTAAAGTAGTTCATTTCAGTTACTGAATTACTTTGCAATTTAGGGAATGTGCCTTACCTGAATGACACTAATTTCACTGAATGGAAATAAAGGGTACTATTTGCTTTGGGTTTTATGGACTTAGATTTGTCTTTGCATGAGGACAAATCAGCTCCACTTACTCCAAAAAGTTCAATGAAACAGCAGACTCATTATGAGAAATGGGAAAACTCCAACCCTCTTTGCCTTATGTTCCTTCAGGGACATGGTGGATAGAACATCAAAGGATCTATTGTTAGTCTTAGGTGGTCTACAAGCTAATCTGACTATCTACATCTCATTCATTTATTAATATAATGGCATAATATTCATTGTGTGTAAATCGTATTAATTATCGTCTCATAATGAAGTCCGTGAATATGTGCGATAGTGATCAGATTATGATGAGATCATACTAATGAGACTGATCACTTAAATACACATATTCTTAATCATTCTTAGTCGGAGGATATCCGAGAAGGACATCAGATATCCGGTTAGACTATTACAGATTACTCCTGCTCATACGATGAGGGTGACTGATCTCATAAGTCACTTGTGTGGAGACACTAAGGCGAATATGTAGGTGCTCATTGGAGAATGAGTTCATTGAACTGATCCGACTGAATCGTTGGATGGTACTGTACCTCACTGTCAACCAGCTTGATTCTATTGTCGCAGTTGCGTAGATGGTCTTCGGACCTAAGACACTAAGGGCACCTTGTCAGTGGACTTATGTGCTTTGACCTTGGTTTCTGAATCTCTAACCACGAGATTCTAAACAGCCAAGGATTGGGTACAACGGAATACCGTCGAAGGGAATTGTGCGTCAATAAGGAATCATTCGCTCTCGGTACTTAGAGAGAGAATGCTTTAGGAAGGATGCGTGGAAGTCCCTAGCCAGGGCGGACGATCATATCGGGAAAGGAGTTTTCCAATATTCATCAGCGGCATCCAATCCAAGTGAGTCGACCGGTTAGGGTTAGACAGTACGTCATACCCTGAGTTGACTCGAGAGCATTACACGAATGAAGGATTATATCCATGCGGTAACTGTCAGCGGAAAGGTTCCAAGAGTGGGTTACTTAACCCCGATACCTTCCGGATTCACGCGGTGTTGCTTGGCACCCAACGTGATCGGAGGCCCGATCAAATTCGATGTGCGACATCAATTTGATTGATTAATTAATTAATAAAGAGTGATTAATTAATAAATAAATCCAGTAATTATTTCTTTATTTATAGTTCTCGCAAATTAACTATCGTAATGAAGGTCCGTAGACAAATGTATGGGATATTGAATCATGATGAGATCATGATAGTGAGATCAATATTCTTAGTCACTTGTCTTAAATAGTTCTCAATCATAGGATATTTGAGATGGACATTAAATATCCGATAAGATCGACACAAGTTATGTCTGCTCATGTGATGAGGGTGAATGATCTCACATTCACTCGTGTGGTGACACTAAAACAAACTTGTGGGTGCTTATTACAGAATGAGTTCACTGAACATACCCAAATAAGAATTCCTGGATGGTAATTATACCTATTAGTCAACTAGGGAATTCGATCGTTGCAGTAGCATAGTTGGTCCTTTGACCTGAGTCACCAATAATACCTTGTTTGTAGACCATTGTGTCTTGATTCTCTGACTTGTGGACTTTAACCATTAAGTCCACGATAGTCAGTCTCTAAGATACAGTGGAAAGCTTGCGAAGGTAATTGAGTGAACAACAGGGGATCACTTACTCTTGGTATAAGACTGGAGAGAGAATGTCCTATGGATATGTACACAGAAATCTCTGGCCAGGGTCAAATGAAAGAGATGTCTTTGCAGAAATTAACTGAGTATTGGAATCCATCTAAATAATGCGATAGAGGGTTTGACTATAAAACCATACCCTTGCATTATTGGGACATTAGATGAGTGAAAGATTTTTATCTGTGCGGTATCTGCAGACGGAAAGGTTCAAATAAAGGGAACAATATCCCTTATCTCTTCTGGGATCATGAGGTAGTGTTTGGTGTCGTTTATGGTCAGAAAGTCGAGTGCATTAATCATCAGATGATAAACCTAGATCAACCAGATTCAGAACAACCTGGTGAAAATGCTAACGAAGATGAATTAATGATGTTTGAAAATTGGAAGAAGGACTCTATTAAAGTCCAGTGTTATATGCTTGGTTCAATGAACAATGAACTACAACGACAGCATGATAACATGGAACCTAAGTCCATTCTGAATCATCTACAAGAGTTGTTTGGTGAACAATCCAAAACAGAAAGATATGAGATATCTAAGAAACTGTTCAGGACCAGAATGAGCGAGGGCACATCTGTGCAAACTCATGTGCTCAAGATGATTGAATTGATTGAGAGGCTTGCAGTGCTTGACTTTGTTATGAACAATGACCTAAGCATTGACTTAATCCTACAGTCTCTTCCAGATTCATTTTAACAATTCATTATCAACTTCAATATGAACAAAATTGAAGTTACACTGGCTGAGCTGCTCAACATGTTGAAGACAGCAGAAGGCACTATCCAGAAAGATAAGCCACATGTAATACTTGTTGGTAAGACCAATAAGAAAAGAAAAGCTGGACATACCTTTAAGAAAGGTAAACCAAAGAAGCTAGTGAAAAGCAAACCGGCGGTTCAAAAGGACAAAGCTAAAGTCAATGATAAAGGTCAGTGTTTCCACTGCCATAAAGAAGGTCACTGGAAGAGAAACTGCAAGATTTATCTAGCAGAAAAAGCAAAGGAGAAGCTTGGTGAAGCTTCAGGTATACTCATGATTGATCTTAACTTGTCTTATAGAGAATCAACATCTTGAGTTAGATACTGGATGTGTTTCTCATATCTGCAATAACTTGCAGGTGCTAACAAGTAAAAGAAGATTGAACTGCGAAGATGTGGATCTGAGAGTTGGGAATGGAGCAAAAGTTGCTGCGTTAGTTGTGGGGACAGCAAGACTTCAGATGCCATCAAGAGACTCATTAGAACTAATAGATCGTTATTATGTTCCAAACATTATTAGGAATATCATATCTATTTCATGTTTAGATAAACAAGGATATTCTATGAAACTTGAGAATAAAGGTTATTCCATTTATCAAGGAAACAAATTGTTTGCTTCTGGATATTTATTGAATGGATTATATTTACTTGATATTTCATATGATGTTTGTCTAGTAAATAAGTTTCTTGAACAAATAGATAAGGATGTGAATAAATCATACCTATGGCATTGTAGGCTCGATCATATAAATGAGAATAGGATCATTAAGTTGCAAAAGAATAGATATCTTGATCTATTTGATTATGAATTATTTGCAACTTGTGAAGCTTGTCTCATGGGAAAAATGACTAAAGCTCCATTTTCAGGACATGGAGAAAGAGCCAAGGAATTATTGGAACTAATACATAGTGATGTATGTGGTCCAATGTCCACTCATGCTATGGGTGGTTACTCATACTTCATTTCATTCACAGATGATTTCTCAAGATATGGCTGCATATATATATAATGAAATATAAGTCAGAAGTCCTTGAGAAATTTAAAGAATTTAAAAATGAAGTTGAGAACTAGACTGGAAAGAGTATCAAAACTCTTCGATCAGATCAAGGGGGTGAATACTTAAGTACAGAATTCACACAATATCTTAAGAATAATGGTATTCTGTCTCAGTGGACTCCTCCTTATACACCACAATTAAATGGTGTATTGGAAAGGAGAAATCGTACTCTATTAGATATGGTACGATCAATGATGAGTTATGCTAAACTTCCAATTTCTTTATGGGGATATGCACTATTGACTGCTACATATCTATTGAACAAAGTTCCTAGTAAGTCAGTATTTTCCACTCCATATGAGATATGGAAAGGGAAGAAACCGGACTTTAAGCATGTTAGAGTCTGGGGTTGTCCTACACATGTTAAAAGACATGATCCAGATAAACTGGATTCCAGGACAGAAAGGTGTAGATTTGTGGGATATCTAAAAGGGACTTTTAGATATTATTTCTATCAGCCCAGCGATCAAAGGGTGTTTGTCGCAAAAAGAGCTGTCTTCTTAGAGAAAGAATATCTTTCAAAAGAAGACAGTGGGAGTAAGATAGAACTTGAAGAAATTCCAGGCTCACAAATCAATACTGGCTCATCTACTGGGCCATTGACTCAAGAACTTGTTCAAGATAATACACAAATGGTTCGCAGATCAGGTAGAGTGCCTAAACAGCCTGAAAGATATGTTGGACATATTGATGATGGCAAACAAAAAGTGCACTTAAATGAGGATGATGATCCTCAAACCTACCAAGAAGCCATGAATAGTCAAGATTCAGAGAAATGACAAGAGGCAATGAATTCAGAAATTCAGTCCATGTATGCCAACCAAGTTTGGAACTTGGTTAATCTGCTAGAAGGTATAGTACCTATTGGCAATAAATGGATCTTTAAAAGAAAGATCGGGGTAGATGGACAGATTGACACACACAAGGCAAGGCTGGTAGCAAAAGGATATCGTTAAAGGCAAGGCATTGACTATGACGAAACTTTTTCTCCAGTTGCCATGATTAAGTCAATCAGAATACTTCTTGCTATCGCTGCATTCTATGATTATGAAATATAGCAAATGGATGTGAAAACAACATTCCTTAATGGGAACCTTCAAGAAGAGGTGTATATGATTCAACCTGAAGGATTCACTTCCAAAGAGCATTCAAGTAAGGTATGCAAGCTGCAAAGATCCATTTATGGATTAAAGTAGACATCCCAAACTTAGAACTTAAGATTTGATGAAGCAATCAAATCTTATGACTTCATTAAGAATGAAGATGAACCTTGTGTATACAAAAAGACTAGTAGGAGTGTAGTTGGTACTTTACGTTAATGACATTGTACATATTGGGAATGATGTAGGAATCTTATCATCAGTAAAGATTTGGTTATCCAAAAATTTCTCCATAAAGGATTTGGGAGAGGCATCCTACATTCTGGGAATAAGGATCTATAGACATAGATCCAAAAGGATGTTTGGTTTATCCCAATCCATGTACATAGAGACCATAGTCAAAAGGTTTGGCATGGAAAATTCCAAGAGAGGTCTCGTTCCAATGAGACATGGAATTTATCTCTCTAAAGGAATGTTTCCCAAGACACCTGAAGAGAAAGCATACGTGGATAGAGTTTCTTATGCCTCGACAATAGGATCTATCATGTATGCAACGCTATGTACTAGGCCTGATGTGGCACACCCACTAAGTGTCACTAGTAGATATCAGGCTAATCCAGGTGAGGAACACTGGAAGGCGGTGAAATGTATCCTTAGATACTTAAGAAGGACTAAGGATCTATTTCTCGTCTATGGAGGAGACGACTTGGAACTTTGAGGGTTTACTGACTCGAGCTTCCAGTCGGATATGGATGATAGCAAATCCATGTCTGGATTTGTGTTTACGTTAAATGGAGGTGCAGTAAGTTGGAAAAGTTCCAAACAAGAAACAACTGCAGATTCGACGACCGAGGCAGAATACATTGCTGCAGCTGAAACGGCCAAGGAGGCGGTTTGGATGAAGAAGTTCATTTCTGCACTTGGAATAGTTCCAAGCATTTCAGATCATGTTCCATTATTGTGTGACAACAATGGGGCAATAGCTCAAGCGAAGGAGCCAAGATCACATCAGAAGTCAAACCACATTCTGAGATGATTTCATCTGATTCGTGAGATTATCGCCCGAAGAGATATAGTAGTTGAGAAAGTCTCATCTGAAGATAATGTAGCATATCCCTTGACTAAGCCATTGTCTCAAAACAATTTAAAACGTCACCTTAAGTCTATGGGACTTAGACACATGGGTGATTGGCTATAGTCCAAGTAGGAGAATGATAGAATTGGGTGGCCTCAATGCCAATCATTGTACATTCTAGTTCAGATTATTATAAAGGCAATTATTTCTTCATTTATAGTTCTCGCAAATTAACTATCGTAATGAAGGTCCGTAGACAAATGTATGGGATATTGAATCATGATGAGATCATGATAGTGAGATCAATATTCTTAGTCACTTATCTTAAATAGTTCTCGATCATAGGATATTTGAGATGGACATTAAATATCCGATAAGATCGACACAAGTTATGTCTGCTCATATGATGAGGGTGAATGATCTCACATTCACTCGTGTGGTGACACTAAAACAAACTTGTGGGTGCTCATTAGAGAATGAGTTCACTGAACAGACCCAAATAAGAATTCCTGGATGGTAATTATACCTATTAGTCAACCAGGTAATTCGATCGTTGCAGTAGCACAGTTGGTCCTTTGACCTGAGTCACCAATGATACCTTGTTTGTAGACCATTGTGTCTTGATTCTCTGACTTGTGGACTTTAACTATTACGTCCACGATAGTCAGTCTCTCGGATACAGTGGAAAGCTTGCGAAGGTAATTGAGTGAACAACAGGGGATCACTTACGCTTGGTATAAGACTGGAGAGAGAATGTCCTATGGATATGTACACAGAAATCCCTGGCCAGGGTCAAATGAAAGAGATGTCTTTCTAGAAATTAACTGAGTACTGGAATCCATCTAAATAATGTGATAGAGGGTTTGACTATAAAATCATACCCTTGCATTATTGGGACATTGGATGAGTGAAGGATTTTTATCTGTGCGGTATCTGCAGACGGAAAGGTTCAAATAAAGGGAACAATATCTCTTATATCTTCTGGGATCATGAGGTAGTATTTGGTGCCGTTCATGGTCAGAAGGTCAAGTGGATTAACCATCAGATGATAAACCACTTATTTATTGAATTAATTATTTAACATATGATGTTTAAATAATAATTAATAAATATTAAACTTTAGAATTGGTTCTAAGTTTAATGGGCCTGAAACCGGACTGATATATGGGCCTAGAGAGTCACACACATAAGAGTTCTCGTAAGTCAGTGAGAGATGTTAAATATCATGCTTATATGGATTTTTATGAAAAGCCGCAAGATAAACATGAATATTTAATGGAGAGTTATCCAAGGCCAAACTCTTGGATAATCATGAGAATTAATCCTTGTGCTTATCCTTATTTCTTATATAAGGAGGCCAAGGGATGAAATTGGTTGGACGAAAAACACACCCTCGGATTCTCTCTCTCCTCTCTCTCTTGGAGTAGATCTTTCCCTCTCGCGCATGATGGATTTGAGATCGGGTCGGAGTACTCAAGTCGAGGAGGAAATCGCGTATGTATCGGGAGCTCGTGTGGATACCTTTGGAGATCGTGCGCGTGTGCGATTACCGAGTCGGAATCATCTATGGGAGATTCGAAACCCCGCAAAGGTGAAGAACCGTTCTTCCCGCGTTTAATTTAAATTTTCCGTTTTACGATCCTAGCAACCGATACATAGGAATCGATTTATTTTTTTTGCTGTGTTCTAGGCGATTCCTAACAAGAACAATGCCGATACCCGTGCCGTGAGAGTTCAGAGCTCCATTAAAATGCAGAGTCCACATATCATCATTGATTTTGTTTATGGACATCAATTCCTCATCCGAAAATTCTGATCGAACTGGATCAAATCGAAGAAGAGGGTGATGAGCAAAATGTTCTGCTATGGCATAGCCTTTAATCGCTTTCTGCTAAATGTAAGTGATATCGAATTGAGAAAGAAAGCTCTTCCATCGTGCCAACCTATCAGTCAGGATGGATTTCTCAAGAAGAAACTTAATGGGATTCATCCTAGTGTTGAGATGAACTTTGTGAGCTAGAAAATAGTGCTTCAACTTTTGGACCACCCATACAAGTACTACACATGTTTTCTCCATCGTCGTATATCTTTGTTCAGTGGGGTTGAGAAGTTTAGAGAGATAGTAGGCTGCCCTCTCTTTTTCTTCTTCATCCTCTTGTGCCAGGACAACCCCCACTGCATTATCTAGGACAGAAATATATAGAATCAAAGGCTTGTCCGGAGATGGTGGTCTCAAAATAGGAGGACTTGCTAAATAATTCTTCAATCCATCAAATACCTCCTGACACTTATCATCACAATCGAACTTGACTCCCGATTTAGTAAGCTCGTAGAACGGCTTACACCTTTGCGAGTGTTGGGAGACAAATCGGCGAATAAATTGCAATATCCCAATTAGTCCTCTTAATTCCTTCAAATTCTTGGGAGACGGCATCTCTCTGATAGCCTTTGCCTTGTTGGGATCGATCTCAATGCCCCGCTTACTGACAATGAATCCAAGTAACTTCCTTGATGATACTGCAAATACGCACTTCTTGGAGTTCATCTTCAACTGATATTCTCTCGACCTCTCCAGAACCTTTGCCAGAACTTCAGCATGCTCAGCTTTCGTCTTAGATTTCACCAGTAGATCGTCCACATACACCTCTAAGTTAATGTGCATCATGTCATGGAATATCGCCATCATGACTCTTTAATAAGTGGCTCCAGCATTTTTCAATCCAAATGGCGTAACGACATAGCAATAAGTTCCCCAAGGCGTGGTGAATGATGTTTTCTCTTGGTCCTCTTCTGCCAACTTAATCTGATTATATCCCGAGAACCCATCCATAAATGACAGAGTTTCATAGCCAGCCGTATTATCAATAAGTACATCTATATGAGGCAGTAGGAAATCGTGTTTAGGACATGCCTGGTTCAGATCTCGGAAGTCAAAACAGATTTTGACCTTCCCATCCTTTTTTATAACTGGGACTATATTAGCTACCTACTGCGGATAAAGGACAACTCTAATGAATTTGGCTTTATGCAGCTTATCGACCTCTTCTTTCATTTTCAAAGCCATTTGAGGGTGGAATCGCCTTAACTTTTATTTAACCGGGCTAACTCCATCTTTCAATGTCAATCTGTGTTCCACTAGTGATGAGTCTAACCCCGGCATATCCTCATAACTCCAAGCGAATGTGTCCTTATAATCCTTAAGAACTCGGACCACTGCCTCTTCATCTACTTCAGACAGATTCTTACTGATGAGGACAACCTTAGGTTCATCTTCAGTTCGTAGATTGATCTCTTTAGTAGGCTCTTCTACGGCAGCTGAGGGTTCATCAAACCTCTTCACTCCACTGGCATACGCCTCAACTGCATCCTCGTCGTCTTCTCCTTCTTCATTAATAGGGTCTTTCTCATGTAACAACTCATATACCTCGTATCCATCATCGACTAACTCATCAACTCCACATTCTTCTAGCATTTGGATTGGATTTTCTAATAGCTGAGGGATCTGAGAGCAAGAAAGACATCTTAAAGCTAACTCCTGGATCTATCTATCTGGAACTCGTCTACCCTTAGACTTCCTAAATTTCCTAACCTGTCTAACTTCACTCGACTCCCTATCCTGACCTAATGAGGACGAAGAAGGATAAAAATCAAGGGATACAGGAGGGAATACAGGTGAATCCTCCCGAGGGGAGGGGCAGAGCAGATCTAGAAGGGAATCTTGTCCAAATGACCCATGCGATGGGGTATAGTCAGACAAGTAGGAAGTTTCCTCAATGAGGATTTGGGAAAAAGAAGTTGCCAAATCGACATTTTTTTTTTTTGTGAATTATTGGAGTTTAACATAGAGCAAGAATGGATGCGAATAAGGGGAGAAGGAGATGATGGAGGTATCGGCACTAGTGCCCAGGGATTAAGGGGATCATACAATAGTATGTTCCAAATCAGATCATAGATCCTCTCAAGATTAAGAGGGATCTGAGGGATGAGATCTTGAGGGGATATAGTAATAGTAATGGGCGGAGCCCGTGGAATGTCTTCAGTAATAACCTGCGACCAAGTCGGGGTCAAGAGCAGAGTGCGGAACAGAGTATGGAGTGTGAAAATGTGATGGGGATAGGTCCCCCTCCAGAGAAGATCTATAGTATAACCAGCTTCATAAGGGTCATTTGGCTCCCCTTTATCTATTTCCTCAGACAGCATAATCTTTTTATCAAAAGTGGCCCCGGGCCTTTCAATTAATTCATCTACCAGTGGCGGCCACTTCGGTTCTGACGGACTTAAGAATAATCTGTTTAGTGCAATGTATAAATCCCATATGTCAAACCAGCGGTACCATTCACATTATGGATCTTGAGTTTTCCTCCTCTTCATTGGCCGCAAAGCCTTTACAGACTGGTATGTCAGCAGTTGTGAACAATGTCTGGCCAGGTCTTTCCCATATACATCATGCAGGTCAAAGTGGGAAGTAATCACTATCGTATTATTGTGGTCATGTTGAATCACGGGCCCTTTAACAAAATCAAGGTCCAAGTCAAGAGGTCCCGATTTTCTTTGCAGGGAGAAACCATTGTTTTCCATATCTTCTGACCATCTTCACCTTCTTGTTGTTCCACAATATTATGCCTCACTTTCTCCGGCCTGTAGCCTAGTCCGTTGCCAGATATTCTTCTCTCATCTGTCACTGGTTTAATTCTTCCTTGCAACCAGGTGCCCAGACCCTTTCCAGGTTGATATCCCACTTTCAACATGATATTCATCCTGGGGTATTCATGAACTTCTACCGCTTCACGGCATTGATCGGGTAAGATGTAGGTACGATATGCTCAAAGGGATCTGCCAAAAGGGTATAGGTTTGGCATAAGGAGATGGCTGGCCTCTGAGGAGCCGGGTTGGGACTTATATTCAGCGAGTGGGTCGCAGAAAGGATGGGCATACTAGTGACTTTGATGATACATCCTTTGTGGGGGAACTTGAGGGATTGGTGGTTCGTTGATGGAATCGCCTCAAGTGACTTGACGTAAGGACAACCGAGTATGCCTTTCAGTGAAGGGTCGATCTCAAGAATGTGAAATTCGACTTCAGCGTGGCAAGCAGGGTCTAACTCTACCTTCAAATAGACTATTCCCAGAGGGGAACGGGTAGAGTTATCATAGGCTGTAACAGAAATGGGAGAGGGCAACCATTTTTCTTTCGGGACCCCACAGAGCTCCAGAGTTCTTGGTGGCAACACATTGATAGATGCCCTAGTATCTATTAAACATGTATCCACAACCTTTCTACATATGTTGATAGTTATGCTTAATGCCATGCTCCTTGCTACTAGCCGTGCCAGTTCAGAAGTATGGAAGGATATAGAGGGCTGATTCCCCTGGGGTACCAACAATGCGGTGATCTTTTCCACTGGCACATCTTCGCTGCCATTAGGGCTTCTTGTTGGACTTTAGATCTTTTGATCAGCTCTAATATGAAGATACGTGCCGGTGTTCTATCCAGCTGCTTCAACAAATCATAATAAGTACCAGGTATACTCTCTTCATTATGGACTTCTTCTATTGCCTGTGATGGGCCATCTCGCACTGTGGACTGGGAAAACACTTTGTTGAATATTCGGCCGCTTCGAAGCGTATGTTCTTCAATAGCGAAAGCTCCAGGCGTTATCTTGAGCACTGCCGTGTTGAGAAGTGGTTTGGAAGGCGTAATGGCTTGGTAAGGGGATGTTGGTTGAGGTAAGGGAACTCGGATGAGTGGTTTGGAGGGTTAGGGGTGCGTACGAGCAGGTGATGGTGATGGGTTCTTTGGTGGGGGTACTGTGCGGATGAGTGGTTTAAAGGGTTGTAGGGTATTGGGGTGAGTGGTTGTTGTAGGTGATGTAGGGAATGGCATACGGAGTAATGGTTTGGATGGCATGAAGGGGATATAGTTGGTTTACGGAGGGTTGCTTGGTGAGGATGTGGTGGCGGGGGGTGAAATGGGTTTAATGGTGATGGATTGTGGTTTGGGTATTGTAGGTGCTTAAAATGCTCGTGTGATTAACATGAAAAATTCTATGTTGTTTAGGTGCAAAATAAACCTATTAAAAACAGAAACTATGTGCAGTGATCGCCAGAAACTTTTGACTTAAAAGTTCCAAAAGAGAATATGATCGCCTACCTGTTTGAACGCGGAAGATGTTGAGTCCTTGATTCCCCTCTTTCAGCCGGCTGAAGAAAGAGAGCCCTTCTTGTTCTTTGTTCTTGCTGTTGAGTTTGAGATTGAGGATCGTCCAGAAGTCCTTTTGGTTTAGTGCTTGTTTTCCCCTTTGATTCTCTTGTTGTTGTTGAGTGCAGCAGAGACAAAAGAAAAACGAAGAAACAATGATGAGAATTTTAAGTGGAAGCAATATCTATTCTAATCATGATTTTAAACATACAGTTGAACAACAAACTTACTTGTTTAATGGCTTTTGAAACCCCTTAATCAAATAGGTTTTGAAAAATGATGCTGTGGTGTGTGTTGCATGAAGTGATTATTGAGAATGAAAGATTAATGAAGATGTAGAATAAAAATGCAGAAATGAAACACTTATGTCCAATTGTTGAAGCCTTGAATGGATGAAGATCTTGAAAGGAAGCCGACTTCTGGAAATGGCAGCGCTCCGGCGTTCCGACGTTGTTGCTTCGATCTCCAACTCGATGATAATCAACTCGGGATTTCACTTTTTCAACTTTTTTTTTTACTCTTCAAGATGCAAGGTATTTATAGGCTTCTTCTGCGTCCGTGATTAACATAGAAAAATCTAGGATTTATCCATCTTAACCGACAGATAAATACTGATTAATTCATCTTTATCTGTAATTATCTAAAACGCGTCCATCATGGCTGACGCCTTTCAGATTAATTAAGATAAGGATAAATATCCGGGAAAACTTATCTTTATCTTTATTAGCTAAAACGCGTCCACATGTGTAGACGTCTTTTACACTAATTAAGATAAGGATAAACATCCGGAAGAGAAGTAGAAATAGCCTAGGAAACCTAAAACGCGTCAGGACTCACAGACGCCTCTTAGCTAATTAATCAATTGATTAAAATTCAAATTTAAACGCTAAAATAGGAATAAACTCTAAATGGCGTCCACATGGGTCGACGTCTTTTACAATTCTGCATATTTTAACTGAAATTTGAGCTAAAATCAATTTAATTAATTAACTTAAACATGTCTGTTAAACCCGACACTTAAAAAGATTAATAAAAATTAATCAATGATTAAATATCAGACAATTCTGAGGCATTATGATATGATATGAAATTTACTCGAAATGACATCAAAATTAGCGTGTCTACAGCTGCCTCACCTTGGCATCGTCTTTGCAAGGGAGTGAAATGAAATGGAATGTACTGAAAAGGTGATGCCAAGGTGTGATGAGACGTTCTTAACATCACATGACTGGAATTTTTCTCAAAATCATCAATGAAGATAGCTCAAGGAAATCAATGGAATTAATCCTGTCTAGATGAGGTAGACAAGGAAATAAAATAAAGTCGATCAACCTCCTCGGAGTGGGAAGTACCCCAGGTCGTAGACACTGTAGGTTTCATCATGGGGAGCGTTTGCCAGTCAATGTGGACGTGCTGCAGCCATGATGGATCTTAAAAAGAAAACAAGAAATATTGGATAAAGAATCCAATCAAGGATAGAATTCCAAGGATATCTTCAAGCAAACCTCAAAGATAATCAAGATACTCAACTCGGAATGGAATATTTCATATCATGTTTGAAATTATTTGATTTAATGGTCTGAAACTTAATCAATAATTAATCCTTATCACAATGATTTCAAAGTCCTACATGATGCATGCTGGGCTAAAAGAAAAATATAAAGTCAAATAAAATATAAATTAATCAAGGATAATATTCTTAAATTGTCATTAATAAGTCAAGATACCAATTCTTGTAATCCAGTGCTAAGCCGAAGCTCGTTTATCCACGCACCGTTTCACAAAAGTGGAACCATCGTCCTCACTAATTAACAATCCAACGGCCTATCCGTGCGATTAAGAATCCTCTGGAATTATCACTGTTTTTGTTGTAGGGGAACTCAAATTCCAGTTTCATCAAAACCACAAGGTCCTTGATATGCTCTACTATATATTTAACATATAGTAATGCAAATGCAAAATAATTACATGAAAGAGTACAGGGGTAGAAATAACCGTCTTTTTAGCCACGGTCAAGACTTCTTGACTTCCACAGTGGGAATATTTTTGACATTTCCAACTTTGCAATCATTTCTTTGAATTTCTGCAATCAAAATCATTAATAATTCCAAACCAATATTCAATCACAGAATTTCGAATAAATAACAGAAAGCTGAAACGCGTCGTGTCGCGCAGACGCCATTTAATGTTGAAACGCATCAGTGCTCCTCGACGCCTTTCACTCACAGAAACAGGTTTCTGGTTGTTCTCTACTCGGATTCCAATTCTATCAATGCACATCCCTTTTCCAATTCGGAAAAGTCTTCCTAGGATCGCAATTCCTTCTATATAAACACCCTTGGGTTGTTCCCAAGCAATCCTACTATAATCCAAAGATCCAAAGTTTAGTTTTTTCCCAAAGTTTTAAGATTTCTTCAAAGTTTCAAAGGTTCAAAGCTTCAAGAAGGTGGAACTCCGAAAAAGGGATGAATTCTTCAAACAAGAAGATGAAGATGTCTTTAGAGAAGTTTTCTGATATGGAGAATCACCTCAACGGAAGGAATCCCAATCTTCAAGTAAGTTCAATCAACTTCCCTTCAACTCTTCTTCATCATGCTCTTCATGTTCTTCATCATGTTCTTCAATCCTTCTTTTTTTTGTTTTCAGAATTATCCCATGTTTCCTAGCCCAACGAAGTTTACCTCTCTGCCTTGGATTCGCAAACTTGCAAAAAGTATTAAGCTTTCCATGCAAGTGTTCATATCCAAGTGGAATCTTCAAGGTCTTGTAGTGCTTGCCAAACATTACAAGAGCGCGAACGTAGATTGGGCGGCTATGAGTGCCTTAATCGAGTGGTGGCATCCCCAAACTCATACGTTCTTCTTCCAAGACTTCGAGTGCACAATCCTTTTGGAGGAGGCGGAGCTTCTTTTAGGTTTCCCAAAGACCAAAGAGAACAAAGATAAGATAGCTTTGACAAGAGAGAGAATTACCGGTCAACAATTGTTGACATCAATTATGAAGGATTCTTCAGAAGCTAAAGGATGCCTTACTAAAAAGGGAATCAATCTTGCAAAGCTAGCCGAGTGGACTCTATATGAAATTGACAATCTAAGGGAGGATGAAGCGGAGGATGTAACGAAAGCTTTAGTTACATGCCTTGCCGGTGCCTTATTCTTCCCTGCGCAGGATAACATCTTAGAAGATGATCAGGTCAGTGCCATATGCGCAATCTTTGAAGGTAAATCCACTAGCACTGCACTCTTGGCATATCTTTATAGCGGGCTTTCTGCGGCATCTGTGGGCCGTCCTCCTTATGGATGCATGCTACTCTTTACCTTATGGGTTGAACTTCACTTCAAGTTTGAGTATAGCAAGAAAAGACCTCTGAATCCATCTCAGATTTTCTTGAATAGCCCAATTCATTGCATTGCTAACATTGTAAAGTTCAATGAGCATATGGTTAACAAGGTTCCAAAACTCAAGACCCGGGCCGACTGGAGAGAGTATTTAAAGCTCATGACGTCCGACATATTCGACTCGTCTCTACTTGCTCTTGTTGGAAAGCCTATTTGGGTGCGCCGTGCAGCAGGAGCGGATCTTAAGTTGATTGGAGCCACCGAGTTCGTGTTATACAATCCACATCGGTGCCTTACTCAACTTAGCTTGGGCTGTCGTGAATTCCCTGAGTTCTCTCCTACACTCCCAATCAAGAAGCGTGACTTGGAATCCGACGAAGATTATGAAGCCATACAAATCATCACTACTTTGTGGAACCTTGGCTTTAGTTACCGTGTAAAATCCTCTAAATATAGAGATAGAGGATTGAAATTTCCATATCTTAAAAGTCTTCATGAAATTCTTCCTTAAATGTCCTCTTTCTCTCTCATGATGCAATAAATAACAATTTTTCATGCCTTGAAACCTTTCCTCAACTTCCTATGATGTGCATATGATTTTTCCTTTAGTAAAAATTGGATTTTTCCTGAAAATTCAACAGTTCGGGTTCTGTTAAATGTAAAACGCGTCCACTCAGAAAGACGCCTTTCAACCATAATTCTTTTTCCAGAAATTCAATTTAATCCTCAAAAATCTGATTAAACTTTAAATTGCGTCTTCCAATGTTGACGCCTTTCAACTCTCTCTCCTACTTTTTCCAGGATTCTGTCATTAATTCCATGATTAATTCCCTGAAACGCGTCAACACACAAAGACGCCTTTCATCATTTTTCTCTGTACGGCTCTGACCAAAATCTTGAAACGCGTCCACCTATGTGGACGTCTTTCAATCGATTTCAAACAGCTGTCCTTGCCGCCTCAACTTATGCGCCATAAAACGCGTCTTTCTGAGTCGACGCCTTTCAACCTTTTTGTTAACAGACCCGCGAAGGCCCCCTTTCTTCCTCACATTTCACAAAACTTCTCTTTCCTCTTTCTCTCCGGCGATCTCTCCCTCTACTCGAGCTATGGAACGTGGTGAAGGATCCAAGAAGATGAAGACCTTAGCCAAGAGACGGCGAAGGCAAGAAGAAGAAGCTCCCGAGGAGGTTCCGACGATGCTCGCCGAAGCTGAGGCCTTCTTGGAGGAGGAACTCCCTCTACCAGCACCCATGGCGGTGGAAGAAGAAGAGGAGGGCGACCTCCACACGGTAAGATCCCTGTGGTTTGAAGAGAAGAGGGGAAAAACGGGGTTCTTCAAAGAACCCGGAATCTGGACTTGAAAGGCGTCCAAACCAGGTGACGCCATTCAAAAGGCGTCGCCTTGGGCTGACGTCTTTCAAGATAAATTTCGGATTTTTAATTAGATAGAAAATAATCTTGAATTGCGTCAGAGCATGTTGACGTGTTTCAAAAGACGTCTACACGGGCTGACGCCTTTCAAAACAGAACTGATTTTCCTGTTTTTATTCATTATTGACCCCTATTTTTTATGTTTTTATTTGCAGGGAGTGATGAGGGCTAGAATCTCCTGGGACCTAGTGATAGGTGCCTATAGGGGTCTCCCGGATTTCCAGAAAGCGCGCCTGCGCCGGATGGGATTCGGCGAGGTACTAGATAGCGAGCCATTTTGGCTCGATTTGGTCCTCCTGCAGGTGCTGCGGGAGAGGTGGCACGCGGAAAGCCGTGCTTTCCTAATGCCGTGGGGGCATATGGTCCCCACCCTAGAGGATGTGGCCAAGATCACTAGCCTCCGAGTAGAGGGCCGACCAATTAGTGGGGTTACTTACCCCAACTATCAGGGATTAGCAGAGGCTCTTCTAGGGATAGAGGTGTCCAGCCTAGGCAGAGAGTCTAGGATGGTTCATAAAGTAGAAGTAAAGGCAGCCTTAGGATTAGACGAGCCCCGGCGTCGGTCTGACGAGACCCGGGAGGAGTTTAGGGATAGGTTAGTAGAGTCATCTTCCTCTGTCTATTGCAGCGACCCTAGTCAGGTAGAGGAGGTAGATAGGTAGCTCAGGGTCTTCTTAGTTTTCTTCTTCGGTCGGTTGCTCTTCGGTACGAAGGGCGACCACATCCACTGTAGATTCCTTTATTTATTAGATGACCTAGAGAGTCTAGGAGAGTACGCCTGGGGTGCGGCCCTTCTGGCCCACCTCTTCGCCAATCTGTCCGCGGTCACGCCAGATCGTGAGACCACTGTCAGCGGCTTCTCGCCGTTTCTCCAGGTATTAAATTGTTTTGTTATTTGTTTATGATATGCAATATGACATGATTCTTTTACTAACCTAATGTTCATGAATGCAGGTGTGGAGTTACTACTACTTCCCGCTCGGCAGAGCGCGGATTGCTCGACCGGATGCCGTCCCATTGGCCTGCCGTTGGCAGCCGATTGTGGATACGGCTCCACAGCACCACCAACTGACGGCCCTCCGCCGTCAATTCCTGGATTACCCAGAGCTCCTGGTAAAAATTTTTAACTTGTGCAATTTTATTAAATGCAATTTTTTATTTCTTAAGTGCAATTTATGAATGCGTCTAACCTATATGCAGGTGATCTGGCGCCCGTACCTTGGTATGGGCGAGGAGGGTCAGCCGTGGGTGACGGCTGGCAGGAGGAGGTTCGGGAGGCAGATGTGGGTGCATTGCCTCAACGAGATCGAGCCCCTCCGCCTCCGGCTCATGATGAGGACGCTGGGCCTCCACCAGGAGTGGATAGATGAGGAGGTCCCGGAGGGCGTGGGAAGGAGCATGAGGGGCAAGCAAGCCCTCACCGACTGGCGTTCCAAGTTCCCGGAGCAATACGAGGACTGGCACCGTCGGGGCGTACGGGTGGAGTCCCGTGCGGAGAGTAGCGAGGCCTACCTCCAGCAGTACCGGGCCCACTACGCCGATCAGCTTCGGCTCCTCCGACCACTCGATGTAAGTATGCATTCATGCGTCTTTGATTTTATTATTATCTTGATTTATATTTGTGAATGAATGTATGTATGTGTGATTTGCAGGATGCACGTGATGCGGTCATCGTCGACCTCCGGGCCCACCTACATGATGCGGAGGCCCAGCTAGAACAAGTCCAAAATGAGTTGTTCGATCTGGTATGTATGAATGAATATGAGTGCATGTCTTAATTAATTAATTGTTTTGGCGATTAATTGCTGACAGTTGTCTTTCGGTGCAGCGAGCCGTCTACACCCAGGCAGCTCCCCCTTCTTTTGGAGCTTCGTCTTCCTCTTCCTCCGCTGCCTTCGATGCTGCTCTGGCTGACCTCCAGAGCCAGCTTGCCTCTGCCATCCACCGGGCTTCTCTGGCGGAGGAGGACCGGGCTGCTCGGGTAAGCTCTTCAACTTTTTTGATTTTGATTGCCTGATTGCCTTGAACTAACACTGACTTTTATTCAGGTTGCTAAGCTTCAGGAAGCCCTTCAGAGGGCTGAAGCGGAGCTGGATCATTCCCGTGCTGCAGCGGCTCGCGCCGAGGCTGATGCTGCGCGGATCCGGGCTCTAGAGGAGCAGGTGGCGCGTCTCTCCACTGGAGATCTTGCACGCCTTCAGACTCACCTGGAGGTTGTGACTGAGGAGAGAGACCGCGACCGCCTTCGACTGGAGAGTCTTCAGGGTCGGCTGTCAGTCGCGGAGCATGAGCGCAAGATGGTGGAGGAACGGTATTAGCGAGCTCGGCAGCGTGCCCATGAGCGTGGTCTGACCAGTGCCTTCACGGCCAGTGTCGCCATGTCTTCTGGCCCGGCGGGTCCAAGCGTGATGGGGCCACATCCACCTCCTAGTCGAGGGCCAGCACCGGATGCGCCTGACGAGGCCCAGAGTCAGCTCGACGAGGGCGGAGGGGAGAGTCAGCCTTGAGGGCTTATGTATTTTCTTTTCTTCCATATATCATGTACAAAAAACACCTTTTGATGATATACATGAAAGTTTTGGGCTCCAATTTTGTGTTCCTGTGCTTGTCTTATCCTGTACATCACTTAACAAACAGGTTAAGTATCTATTTAGGCTTAGCCCCTTGCCTGACCAAATAAATGGTCAATCAATTTTCCCTTCAATAAATGGTCAAGGGGCATAGCCTTTATTAACAAAGGTAATGAGAAAAATCAAACTTAAGCAAAATGCAACATACAAGCAAACAGATGCTCATTGAAAATAAAAGGAATGAAACTCACCAAATGCAATAAGCAGATGCTAATTGAAATATTTTTTTGTTGTTTTGAAATATTCATTTTTGTTTGGGTTTTGAAATATATGCTTTTTTTTGAATTTTGACATATGTATTTTTTTTTTGAATTTTTAACATATGTATTTTTTTGGATTTTTGGTCATATGTATTTTTTTTGGATTTTTGGATATATGTATTTTTTTTTGGATTTTGACATATGTATTTTTTTTTGAATTTTTTGACATCTGTATTTTTTTGAATTTTTGACTAAAAGATCAGCATGGTACTTAGATCAAAAGATCATATTCATTCATTAACTTAATTCCCAAATTGTTCTTTAACAACTTAACTTAAAACCCATCGTGTTTAAACTTGTGTTTCCATTCGTGATCCCATTTGATGATTTGACCCTTAGTCAATCTAAGCCATTCCTTAAGTCTGGAGTACATCTCTTTAGAAGGAAAAGATGAATAAGTTTAGAAAACCCATGAGAAGGTTCCGGAGACTTAAAAAGATGTTCCTTTCCTACCCTAATATCCGTTGGGGTTCGGTCATTTTCTTTCCGGGGTATTTATCGACCTTGCGTTCCCTTTGTTTCATTTCATGACCTTATGTAATATTTGTAACGTAATGGCCTTTTGATTTGACATTTGGCTTTTGCCTTTTTGCTTTTTCTATTCTTTTCTTTCTTTGGGACGGGTCTCCCCCATTTTTTTTATGACGGCCTCCTACTAAGATGGCGGGTATTCTTGGTAGTCTATTCTAAGCCTCGTTCCTACATCATGGGCCGAGTATAAAACAGAATTTTTGCTTCAAAATGAATGATTTGTACTTTACACTTTCAGTCAAGCTTTTGATATTCTTTAGGCCTTGGCATCTCTTGTTACTCACGAATCAAACGTGTCAGTGTGTGTAGTAACATGTTTATAGTTTATAAACTTTCTGATTCTACTGGTCTTTGTACCATACTGATCGACTCTTTGACCTAAGGGTAGTATTTCTTAAGATGTAAGCCATTCCAGGGATGATTTAGCTCTTCTCCTTCTGCATTAACAAGACGATAAGCATTACCAGGAAAAGCGTGCGATACAACATAAGGTCCTTCCCAGTTGGGTTGGAGCTTAGAACGCGGACCACCAGGTTTTACAAAAATTCTTTTAACGACCATTTCACCGACTTTGAACTTACGTTCAATGACTTTCTTTTGATAAAAACGTGCTAGTCTATTTTGATAAACTTTTGCATGATTAGCAGCTGACCATCTTTTCTCGTCTAAAAGTTCCAATTGAGCAAGGAGTGCTGAACGATGTTCATCAATAGAGAATTCCTTATTCAATTGTACTCTTAATGACGGTATGAGGATCTCATATGGAACTACCGCCTCCATTCCAAATGTTAAGGAATAAGGAGTTTGCCCAGTAGGTGTGCGGATTGAAGTTCGGTAGGCCCATAGAGCCTCAACCAATTTTTCTGGCCAATCTACGAATTTATTAGATTTACACGTCTTTTTGATAATTTTTATCAAAGTCTTATTAGTTGCCTCTGCTTGGCCATTGCCTTGCAGATAATAAAGAGATGAATGATGCAGTGCAATTTTATACCTGTTACAGAGGTCTTTCAATTCCTGTGACACGAACTGCGGTCCGTTGTCGGTGACGATGGTGCTTGAAATTCCAAATCGGGTGATGATGTTCTTCATGATGAATTTGCAGACGGTTGATGCTTTGATCTCAACGTACGCTTCAGCTTCTGCCCACTTGGTAAAGTATTCCGTCGCCGTGAGAATGAAAGATTTTTGCTTGATGCCGGAATCTGGATTGCCAAGGGGTCCAATAATGTCGAAAGCCCACATGGAGAAAGGCCATGGGGAAGAAACAGGATGGAGTGAAGATGTAGGAGAATGAATTTTGTCGGCGTGAAGTTGACACTTAGCACACCTACGAACATATCCTACACAGTCTTCTTCCATGATTGGCCAATAAAATCCTTGTCTAAGGATCTTCTTTGCTAGCATCTGTCTATTGACATGGCCACCACAAACTCCACTATGAGCTCCTTCCATAACCTTCCAAAGCTCATCTTCGTCTAGACATCTCAGAAGAACTCCATCAAAACCTCTCTTGTACAACGCTCCCCCAACTAGGGTGTATCTTTGAGCAACTCTCCTGATAGCTCTCTTCTCTTCAGTTGTAGCTTCCTCAGGATACGATTGATCTTCACAATATTTGGCAATCTCATAATACCATGGCTTTTGTTCATCATCCATCTCTTCTAACAGCTCCATCAACATGATTTCTCTCTTTTCAATGATATCTCCATCTCTGACTTTCTTCAACAACTTCTCCTTAGTTCTAAGGAATGAAGGATCTTTCACGGCGGGTGAAAGACGCCTATGAACTATGATTGATTCAGATTGCTTGCTGATTGGAAAATCAAGAGATGAGGCAAGTGAAGCTAGAGCATCAGCTAAGATGTTTTGATTCCTAGGGACATGGACAAAGATCAATTTCGTGAAAAGCTTTGAGTAAGCAGAAGTAAGTTCTTGATAAGGCTTGAGCTTGGGATCAAGAGTTCGATACTTGGTCAGCACTTGACGAAGAATCAGTTGGCTATCACCCATGATCCTGAGTTTGGTGGCACCATGGCAATGAGCAGCCTCGAGACCAGCAAAGAGTGCTTCGTATTCAGCTATATTGTTTGTGACTGGAAAATCAAGCTGAAAGGCTTGTGGAATGGTGACACCTTCAGGTGATAACAGAACAATACTGATCCCTTTTCCATGAGAATTCAGAGCTCCGTCAAAATGCAGAGTCCACGTATCATCTCTGATTTGATTTACGGACATCAGTTCCTCATCCGGAAACTCTGATCGCACTGGATCGAAACGAGGAAGGGGATGATGAGCGAGGTGTTCTGCTATGGCATAGCCCTTGATCGCTTTCTGCTGAATATAAATAATATCGAATTGAGATAGAAAGCTTTGCCATCGTGCTAACCTATCAGTAAGGACAGATTTCTCCAGAAGGAATTTGATCGGATTCATCCTAGCGATGAGGTGGACTTCATGGGCCAGAAAATAATGCTTTAATTTCTGCACAACCCAGACCAATGCTGCGCATGTTTTCTCCATCGCTGTATATCTCTGTTCAGCGGGGTTGAGAAGTTTAGAGAGATAATAGGCTGCCCTCTCTTTTCCTTCTTCATCCTCTTGTGCGCTAGGACAGCCCCCACTGCATCATCCAGTACTGAAATGTAAAGTATCAATGGTTTGCCTGGAGATGGTGGTCTCAAAACAGGAGGACTTGCTAAATAGTTCTTTAATCCATCGAATGCCTCCTGACACTTATCGTCCCAATCAAATTTGACTCCCGGCTTGGTAAGCTCGTAAAACGGCTTACACCTTTGTGAGTGCTGGGAGACAAAACGGCGAATAAATTGTAACCTCCCGATTAATCCTCTCAACTCTTTCAAGTTTTTGGGAGGTGGCATTTCTCTGATAGCCTTCGCCTTGTTAGGATCGATCTCAATTCCCCATTTGCTGACAATAAATCCAAGCAATTTTCCTGAAGATACCCCGAATACACATCTCTTGGGGTTCATCTTTAATTGATATTCTCTCGATCTCTCTAATACTCTTGCCAAAACTTTGGCATGCTCAGCCTTTGTCTTTGATTTAACCAATAAGTCATCCACGTACACTTCCAAATCTATGTGCATCATGTCATGAAATATTGCCATCATAGCCCTTTGATAGGTGGCTCCAGCATTCTTTAACCCAAATGGCATGACGACATAACAGTATGTTCCCCAAGATGTAGTGAATGACGTTTTCTCTTGATCTTCTTCTGCCAGCTTAATCTGATTGTATCCTGAAAATCCATCCATAAATGATAAGGTCTCATAGCCAGCAGTATTATCAATGAGTACATCAATATGAGGCAATGGAAAATCATCTTTAGGACACGTCCGGTTCAAATCGCGGAAGTCAATGCAAATTCTGACCTTCCCGTCCTTCTTCATAACCGGGACTATGTTGGCCACCTATTGTGGATAGAGGACAACTCTAATAAATTTGGCTTTATGCAATTTGTCGACCTCTTCCTTCATTTTTAGAGCCATTTGAGGGTGGAATCGCCTTAATTTCTGCTTAACAGGGCTAGCTCCTTCCTTTAACATCAACCTGTGTTCAACTAAAGATGAGTCTAATCCCGGCATATCGTCATAACTCCAGGCGAAAGTGTCCTTATAGTCCTTAAGTACTTGTATCATTGCCTTCTCATCCTCTGTAGAAAGATTTTTGCTGACGATGACAACCTTAGGTTCGTCTTCAGTCCCTAAATTGATTTCTTTAGTGGGCTCTTCTACGGCAGCTGAGGGTTCATCGAATCTCTTCACTCCACTGGCATATGCCTCGGCTGCGTCCCCGTCATCTTCCTCTTCCTCAACAATGGGGTCCTTTTCATGCACTAACTCATATACCCCATACCCATCATTGACTGACTCATCATTCATACAGTCTTCTGGCATCTGAATTGGATTTTCTAAAAACTGAGGGATTAAAGAACAAGAAAAGTATTTATCAGCTAAGTCCTGGAGGTATCTATCTGGAATTCGCCTACCCTTAGGCTTCCTAGACTTCCTAACTTGACTAATCTGACTAAAACTAGACTGCCTAACTTCACTAAACTCACTATCATAACCTAATGGAGATGAAACAGGATGAAAATCCTGGGATACAAGTGGAAATACAAGAGAATCCTCTCGAGGGGAGGGACATAGTAGATTTAAGAGAGAATCTTGACCGAAGGACCCGCACAACGGGGTGCAATCGGACAAGTAAGATATTTCCTCGATAAAGATTTGAGAAGAATTTGTTGTAAAATTGGCGTTTTTTTTTTGATATCGGAGGAATTAAATATGAAGCAGGAGTGAATACAAATGGGAGGAGAATCAAACGGAGGAAGTGGCACCAAGGCCAAAGGATTAGGGTGATCATATAGCAATATGTCCCAGATCAAATTATACATCCTCTCTAGATCGAGAGGAGGTTGTGGAATAAGGTCCCGAGGGGATAGAGTGATCATGACGGGCGGAGCCCGTGGAATATCTTCAATAATGAGCCGCGACCAAGTCAGGGTCAAGAGCAGTGTGCGAAATGGAGTATGGAGCATGAGGACATGTGAAGGATATGTCCCCCTCCAGAGCAGATCTGTAGTGTAACCAGCTTCATAGGGGTCATCTGGCTCCCCTTCATCGGTCTCTTCAGACAGCAATATCCGCTTATCAAATATGGCACCTGGACCTTCAATCAGCTCATCAATCTGCGGCGGCCACTTAGGTTCTGCAGGATCTAGGAACAATCTGTTCAGTGCAATATAAAGGTCTCTTAGATCGAACCACCTGTACCATTCGCATTCAGGATCATGAAATTTTCTCCTTTTCATAGGCCGCAGAGCCTCCAAGGATTGGTACGTAAGTAGTTCTGAGCAATGTCTGGCCAAATCCCTCCCATATATATCATGGAAGTCAAAACACGAAGTAATGACTACCGTGTTGTCGTGGCTAAGTATGGGCCCTTTCACAAAGTGTGTACACAGGGTCCATGTTAAGGGATCTCGGCCTTCTTTGGATGGAGTAGACATTGCCTTCAAGATTTCCTGACCTTCTTCATTCTCCGCTTGCTGAACCAGATCTTGCTTCAGTCTTCTTGGCCTATAGCCCAGACCACTTCCAGGTGCTGCTCGATGATTTCTGACAGGAGTGGTCCTGCCTTGCAGCTGTGTGCCCAGACCTCTCCCAGGCTGATAGCCATTCTTCATCCTAATTCTCCAACCCGGGGTACTCATGCACTTCCCCCTTTTTATGGCATCTAACGGGTATGGAGAAATAGTGGCGGCTTTCAAAGGATCAGCCACTGGATGATAGACCTGTAATACCGACAGAAAAGGTTGTCGGCCAGGTAAAACAACAGATTTAATATTCAAGGTATGAGCAGCAACAAGGATCGGCATGCTCATTACTTTAATAATTCGTCCTTTGAAAGGGAATTTGAGGCATTGGTGATTCGTAGAGGGAATCGCCTCAAGAGTTTTGATATAAGGACGACCCAAAATGGCATTTATAGAAGGGTCGATTTCTAGGATATGAAATTCGACCTCTGCATGACTTACAGGGCCCAGCTCCACCTTCAAATAAACGGGTAGAGTTGTCATATGCCGTCACTGAGATGGGGCTAGGCAGCCATTTTTCTTTGGGCACACCGCACAGCTCCAAGGTCTTCGGAGGTAAAACATTGATCGAAGCTCCTGTATCTACCAGGCATGCATCCACGGCCTTCTTGCAGATGTTGACCGTGATACTTAGAGCCATGCTTCTGGCTGCTAGCGGTGCTAGTTCCGATGTGTGAAATGTAATGGAGGGCTGATCCCCCTGAGGAACTAGTAGTGCTGCAATTTTTTCTACCGGCACGTCCTCATTGACCATCACCTTCCGTAGATATTCCATTAAGGCTTCTTGGTGAATTTTGGATCTTTTGATCAGTTCAAGTACAGTGATCCGTGCCGGTGTCCTGTCCAGATGTTTCAACAAGTCATATTGAGTGCCTGGTGCACTCTCTTCATTATGGGCTTCCTCAGTCGGCTGTGATGGGCCGTCTCTAAATGTGGACTGAGGAAAGACTTTGTTGAAAATCCTTTCACTCCGGAGTGCATGTTCCTCAACTGTGGAGGATCCGGGTGACACCTTAAGTACCGCAGGGTTGGATGGTGCGGATGACGTAGAGGGTTGGTATGTGGGTGATGGCGTAGGGCTAGGTGGTGATGGCGCGGTGTGGATTAAAGGCCTAGAGGGTTGGATGGTGGATGGGTAAGTAGTTGGTGAAGTGGGGAATGGCACACGTAATAGCGGTCTGGATGGTAAGGGTGTATCTGGGTAGGTGGTGGTGGTAGCGGGTGAAGTAGGAAATGGTACGCGTAATAGCGGCCTAGATGGTAGGAGGGGCGCGTGATTGGTTTGCGGGGGGTTATATGATGGAGGCGTAGGAGTGCGGGGCGTAATGGGCTTGAGGAAGGTGGGTAGTGGTAATGGGTTTTTGGGTGCGGGCGAGTGATATGTGGGTGTCGGTAGAGGGGTGATGGTAATGGGTTGTGGCCTAGGTATGTGGATGGTGCGGCGTGGTAGTCGTTCTGCGGTACTCAAAATATGGCCCGTCGAATAAAGAGAGGAAGAGTCCTCTATTCTCCACTGTTGCCCACGACCAGCCTCAGACTGGCTGTTCGTCAGAATGGGAGCACCTTGGTTTTGGTTCTGGTGCTCCGGGAGTGGATTCTGCACTATGCCCATATTGCGTGGTGCTGCTGCTTGTGCTGGTGGTCTTGCTTGCTGCTGTTGCTGTGGTCTTCTCGCCTTCAGGGCTGATATATACTTTTTCATCTCCTCCCAGTCTATGCCGCCCTGCTCGTTGAGATCATGAATATAATCTCTGAACTGGAAGCAGGTGTCAATGGTATGCCCAGGTTGCCTATAGAAGTAGCAATACCTGGACGTGTCGGCATTTTGAGGCCAGACGGCCTTTTCCCTTGGCAAGACTAAGGCATTGGCTGCCATTAGAGCATTGAAGATATCTGCCAAGGATTCTGGGAGGGCCGGATATTCTGCCCTTTTCGGGCCTGGAGGTCTTCTCTGCTGGTTGTAGTCAGCAGGAGGAGGGACATTGTGGTATGCCGGCGGTGCTCGCGGCTGATACTGCTGTTGCTGATATTGCTGCTGTTGGGGCTGCTGGTACTGTTGTTGCCATTGCGGCGGCTGTTGCAGCTGTTGTTGTTGCTGGTTCTGATTCGGCTGCTGGGGTCGCTGATACTGTTGCTGATAATGGGGGTTCTGCTGCTGCCTATACCCTTGCTGGTTTGGTTGCGGTGGCCTCTGATACTGCTGCTGGTTCCTCACGAACTGGGGCGAGTTATTGTTCATGCTACTGACTTGCTCGTGAGAGAGCGTGCCCTCAGTAGTCGGACCTGTGCTGGGAGAGTTTGGCACTGCAGGCTTCCGAGGTGGAGGCCTGCTGGGTCTGTGAGGATCAAAGATGCTAGAGAACGTAGCGTCCTTGAAGGCATTTTGGCAGTACCGTGCTCTTTCATAGAGCTCTGCCATGTTGGTCAGATTGTTCAAGGAGAGGACTAGCTTGAACTGGGGCGTGGCGTTAGAAATTAACATTTTCACTTGCTCAGATTCGGACAAGTGATCCTTCACCTTTTCAGCCAGGCCCCGCCACCTGTCAGCAAAACTGACAAACTCCTCATCAGGTTTCATCTTTTCTGCAATGAGGTCCGTGATAGACAAGGAGGGTGCAACTCTGTCCTGGTATCGTTGGATAAATTTGCGTGAAACGATACCGTAATCCTCTACTTCGGAGGGTTCCAGGGAAAAGAACCACTCGAGGGCTGGTCCTTCTAGAGATCTCCTGAACAAAAAGGCCAACGACCTCTTGTCGTTCTGCCAGAAAGACGATTCGTACATAAACTCCTTCAGATGTGTGAAGGGGTTACCAGTACTGTTGTACTTCCGGTACACTAGCATTTCAGAGGGTGGCAGATGGAATACTGGCAGGCTCGGTAAATTGATCTCGGGTACAGCTTTGACCCCCATCATCTTCTGGAGGTTGTTAAACTGCTCATCCATGCGCTCCATCTTGGCCAGCAATGCTTGCGTGGTCAGATCTGCCTGGGGAGGAGGAGGAGGAGGTGGAAGTACTTGATAGGCCTGCTGCCTAGAGTACGTTGGACAGGGGGGACAATAAAGGGGAGGTCCGGCAAAGCTTCCGCTATGCCCAAGGGCATTTTGATAAACAGGCGTTTGTGGTCTAGCCGGTTGCCTAGAGGATGAAAGCTGTGGCCCAGCTGACCGAGAAGTAATATGGAGGCCTTCCATGGCCTGATGGATATAAGGAGGAGGAAGAGGAGGTTGTTGAGTAACAACAGGGGGAGCCACAGGGTTCGGCTCAGCAGGCTGCACGGGTGCCTTCCCCTTCAGAATAGATTGGATTGCCTCGACCTGTTGAGGGTCCAGACGGGAGGCAAGAACTCCCAAAGCATTGACGAGATCCACAGGATCGGAGGATGAGGGATCATTCTGATTCATGTCCCCCTCAAGATCGGGATTAGGAATCGCATATTCATGCGGGGGAAGATCAGGATATCGATCATAGGGATGAAAGAGAGGGGTCCGGACGTTCCCATCATGTCGAAGCGGAACGGGGACAGAATTACGGGAGGCATCAGCATCTCTCCCGCTCTCATAGTTGTAATCAGAATCCCGAGGGGCATTAGCATCTCCCTCGTAATTGACCATGGCGTCTGGAGCCACACTCAAGTCCCTGCCTGATCGCAGCAGCATGACGTTAGATTCTTTTTTTTTTTTTCAAAGATTTGACAAATAAGTTGCACAGAGATTAATCAAACAAGTGAATGTTTAACGTGATTTTGAGGTTCCTTGTTGAGTTATTTGAATTGGATTAAACCACAAATTCGCTCAGGGAAAGGATCCTAGTTTCAGTTCAATCTCTACTGTTATTCTCTAGGGCTTTCTCTCACAACGCTTTCAGAATCTAGCCGGGACTTTAATTGGTACAATCAGCCCGATGATCAAGGAGGAATACCTTGATTTTGGGGACTTATGGAGGTCTCAACGTCAACTTCTCTAGTCTGATCAAGGGACCAACCTAATCAGAGAGAGTTGCTGACGTCAAGTAGTGTGTTCCTAAGAAAAGGAGGGTATTCGCCTCAATGCGTATGTCCTGCGGCCTGGGTGGCCTCTAATGCTTAATAAGAATGGGTAGCTAGCACTCAAACCACAGAAATCTGGGAACTGAAAAATAATTAAGAAACTGTTTGAATCGCGTCGATGGTGGTCGACGCTATTCAAAACAGAACTTAATTTTTCGCAGAAACAGATGCAGACAGCAGAGAAATTGTGAAGACTGAAAGGCGTCTAGAGGTGTTGACGCGGTTTTGAAATGCGTCAGTGCTCCTGGACGCTTTTCAGTTCGCAGAAACAGTTTTGCAGGAGGATTTTCTGGGTTGAATCCTCCTCAAACAGGATAAAAAGCAGTAAATAATCAACTCATGCAGATTTTTTTAGTTCCAGATTTTAACAGGATGATTTTACTAACTAAACAACTAGAAAATCAATCAATCACACATCATTTTCATCACAAAAACAGCTTTTTGAACTAATCAAGGGGAGGGCAAGATCTTGCCAATGGGGTGTGCACGTGGTGCACGAGGGAAATTAGCTAAACTAAACACTCACCAATTGGTGAGGACGTGTCGAGAGACACAAGTGGTGCACCGTGGGTGCCCGATTGATGATAGCAAGATCAAATAAAACTAAAAAGATGGCGAGACCAAGTCCCACCGTGATCGCCAAAAAAAGTTGTAGGTGCTTAAAATGCTCGTGTGATTAACATGAAAAATTCTATGTTGTTTAGGTGCAAAATAAACCTATTAAAAATAGAAACTATGTGCAGTGATCGCCAGAAACTTTTGACTTAAAAGTTCCAAAAGAGAATATGATCGCCTACCTGTTTGAACGCGGAAGATGTTGAGTCCTTGATTCCCCTCTTTCAGCCGGCTGAAGAAAGAGAGCCCTTCTTGTTCTTTGTTCTTACTGTTGAGTTTGAGATTGAGGATCGTCCAGAAGTCCTTTTGGTTTAGTGCTTGTTTTCCCCTTTGATTCTCTTGTTGTTGTTGAGTGCAACAGAGACAGAAAAGAAAAACGAAGAAACAATGATGAGAATTTTAAGTGGAAGCAGTATCTATTCTAATCATGATTTTAAATATACAGTTGAACAGCAAACTTACTTGTTTAATGGCTTTTGAGACCCCTTAATCAAATAGGTTTTGAAAAATGATGCTGTGGTGTGTGTTGCATGAAGTGATTATTGAGAATGAAAGATTAATGAAGATGTAGAATAAAAATGCAGAAATGAAACACTTATGCCCAATTGTTGAAGCCTTGAATGGATGAAGATCTTGAAAGGAAGCCGACTTCTGGAAATGGCAGTGCTCCGGCGTTCCGACGTTGTTGCTTCGATCTCCAACTCGACGATAATGAACTCGGGATTACGCTTTTTCAACTTTTTTTTTTACTCTTCAAGATGCAAGGTATTTATAGACTTCTTCTGCGTCCGTGATTAACATAGAAAAATCTAGGATTTATCCATCTTAACCGACAGATAAATACTGATTAATTCATCTTTATCTGTAATTATCTAAAACGCGTCCATCATGGCTGACGCCTTTCAGATTAATTAAGATAAGGATAAATATTCGGGAAAACTTATCTTTATCTTTATTAGCTAAAACGCGTCCACATGTGTAGACGTCTTTTACACTAATTAAGATAAGGATAAACATCCGGAAGAGAAGTAGAAATAGCGTAGGAAACCTAAAACGCGTCAGGACTCACAGACGCCTTTTAGCTAATTAATCAATTGATTAAAATTCAAATTTAAACGCTAAAATAGGAATAAACTCTAAATGGCGTCCACATGAGTCGATGTCTTTTAGAATTCTGCATATTTTAACTGAAATTTGAGCTAAAATCAATTTAATTAATTAACTTAAACATGTCTGTTAAACCCGACACTTAAAAAGATTAATAAAAATTAATCAATGATTAAATATCAGACCATTCTGAGGCATTATTATATGATATGAAATTTACTCGAAATGACATCACAATTAGCGTGTCTACAGGTATGCGGAGAATGCAGCAAGACGGTTGCTCGGCAGTGCTTGACATGTGACTTGCTGAATAGATAGAGGACGAATCCTCTATTTTCCATTGTTGCCCTCTACTAGCCTCAGACTAGCTACCTGTCAAAATGGGGGCAATTTGGTTTTGATGTTCCGGCAACGGGTTCTGTACTATGCCCATATTCTGCAGCGCTGCTTGCTGTACTGGGGCCGTTTGGACTAGCTGTTGCTGCTGTGGTGGTTGTAGCTGCTGTTGTTGCTACTGTGGTCTTTTCGCCTTCAAGGCGACTATGTACTTTTTCATCTCTTCCCAATCAATCCCTCCTTGATCATTGAGATCATGAATGTAATCCCGAAAGTGAAAGCACGCATCTACTGTGTGTCCCAGTTGACGATGGAACACACAATAACGGGACATGTCAACATTTGGTGGCCAAACAGCCCTTTCCTTTGGCAGTACCAAGGCATTGGCTGCCATGAGGGCGTTGAATATATATGTTAGGGATTCTGGTAGTTGGGGATATACCAACCTTCTGGGGCCAAGAGGTTTCCTCTACTGTGCGTAGTCATTAGGAGGAGGAACATGAGTGTAATTCGGCTACTACCGAGGTGGATTGTATACTTGCTGGTGGGAATGTTGCGGTGCTAACTAAAGCTGCTGAGTAGGAGGCCTGTAGCCCTGTTGGTTTTGAGGCTTGGGTGACTGATATTGTTACTGATTCCTCATAAACTGGTGCTGATTATTGTTCATTGTACTGACCTGTTCATGAGACAGTATACCCTCGATAGTTGGACCCATAGAGGAAGAATTGGGGTTAATAAACTTCCTAGGTGGAGGTCTATTGGGTCGATGAGGATGGAAGACACTAGCAAAGGTGGAGTCTTTGAACGCATTCTGAGCATAACGCGCCCTTTCATACACATCTGCCATAGTAGTCAAGTTATTTAGTGTCAAGACTAGCTTGTAGTATGGAGTGGCACTGGCAACCATCATCTTTACCAGTTCTTGCTCGGACTGTAACGACCCGCCACCCTATGATCAGAAACCCTGTAAGGATCGAGACTTTCGGATCCGATTTTCGGGATCGGACCCTGTAGTTCTGACCCTAGTGGGGGCTGAGGTTCTGTATCGATTCGCGTCAGGGCATCGAGACGCGTTTTGAACGGCGTCCACCGTCGCAGACGCGTTTCAGGTTCTGCCACGTGGGCTGGCTTTGGGCTGCGAGAGTACGGCCCTGTCGTGTCGTCTGAACGGCGTCCACGTGTGACAACGCCTTTCAGACTGCGACTCTGAGATTGTTAGAGTACGGCCCTGACATGTCGTCTGAACGGTGTCTGCCTTGAACGACACGTTTCAGAGTCTTGTCAGAGCAGCCGTCACATCACCTGATAGGCGTCCGTAGAGATCGACGCGTTTTAGCCAGTCTCTGGTTAACCCCGCGAGCCCTCCTTCTTTCCCTCATTTTCTTCCTTCTCTCTTTCTCACCTTCCCTTCCGGCGAACTCAGCGGCGGTTCCTCCTCCTCCCTCTTTTCCTCCCACCATTTCATCTCTCCCTCCACTCCATCCTCTACCTAGCTCCTACCACTACCACCTCCACTTCCACTGCAGTGTTTTACTCTCCGGACGGTGGCCGACGTCACGGTGGAGTAGGGACGACCACGGCGGTACCGGCGGCGGCGTGGGGCGAGACGAGTGGACGGCTTGAAGCTTGGAGGAGTTCAAGTATCCGGTAGGGTGACGGTTCCCATAGTATTGTGTTTAAACCATGTTTTCCCCCGTTTAAGCATGTTATGGATCTTTGGTTTGGGAAGGGGGTAGAACAAGCATGTTTAGGAGTTCTTCTTAATGATATGGGGGATTTCTACGAATATGATTTCCTGTGGTTTGAATTGCCCCTCTTTCTCCTCCGTTTTTGGGTGATTTTGGGATTGTTGGGGTTGAAAGGGAGCCCTCGGGCTCATGCAGACTCTGGTTCCTGGGGTTGAAAGACGTCGTGCATGGACGACGCCTTTTTGAAGGGCGTCGGGCGATCACAACGCCTTTTAGGCAGGAATTGCCTTACTGAGAGTCTGCCAGTTCGGGGATTATGGGACTAAAAGACATCATGGATGGGCGACGCGATTTGAATAGCGTCGGATAGCCATGACGCCTTTTAAGGCAGAAATCCCCTGGGTAATGTTTTATGGAATTCCTGGATTTCTGTGCTAAATGGCGTCTGAGGATGTCGACGCCTTTTAAAAGGCGACCACTGGTGTCGACGCCTTTTAAGGCCTGATTCTGAAGACAGTGTTTTACATAAACCAGTACATAGAGCTTGAATGGTGTCGGCTTTGGGCGACGCGATTCAGGACAGAACCACACTAATTCATGCCAGTAAAATGTGTTCATACTGCTAGATAGTTGGTTAGTGCATGTTTTAGTGTGCTTAATAGAGATGAATTCCTTATGACCGGATGGTACTACCTTGTGTGTTATGCGATCGCGGACTTTTCACGTGACCGAATCGTACTGTGCTGGGTTTTGTGTTACTGTGGACCTGGAGTGACAGTGTAGCGCTTTATCACCCTGTGCTGGTGGGGGCGTGAGCACAGCGCCGGTGGGGGCGTGGGCGGGGTGACGCCTAGTGAGAGAGGGTCACCTGGTGAACCCCGGGGTCAGCTAGTACCGGAGTCAGAGTGGTACATTCGGAGAGTCACTCATGCTGAGGGAAGGAGTAACCACCTGAGCCAGATGGGCCGGAGTAGCTAGTGTGCTATCCGAGGGGTTACTGCTTGGTCTCAGCGGGTCGAGGTTTTCCCACCGTTGTTTGTGTGGTTGGCGAGTTCTATCGAGACGGCAGTTGTGGGTCCCCTAGTCGGCTGGTTTAGAATATGCATGTTTATTATATTTCGACTGCATGTGATTTCACGTTGAGAATTAGGAATTGTACCTACCACTGTGCTTATTACTTTACTGTTAGCTGTACTTTACACTTGTGGGTGTGTGCGTGGGCAGTGGGGATCGAAGGATCCCTACTGAGTCTTGTCTTGAAACTCACCCCTGCGGTTTTCAGGTGAGGACTCCCAACAGACCTAGAGCGGCGTGTGCTGCCGTGTGTTGAGTGCCTTCAGCGGTTGTTCCGCGGTATGCCCCGATGTAGTTGTTATTTATTTCTGGCATGTATGTCTAATTATTTCTTTTCAGCTGGAGTATGTAATTATTTGCTGTATCGAGTCGCATTGTAATAACTTTAATTCCTGCACTTTCATCTTAATTCAATGCGATGTGAATGTTTAGCTTAGTTTATTATTTATTTCCCAGACTTACTTAGATCCTGGTTTGGTTCCAAATTAATCATTCGGTACCCATTTAGTAATCGGATCCCCGATTATAGGGTGGCGGGTCGTTACAGTTGGTATCAGAGCATACGGTCTGGCAAATAAATAAATAACTAGGTTAAATGTCATAAGACCGGCAAATAAATACATTATCCCGTACAGACACGGCGGTAGCATAGGTTTTAGGACTCTAATTAGAACTTTTTGATTTTGTAATTGTAGGCGAGTATATGGCTCCCAGGAAGAGGATGCCAGTTATTCGAGAGCGGGGAGACGTCCCTAGTGGATCCGAGGCCGGGAGGCCGAGTGTAGAGCAGTTCATGGAGGCTATGATGGACACTATGGCTCGATACCAGACGCGAGACCCTAGTGAGAGTTCTAGTGCTCGGGGAGGGTCCACAGCTACGCTTGAGAGGTTCCTGAAGCTGAGGCCGCCTCACTTCACCGGTCGTCCCGACCCTGATGAGGCCATTCACTGGCTTAGGGAGATAGAGAAGACTTTCGATACCATGGACTGTGCAGCCGTAGAGAGGACCCCGTTGGCTACCTTCATGCTGAAGGATAGCGCCTTTGATTGGTGGACCACATTGAAGAGTTTGTCTTATGAGGACAGGAGTCTTAGGGAAATTTCATGGGAGACCTTTGTTAAGGAGTTCAATGCACAATATTTCCCTAGACACGTCCAGAGAGCCAAGGAGAGGGAGTTTATGGATCTGACGCAGGGGAGTATGACGGTGCTCGAGTATCAGGCGAAGTTTGTTTCGCTGGGTCGGTTTGTGCCTTTCATATCTGGGGACGAGGAGCGTCGTACGGAGAGGTTTGTGGACGGACTGAGGCTCAGTCTAAGGAACTTTGTGGCATCTCACTGTTGCACGGATTTGGCTTCTGCGGTTAGACGTGCGGCAGCAGTGGAGGCTCAACAGAGCCAGTTGGCCCGGGAGAGAGGACTGGCTGCTCAGAGTCCAGTTCGTGGCAGGGGTAAGGCGGTGGCAGCAGCCCCTTCATCCGGATCGGGATCGTCGTCACTCGGCTGCCGATTCAGGAGATTCTTCAGGGGTGGTGGCAGCAGTAGTGGCAGCAACAGGCCCAGGCAGGGTCAGCAGAGTCAGTCAGCGTCCAGTGCACCGCAGGGGCCAGCTCAGAGGCTTCCGGCAGTTTGCCAGCACTGTGGTGGTGCCCATGGCGGGACTCAGTGTCCCACTCTCCCCAGGAGGTGTTTCACTTGCGGCCAGCAGGGCCATTTGGCGAGGCAGTGCCCCCAGGGGCAGGGTTATGGCAATCAGAAGAAGCCGAGGACCCAGGGGAGAGTGCTAGCTATTACCAGGAGGGAGGCTCGCGCGTCCAACTTGGTGGAAGGTACACTTTCTGTCCTTGGGAACTCTGCACATGCGTTGATCGATTCGGGTGCTTCGCATTCTTTCATTTCTGAGCAGTTCCTAGATATTCTTTCTGCACCCGTTGATGAGTTACCTGATGGTTTGATGGTAGAGGTTCCTTCTGGAGACTTCATGATATCTTATAATTGTTTGAGGAATGTCCCCTTGACCATTGAGGGTCATGTGCTACCTGCCCAATTGATTGTACTTGCTATTCGTGATTTTGATATCATCCTGGGCATGGATTGGTTGGAAGCTTTTTATGCAGAGGTGGACTGCCACAGGAAGAGGGTGCGATTCTCCATTCTGGACATCCCGACCTTCTTTTTCCAAGGTATTAGGTTTTCTTCTCGAGGTATTCTCATTTCAGCCTTTAAGGCACGGAGGTTGCTTGCTGGTGGCTGTGAGGCTTTCCTTGCCTCTGTTGTTGTTTCTGATGTCCGTAATAGTCCCAGTCTTTGGGAGGTGCCTGTAGTATGTGACTTCATAGATGTGTTTCCTGAGGAGCTGCCTGGCCTTCCTCCTCAGCGAGAGGTCGAGTTTACCATCGAGCTTGTTCCAGGTACGACACCCTTGTCTAAGGCCCCGTATCGAATGGCGCCAGCCGAACTCGCAGAGTTGAAGGCGCAGTTGCAGGAGTTACTGGATAAGGGTTTCATTCGTCCCAGTACATCTCCATGGGGTGCTCCAGTTCTGTTTGTTAGAAAGAAGGATGGTTCTCTAAGATTGTGCATCGATTATAGGCAGCTGAACCAGGTGACAATAAAGAATAAGTACCCGCTTCCAAGGATCGATGATTTGATGGATCAGCTGCAGTCCGCGAAGGTGTTTTCCAAGATCGACCTGAGATCTGGATATTATCATATGAGGATCCGAGATGTTGATGTTAGTAAGACGGCTTTCAGGACTCGGTATGGACATTACAAGTTTTTGGTTATGCCCTTCGGCTTGACCAATGCTCCGGCAGCCTTTATGGATCTGATGAACCGAGTCTTTAGGACCTATCTGGACCAGTTTGTAGTTGTATTTGTGGATGATATTCTGATCTATTCTTCCTCTGAGGAAGAGCACGCCGCCCATCTTCGGGCAGTGTTGCAGTTCCTGAGGGAGCACCAACTTTACGCCAAGTTTAGCAAGTGTGAGTTTTGGCTAGACGAGGTGCACTTCCTTGGGCATGTTATTTCTGGCAAAGGTATCGCAGTGGATCCAGCCAAGATCGAGGCGGTGATGGATTGGAGCAGGCCGACTTCAGTGATTGAGATCAGGAGCTTTCTGGGGCTTGCCGGTTATTACAGGCGGTTTGTTCAGGGGTTTTCTTCGATAGCAGCCCCCTTGTCGAGATTGTGTAAGGACTGAAGTTTCGGGTTCTGTATTCGGGTCGGGTTCGGGCCGGATCCCCTGGTTTGGACCCTAGAGGGGTCTTGAGATTTTTGACTGAATGGCGTCAGCGCTGCACGACGCCTTTCAAAAGGCGTCAGGGTGTGTGGACGCCATTTAGGTCTGCTGCTTGTTGCGCCACGTGGGCGGTTTTCGGGCCGCGAGAGTACGGCCCCTGTCACTTCGTCTGAACGGCGTCCAGATTGGTCGACACGATTCAGACTGCGACATCTACAATGTCAGGGCACGGCGCCAGAGCGTTGTCAGTACGGCCTATCACATCGTCTGAACGGCGTCCACGGTGAGCGACGCGTTTCAGAGCGCTGTCAGTACGACTGTCCTATCAGACTGAATGGCGTCTGCCTCGATCGACGCGTTTTAGCTGGATTCGGATTGACCCCGCGAGCCTCCCCTTCTTTCCCTCACTTTCGCCTCCACACTCTCTCTCCTCGCCTCTCCGCTCCCTCTCCGCCCTCCTTCCTCCCTTCCCCTCCTCTTCTTCCTCTTCCATCACTCCATAGCCTCCCTACCTCTCACCTCTACCTCCACCACCTCCTTCGCGGCGTTCCCTTCTCCGGACGGCGGCCGACGTCCCGGCGGAGTGGCGGCGTCCTCGAGGGTACCGGCGGCGGTCTACGGTGCGGCGGGTCGGCGGCGAGGAGCTCGGAGGAGTTCAAGAACCGGTAGGGGGACGAACCTTGCATGTATTGCTCGTATGTTTCTTGGCGTGATGTGACGTGTTTGGGGCTAGATTGAGCATGTTTAGGGGGATTCCTTGTGGGAATGGCGGTGCTTGTGAACGTGGTTTCGTAGCATGCTTGTGATGGTTGGATTTCTCTTCTTCCCCCTTGGGTTTTGGGGCTTTTCGGGGTGCTTGGGATTAAGGGAGAAACCCTCGGTTCGAACGAGGGAACCAGGTTTCTGGCGCTAAACGGCGTCGTGCCTGGTCGACGCCTTTCAGAAGGGCGTCAGGGCAGTACGACGCCTTTTAGGGCAGAAACCTCCCTGTTCGAGGTTTTTCGAGTAGGGGTTCTGGTGCTAAATGACGTCATAGATGGACGACGCCTTTCGGAAGGACGTCGAGCCATCATGACGCCATTTAGGCAGGAAATCGCCCCGAGTGAGGGTCTATAAATCTGGAATTTCGGCGTGAATGGAGTCTGTGGACCCGGACGCGTTTTAAAGGGCGTCTCCCTATGACGACGCGTTTCAAGGAATAATCTGACTTTAAGTAAACCTGTCTGAGGGACTTGAATGGCGTCGACTCCGGTCGACGCGATTCAAGACAGAACTGTCTTGGTGCTGGTTTTAGCTTGTGTTTCACTGTTGACGGTTCTAAGGCATGTTTTACGTTGTACACTGAGACTGAGGACTTCTGTGTGAATGGAATTACAGCATGTTATGTGTGTGTGTGTGCTTATACGACTGTGGATCGATATGACTGTGGTTTATGTTGTCACCATGGACCGATGGGGACAGGGTCATGGTGTCTGTGAGGCATTGTGCCGTACCGGTGGGAGGAGGGGTATATGTTGTGGTTTACCTTTGGTTGAGGAAAGCAGAACCACCTTGAGCCCGTCGGGCCGGAGTAGCTGGTGCGCTATCCGAGGGGTTGCTGCTTGGCCTCAGCGGGTCAGGTTTCCCTGTTTGTCGTGGCAGCTTCCGGCGCGTTTCATGCTGTGGAGCTTGTTGTGGAGTTGTTTTACCCCTGTAGCCACTGGGCCTGATGTGACCTTTGATCAAGGTTACGAGTGGTACCCTTAGCCCTTTGGCCTGACGTAGCCCGGGAGGTTAGGGTTGTGGATAGTTCCTGTAGCTTCGGCTTGACGGGGGTTCGCCGGTCCCCAGGGCCCTCCTGAAGCGCTGAGGCCTAGCGTGGAGGCAATCCGGTGGGTAGGACAGTAGTCTAGACTGCTTGTGTGCACACGTAGCTGGCAGTGACGGTACACTGGTTCCAGCTAGTCCTAGCTTGGCTCACTGCCTCACCCTACAGTGCCCCGGAACACTGTAGGGGTGGACAGGCATGAGCATTGGTGGTAGTGTTGGGAGGCGACGTTTGACTTCGGTCGTCAGTGTGGTTCAGTCGCTTTGTGGACTTTGGCTGTGAGACGTGACTCTGTGTTGGGTTCTTCAAGTTGCTTAGAATGGTTCTTGCTACACTGCTTATCGTGCGTTTTATATCTGAGTTGGGTGCTATGTTTACTGCTTTACTCAAATTGCTATATTCCTGTTGTTATACTTGTGGGTGTGTGAGTGGGAGGCAGGGGATCGGATGATCCCTACTGAGCCCAATTCTGGTGTGGCTCACTCCCTGCGGTTTCAGGTGTCGACCTCGTGGCGCAGCGGAAGCGTGGTGTCTTCTTAGTGTGCGGACCAGCAGCTGTCTTAGTTCCCGGGGTATGCCCCGATGTTGTTGTACTTTCCTTCTGCCTGTACTTATTTAACTTGTTGGACATGTAATTATTGTTGGACTGTATACGGACATTATTATTTTCCCTTCTGCGCACTCGTTTACCTTTGTAGTCCGTGCGATTGTTATATTTAGCCTTGTTTAGCACTTACTCCTCCAGATGTGTTGTGTGAGATCCGGGTGTGAACCCGCAGTTAATGGGCCGACATCCATTTAGTGACCGGGTCTCCGGTCATAGGATGACGGGTCGTTACAGATTGACTCTAAAGGGAGTTCACTTTGTGTGGACCGAGGAATGTGAGCAGAGTTTTATTGAGCTAAAGACCCGCCTCACGTCAGCCCCAATTCTGGTGCTTCCATCTGGGTCAGGTGGATTTGTGGTTTACTCAGATGCGTCCCGTCGAGGTTTGGGCGTAGTCCTAATGCAGCATGGCAGGGTAGTGGCTTATGCATCTCGGCAGCTGAAGAGACAGGAGGAGAACTATCCTACTCATGATTTAGAACTAGCAGTAGTGGTGTTTGCACTTAAGATCTGGAGACATTACTTATATGGTGAGAAATTTCAGGTTTTCACCGATCACAAGAGCCTGAAATATGTGTTCACTCAGAGAGACCTGAATTTGAGGCAGCGGAGGTGGATGGAGTTCATTAAGGATTATGACTTTGACCTTTCTTATCATCCGGGCAAGGCGAATGTGGTGGCAGACGCTTTGAGTCGGAAGACGGTCATGTCATACCTTATGATTCAAGAATGGAAATTGTTCGAGCAGGTTGTGGAATCTTCCTTTAGAATTCCACGAGAAGATGACAGAGCCGTATTGGTCAGCTTGACTGTGAGACCAGCTGTGTATCATGCTGTGATTGAGGCTCAGAGGGCAGATGCTGAGTTACCACAGATTCTCCAGAGGTCAGAAGTGGAATTATGGGATGACGATACTGTCAGGTTCAGAGGCAGGCTTTATGTCCCGGCTGGGGAGGACGTGCGCAGGTGTGTTCTTGATGAGGCGCACCGTTCGAGATATGCAGTGCATCCTGGGACAACAAAGATGTATCATTGTTTGAGGAGGCACGTCTGGTGACCCGGTATGAAGAAAGATGTGGCTGAATATGTGGCTAGATGTATGACTTGTCAGCAGGTTAAAGCCGAGCATCAGAGACTTGGAGGGTTGCTACAGCCCTTGCCGATTCCAGAGTGGAAATGGGAGCACGTGACGATGGACTTTGTGATGGGTTTGCCTTCATCCCCTAGCAGGAGAGACGCTATCTGGGTCATCGTTGATCGGCTGACCAAGTCAGCACACTTCCTAGCCATTAGGAAGGACTGATCAGTCGGCAAGCTGGCAAAGTTGTTTGTAGACCGGATCATCTCTCTGCACGGGGTACCTTTGTCCATTGTATCAGATCGAGATCCGAGGTTTACTTCCAGGTTCTAGAAGAGCTTTCAGAAGGCATTGGGCACTCAGTTGGCTTTCAACTCGGCCTATCATCCCGAGACTGACGGGCAGTCGGAGAGGACCATTCAGACCTTGGAGGATATGCTCAGGGCATGTTGCCTAGACTGGGGAGGTTCTTGGGAGCAGCATTTGTCCACAGTGGAATTTGCCTACAACAACAGTTACCATTCCAGTATCGGCATGGCACCTTACGAGGCTTTGTATGGGCGACCGTGTCGATCTCCGGTGTGTTGGTCCGAGATCGGTGAAAGGCAGATAGCGGGACCCGAGTTAGTGCAGCAGTGTGCTGAGATTGCCAGGACAGTTTGGCAGAGGTTGACCGCAGCTCAGAGTAGGCAGAAAAGTTATGCTGACATCCAACGGAGACCACTTGAGTTTGAAGTTGGGGACCACGTGTTTCTCCGAGTCTCACCCTCCAAGGGTGTGATGAGGTTCGGGAAACGAGGCAAGCTGAGTCCGCGATATATTGGACCTTTTCCCATTCTTGCTCGAATTGGGGAAACCGCGTATCAGCTGGCCTTGCCGCCTAGTCTTGCAGGGGTGCACGATGTGTTCCATGTTTCATTACTGAGAAAGTATGTTCAGGATCCATCCCATGTCTTGGATTTTTCAGAGTTGGAGGTCGCTGAGGATATGTCCTTTCCAGAGTATCCTGTTCGTATTGAGGATCGCAGAGAACAGGTCCTGCGGAACAAGATTGTACCGTTGGTCAAAGTGATTTGGCAGTACCGCTCTGGAGGTGAGGCAACCTGGGAACGAGAGGATGAGATGCAGGAGCAGTTCCCTTACCACTTTCCGTAAGTTTCCTTGTGAACTTGTATCCCGGTTTTGACCTTGTTAATTCTAGCAGTCAATTTCGGGGGCGAAATTCTTTTAAGGGGGGGAGATTGTAAGGATCGAGACTTTCAGATCCGGTTTTCGGGATCGGACCCTGTAGTTCTGACCCTAGTGGGGGCTGAGGTTCTGTATCGATTCGCGTCAGGGCATCGAGACGCGTTTTGAACGGCGTCCACCGTCGCAGACACGTTTCAGGTTCTGCCACGTGGGCTGGCTTTGGGCCGCGAGAGTACGGCCCTGTCGTGTCGTCTGAACGGCGTCCACGTGTGACGACGCCTTTCAGACTGCGACTCTGGGATTGTCAGAGTACGGCCCTGACATGTCGTCTGAACGGCGTCTGCCTTGAACAACGAGTTTTAGAGTCTTGTCAGAGCAGCCGTCACATCACCTGATAGGCGTCCGTGGAGGTCGACGCGTTTTAGCCAGTCTCTGGTTAACCCCGCGAGCCCTCCTTCTTTCCCTCATTTTCTTCCTTCTCTCTTTCTCACCTTCCCTTCCGGCGAACTTGGCGGCGGTTCCTCCTCCTCCCTCTTTTCCTCCCACCATTTCATCTCTCCCTCCACTCCATCCTCTACCTAGCTCCTACCACTACCACCTCCACTTCCACTGCAGCGTTTTACTCTCCGGACGGCGGCCGACGTCACGGTGGAGTAGGGATGACCACGGCGGTACCGGTGGCGGCATGGGGCGAGACGGGTGGACGGCTTGAAGCTTAGAGGAGTTCAAGTATCCGGTAGGGTGACGGTTCCTATAGTATTGTGTTTAAACCATGTTTTCCCCCGTTTAAGCATGTTATGGATCTTTGGTTTGGGAAGGGGGTAGAACAAGCATGTTTAGGAGTTCTTCTTGATGATATGGGGGATTTCTACGAATATGATTTCCTGTGGTTTGAATTGCCCCTCTTTCTCCTCCGTTTTTGGGTGATTTTGGGATTGTTGGGGTTGAAAGGGAGCCCTCGGGCTCATGCAGACTCTGGTTCCTGGGGTTGAAAGACGTCGTGCATGGACGACGCCTTTTTGAAGGGCGTCGGGCCATCACGACGCCTTTTAGGCAGGAATCGCCTTATTGAGAGTCTGCCAGTTCGGGGATTCTGGGACTAAAAGACGTCATGGATGGGCGACGCGATTTGAATAGCGTCGGGTAGCCATGACGCCTTTTAAGGCAGAAATCCCCTGGGAAATGTTTTATGGAATTCCTGGATTTCTGTGCTAAATGGCGTCTGAGGATGTCGACGCCTTTCAAAAGGCGACCACTGGTGTCGACGCCTTTTAAGGCCTGTTTCTGAAGACAGTGTTTTACATAAACCAATACATAGAGCTTGAATGGCGTCGGCTTTGGGCGACGCGATTCAAGATAGAACCACACTAATTCATGCCAGTAAAATGTCTTCATACTGCTAGATAGTTGGTTAGTGCATGTTTTAGTGTGCTCGATAGAGATGAATTCCTTATGACCGGATGGTACTACCTTGTGTGTTATGCGATCGCGGACTTTTCACGTGACCGGATCGTACTGTGCTGGGTTTTGTGTTACTGTGGACCTGGAGTGACAGTGTAGCGCTTTATCACCCTGTGCTGGTGGAGGCGTGAGCACAGCGTCGGTGGGGGCGTGGGCGGGGTGACGCCTAGTGAGAGAGGGTCACCTGGTGAACCCCGGGGTTAGCTAGTACTGGAGTTGAAGTGGTACATTCGGAGAGTCACTCATGCTGAGGGAAGGAGTAACCACCTGAGCCAGATGGGCCGGAGTAGCTAGTGTGCTATCCGAGGGGTTACTACTTGGTCTCAGCGGGTCGACGTTTTCCCACCGTTGTTTGTGTGGTTGGCGAGTTCTATCGAGACGGCAGTTGTGGGTCCCCTAGTCGGCTGGTTTAGAATATGCATGTTTATTATATTTCGACTGCATGTGATTTCACGTTGAGAATTAGGAATTGTACCTACCACTGTGCTTATTACTTTACTGTTAGCTGTACTTTACACTTGTGGGTGTGTGCTTGGGCAGTGGGATCGAAGGATCCCTACCGAGTCTTGTCTTGAGACTCACCCCTGCGGTTATCAGGTGAGGACTCCCAGCAGACCTAGAGCGGCGTGTGCGGCCGTGTGTTGAGTGCCTTCAGCGGTTGTTCCGGGGTATGCCCCGATATAGTTGTTATTTATTTCTGGCCTGTATGTCTAATTATTTCTTTTCGGCTGGAGTATGTAATTATTTGCTGTATCGAGTCGCATTGTAATAACTTTAATTCCTGCACTTTCATCTCAATTCAATGCGATGTGAATGTTTAGCTTAGTTTATTATTTATTTCCCAGACTTACTTAGATCCTGGTTTGGTTCCAAATTAATGATTTAGTACCCATTTAGTAATCGGATCCCCGATTATAGGGTGACGGGTCGTTGCAAACCCGATCACTAAATGGGTGTCGAATCATTATCCACGGTCTCACGCCCGGATCTCATACACGCGTCTGGAGGAATAAGCGTTAAACAAGGCTAAATATAACAATCACACGGACTACAAGGAATTACAAGTGCACAGAAAGGAAATTAATAATGTCCGTACACAGTCCAACAATAATTACATAGTCCAAGAAATTAAATAAGTACAGGCAGAAGCAAAGTACAACAACATCGGGGCATACCCCGGAACTGAGATAGCTGCTAGTCCGCACGCCAAGGAGAACACCACACGTCGCCACTCGCCAAGAGGTCCACACCTGAAACCGCAGGGAGTGAGCCACACCAGAATTGGGCTCAGTAGGGATCATCTGATCCCCTGCCTCCCACTCACACACCCACAAGTGCAGTAATACAGCTAAAGGTAAAGTAAGCAAGTAAAGCAGTAATTACTACTCCTAAATCTCGATATAAATCACATGCATTCGAAATGTAACATGCATATCTTAGAAATCATTCTACTAAGGAGCCTACAACTCGCGTCTCGGCAAAACACGCCAACCACGCCTCCGAAAGTGGGAAACACCGACCACACAACCGAAACTGGGAAACACCGACCCGCTGAGACCAAATAGTAACCCCTCGGATAGCACGTTGGCTACTCCGGCCCAACTGGCTCAGGTGGTTACTCCTTCCCCCAGCACGAGTGACACTTCACAGGTACCACTCCTATACCGGTACTAGCTAACCCCGGGGTTCACCAGGTGACCCTCTCTCACTAGGCGTCACCCCGCCACTGCTCCCACCGGCGTTGTGTCCCACCCACACCGACACAGGGTGTCAAGCGCTACAACTGTCACTCTAGGTCCATAGTAGCACAAAACACAGCACAGTGCGATCCGGTCACGAGGAATCCATCGTCATCGAGTATATTTAAAGCATACATTAACTGAACTATCTAACAGTGTAAACACATATTAATAGCATGAATTAGTGTGGTTCTATCTTGAATCGCGTCGCCCAAGGCCGACGCCATTCAAGCCTCCTAAACTGGTTCATGAAATCTCGGCCTCAAAACATGGCCTAAAAGGCGTCGTCATAAGTAGCCGCCTATTAAAAGGCGTCGCTGTCCCTCGTTGCCTGATAGCGACAGACGCAGGGATAGGCTACTGGGTGATTCTACTAAAACATGTCGTCTAAGCAAGTCGCCTTTTGAAAAGGCGTCGCTGCCCCTCGTCGCCTGATAGCAACAGACAAAGGGACAGGCTACCGCTAAATCACTTAAAATGCGTCGTCCTGGGAAGCCGCCTTTTTGAAAGGCGTCGCTGTCCCTGGACGCTATTCACCACAGAAATCTATTCTAACAAAAACCGCTTCTGGGACATTTCTGCCTAAATGGCGTCGTCCTAGAAGGCCGCCATTTGAAATGGCGTCGTCCTAGTGCGACGTCATTTAGGGCCAGAAGCCGGTTTCCTGCAACTCGACCCGAGGGTCTCCTTTTAACCCCAAATCACCCAAAAAGTGCTCCAAAACAGAAACGGAAGAGGGGGAAACCAAACCATCACAAGAAACCCACAAATCTTCATTCATAGAAACCCCCATTTCTATCAAGAAAAGCCCCTAACATGCTCATTCTACCCAAAGAAAGCCATACACGCATCATGATTTACACGGGAAACACGGATGAAACAACTACAATACATGCAAGGTTTGTCCCCCTACTAGTTACTGGAACTCCTCCTGGCTCCGTGCCGCCAAACCGCCGCACTACAGACCGCCGCCGGTACCCCCGAGGACGTCGCCACTCCGCCGGGACGTCGGCCGCCGCCCGGAGAATGGAACGCCGCAAAGGAAGTGGTGGTGGTAGTGGTGAGAGGTAGAGAGGTATTGGAGTGGTGGAAGAGGAAGAAAAGGGGAGGGAAAGACGAAAGAGGGAAACGAAGGGGTGGAGAGAGGGGAGAGAGAGAGAGTGATGGTGAGAATGAGGGAAAGGAGGGAAGGCTCGCGGGGTCAATCCGAAACAGGGTAAAACGCATCGTGCAAGACGGACGCCTATCAGATGACAGGAGGGCCCGTACTGACAGAGGCTTTGAAATGCATCACTCACCAAAGACGTCGTTCAGACGACAAGACCGGCACCATACATTGACATCCAGGGCCGTACTCTGAATGGCGTCGTCCATCCAGGACGCCGTTCAGACGACATGACAAGGGTCGTACCCTCGCGGCCCGAAGCCCGCCCACGTGACGCCCACGTGGCCCAACAACAACCTAGCTAAATGGCGTCCACACAGCAGGACGCCGTTTGAAAGGCATCGTGCATCCTAGACGTCATTTAGAAGGCACTCTCCACACCCATCAGGGTCCAAACCAGGGGATCCGGCCCGAAACCGACCCGAAAATTGAACCCGAATCCTCAATCCTTACACGGACAAATGATCTCTTATCTTTTCAGCCATCCCTCGCCACCTATCGGCGAACGCTATGAAGTCTTCATCCGGCTTCATCTTCTCATTAAACAAATCATTAATGGACAAGGTAGGTGCCATCCTATCTTTGTATCTTTGCAGGAACCTCTTTGACACCATGTCGAAGTTCTCTACCTCACTTGGGTCTAAAGAGAAGAACCACTCCAAAGCTGATCCCTCCAATGATCTTCTGAAGAGGAATGCCAGTGCTTTTTTATCATGCTGCCAAAACGACGATTCATACAAGAATTCTTTGAAGTGAAGGAAAGGATTGCATGTGTCGTTGTACTTTCTATAGACTAGCATTTTAGAAGGTAAAAGATGGAATACTGGCAAATCAGGGACAGAAAATTCAGGAGCGGCCTTGTTGTCCATGTTCTTTTCAAGACTCTTGAATTGCTCGTCCATCTGGGACAACTTGTTAAGTAGGAGTTGAGTGGTAGAATCTGCTGGTGGAGGTGGTGGTTGTTGAAAAGACTGCCTCCGCGAATAAGCAGGGATGCGAGGACAGTGAGGTTGTGAACTGGCGACATTCCTGTCGTGCCCGAAGGCATTTTGATAAATTGGGGTTTGCGGCCTAGCAGGATGCAGTGAACCAGACTGTTGAGGACTTCTGTGCCGCGAAGTGGAAACATGAAGACCTTCCATGGCCTGGGTAGGAGCTTGATAAACAGAAGGGTGAACCACGGGGGTTGGCTCGGAAGGGTGCAGAGGAGCTTTCCCTTTTAAGATGGATTGGATGGCGTCAAATTGACGATGGTCCACATGAATATGTAGACACGCTAATTTTGACGTCATTTTGAGTAAATTTCATATCATATAATAATGCCTCATAATGGTCTGATAATTAATCATTGATTGATTTTTATTGATCTTTTTGAGTGTCGGGTTTAACAGACATGTTTAAGTTAATCAATTAAATTGATTTTAACTCAAATTTCAGTTAAAATATGAAGAAGTCTAAAAGACGTCAACCTGTGTGGACGCTATTTAGAAGTCTAAAAGACGTCAACCTGTGTGGACGCTATTTAGAGTTTATTCTTATTTTAACGTTTAAATTTGAATTTTAATCAGTTGATTAATTAGCTAAAAGGCGTCTGTAAGTCCTGACGCGTTTTAGGTTTCCTAAGCTATTTTAACTTCTCTTCCGGATGTTTATCCTTATCTTAATTAGTTTAACAGACGTCTTTACATGTAGACGCGTTTTAGCTAATAAAGATAAAGATAAGTTTTCCCGGATGTTTATCCTTATCTTAATTAATCTGAAAGGCGTCATCCATTATGGACGCGTTTTAGATAATTACAGATAAAGATGAATTAATCAGTATTTATCTATCGATTAAGATGGATAAATCCGAGGTTTTTCTATGTTAATCACGGACGCAGAAAAAGCCTATAAATACTTTACATCTTCAAAGAGTTAAAAAAAGGAGAGTTGAACGTCATTATTGATCGGAGCGATAGCGATATTGAAGATCGAAGCAACGTCGGAACGCCGAAGCGCTGCCATTTCCAGAAGTCGGCGTCCATTCAAGTCTTCATCCATTCAAGAATTCAACCATTGGGCATAAGTCTTTTTATTTCTGCATTTTCATTTCATTTAGTTTTACATTCATCATTCACTTCATGCAAACACACACAACACATTCATTCTTTTCAAAACCTACTTAATTAAGGGGTTTCAAAAGTCATTAAACAAAGCAAAAGGGGAAATCAAGCAAGTCATAAGGATTTCTGGACGATCCTCAACCTCAACAGCAAGAACAAAGAACAAGAAAGGGCTCTCTTTCTTCAGCCGGCTGAGGAAGGGGAACCAAGGACTCAATATCTTCCGCATTCAAACAGGTAGGCGATCAAAACTTTCTTTTGAAACTTTTTAGTTAAAAGTTTCTGGGGATCACTGCACTTAGTTTTCTGTTTTTAATAGGTTATTTTGCACTCTAAATAACATAGAAATTTTCATGATAATCACACTAGCATTTTAAGCACTCACAGCTTTTTTGGCAATCACGGTGGGACTTGGTCTCGCTATCTTTTAGCTTTTTTTGTTCTTGCTATCATCAACCGGGCACCCACGGTGCACCACTTGTGTCTCTCGACACGTCCTCACCAATTGGTGAGTGTTTTAGTTTAGTTAATTTCCCTCGTGCACCACGTGCACACCCCTATGGCAAGATTTTGCCCTCCCCGTTGATTTGATAAAAAAGATGTTTTTGTGATGAAAATGATGTGTGATTGATTGATTTTCTAGTTGTTTAGTTAGTAAAAGCATCCTGTTAAAATCTGGAACTAAAAAAATATGCATTAATTTATTATTTACTGCTTTTATCCTGTTTGAAGAGGATTCAACCTAGAAAATCCTCCTGCAAAACTGTTTCTGCGACTTAAAAGACGTCCAGGAACAGCGACGCGTTTCAAAACGCGTCGCCACACCTAGACGCCTTTTAGTCATATTTTCTCTGCTGTCTACTCTGAGTCTCTGCGGTAAAATTAAGGCTCTGTTTTGAATAGCGTCGACTACCATCGACGCGATGCAGACAGTTTCTTAGTTATTTTTCAGTTCTCAGATTTTTGTGGCTGGTGTGCTACTACCCATTATTATTAAGCATTAGAGGCTATCCAGGCCATAGGACATACGCATTGAGGCGAATACCCTCCTTTTCTTAGGAACACATTACTTGACGTCAGCAACTCTCTTTGATTGGGTTGGTCCCTTGATCAGACTAGAGAAGTTGACGTTGAGACCTCCATAAGTCCCCAAAATCAAGGTATTCCTCCTTGATCATCGGGCTGGTTGCACCAATTAAAGTCCCGGTTAGATTCCAAAAGCGTTGTGAGAGAAAGCCCTAGAGAATAACGGTGGAAATTGAACTGAAACTAGGATCCTTTCCCTGAGTGAATTTGTGGTTTAATCCAATTCAAATAACTCAACAAGGAATCTTAAAATCACGTTAAGCATCCACTTGTTTGATTAATCTCTGTGCAACTTGTTTGTCAAATCTTTGAAAAAAGGAATCTAACATCATGTTGCTACGATCAGGTAGGGACTTGAGTATGGCTCAAGACGCCATCATCAACTATGAGGGAGATGCTAATGCCCCTCGTGATTCCGATTACAACTATGATGGGAGAGATGCTGATGCCTCCCGAAATTCTGTCTCCATTCCATATCGACAAGATGGGAATGTACGGACACCTCTCTTTCATCCTCACGATCAATATCCTGATCTTCCCCCGCATGAATATGCGATTCCTAATCCCAATCTTGAGGGGGACATGAATCAGAATGATCCTTCATCCTCTGATCCTTCGGATCTCGTCAACGCTTTGGGAGTTCTTGCCTCCCGTTTGGACCCTCAGCAGTTCGAGGCGATCCAGTCTATCCTGAAGGGGAAGGCACCCATGCAGCCTGCTGAGCCGAACCCTGTGGCTCCCCCTGCTATACCTCAGCAACCTCCTCTTCCTCCTCCTTACATCCATCGGGCCATGGAAGGCCTCTATGTTACTTCCCAGCCAACTGGGCCTCAACTTTCGTCTGCTAGGCAACCGGCTAGACCGCTAACGCCCGCTCATCAAAATGCCTTCGGGCATGGCGGAAGCTCTGCCGGACCACCTCTTTATTGTCCTCCTTGTCCAACGTACTCTAGGCAGCAGGCCCATCAAGTACCTCCACCTCCTCCTCCTCCCCAGGCAGATCTGACCACACAGGCGTTGTTGGCCAAAATGGAACGCATGGATGAGCAATTTAATAACCTCCAGAAGATGATGGGGGTCAAAGCTGCACCGGAAATCAACCTAATGAGCCTGCCAGTATTCCACCTGCCGCCCTCTGAAATGCCAGTGTACCGGAAATAATACAACGGTACTGGTAACCCCTTCACACATCTGAAGGAGTTTATGTATGAATCCTCTTTCTGGCAGAACGACAAGAGGTCGTTGGCCTTTTTGTTCAGGAGATCTCTAGAGGGACCAGCCCTCGAGTGGTTCTTTTCTCTGGAACCCTCCGAAGTAGAGGATTACGATATCGTTTCACGCAAATTTATCCAACGATACTAGGACAGAGTTGCACCCTCCTTGTCCATCACTGACCTCATAGCAGAAAAGATGAAACATGATGAAGAGTTTGTCAGTTTTGCCGACAGGTGGCGGGGCATAGCTGAAAAGGTGAAAGATCACTTGTCCGAGTCCGAACAAGTGAAGATGCTAATTTCCAACGCCACGCCCCAGTTCAAGCTTGTCCTCTCCCTGAACAATCTGACCACTATGGTAGAGCTCTATGAAAGAGCATGGTACTGTCAAAATGCCTTCAAGGACGCTACGTTCTCCAGCGTCTTTGATCCTCACAGACCTAACAGGCCTCCACCTCGGAAGCCTGCAGCACCAAATGCTCCCAGCACAGGTCCGACTACTGAGGGCACGCTCTCTCACGAGCAAGTCAGTAGCATGAACAATAACTCGCCCCAGTTCGTGAGGAGTCAGCAACAGTACTAGAGGCCACAGCAGCCGAATCAGCAAGGATACAGGCAGCAGCAGAACCCCCATTATCAGCAACAGTATCAGCGGCCCCAGCAGCCGAACCATAACCAACAACAGCCACAGCAGCCACCGCAACGGCAATTGCAGTACCAGCAGCCCCAACAGCAGCAATATCAGCAACAGTAGCAGTATCAGCCGCGCGCACCGCCGGCTTACCATAATGTCCCCCCTCCTGGTGATTATAACCAGCCAAGAAGACCTCCAGGCCCGAAAAGGGCAGAATACCCGGCCCTCCCAAAATCTTTGGCAGATATCTTCAGTGCTCTAATGGCAGCTAATGCCTTAGTTTTGCCGAGGGAAAAGGCCGTCTGGCCTCAAAATGCCGACACATCTAGGTATTGCTATTTCCATAGGCAACCTGGGCACACCATCGACACCTGCTTCCAGTTTAGAGATTATATTCATGATCCCAACGAGCAGGGCGGCATAGACTGAGAGGAGATGAAAAAGTATATATCAGCCCTGAAGGCGAGAAGACCACAGCAGCAGCAAGCCAGACCACCAGCACAGGCAGCACCGCCACCAAATATGGGCATAGTGCAGAACCCACTCCCGGAGCATCAGAACCAAAACCAAGTTGCTCCTATTTTGACGAACAGCCAGTCTGAGGCTGGTCGTGGGCAACAATGGAGAATAGAGGACTCTTCCTCTCTTTATTCAACGGGTCACGTTCAGAGTACCGCAGAACAACCACCACGCGGCACCATCCGCATACCTAGGCCACAACCTGTTATCATCACCCCTCTACCGACACCCACATATCACTCGCCCGCACCCAATAACCCATTACCACTACCCTCTTTCCTTAAGCCCATTACGCCCCACACCACTACACCTCTGCCATATAACCCCCCGCAAACCAATCACGCACCCCTCCTACCATCTGGGCTATTACTCCGCGTACCATTCCCTACTTCGCCCACTACCACTACCACCTACCAAGATACCATCCAACCATCCAGACCGCTATTACGCGTGCCATTTCCCACTTCACCAACCACTTACCCATCCACCATCCAACCATCTAGGCCTTTAATCCGCACCGCACCACTACCACCTAACCCTACGCCACCACCTACATACCAATCCTCTACGCCATCCGCACCATCTAACCCTGCGGTACTCAAGGTGTCACCCGGATCCTCCACGGTTGAGGAACATGCGCTCCGGAGTGGAAGGATTTTCAACAAAGTCTTTCCTCAGTCCACAGTTAGAGACGGCCCATCACAGCCGACTGAGGAAGCCCATAATGAAGAGAGTGCACCGGCACGGATCACTGTACTTGAATTGATCAAAAGGTCCAAGATTCACCAAGAAGCCCTCATGGAATATTTGCAGAAGGTGATGGTCAATGAAGACGTACCGGTAGAAAAAATTGCAGCACTACTAGTTCCTCAGGGGGATCAGCCCTCTATTACATTCCACACATCGGAACTAGCACCGCCAGCAGCCAAGAGCATTGCTCTGAGCATCACGGTCAATATCTGCAAGAAGGCCGTGGATGCATGCCTGGTAGATACAGGGGCTTCGATCAATGTTTTACCTCCGAAGACCCTAGAGCTGTGCGGTGTGCCCAAAGAAAAATGGCTGCCTAGCCCCATCTCAGTGACGGCATATGACAACTCAACCCGTTCCCCTCTGGGAATGGTTTATTTAAAGGTGGAGCTAGGCCCTGTAAGTCATGCAGAGGTCGAATTTCATATCCTAGAAATCGACCCTTCTATAAATACCATTTTGGGACGTCCTTATATTAAGACTCTTGAGGCGATTCCTTCCACGAATCACCAATGCCTCAAATTCCCTTTTAAAGGACGAATTATCAAAGTGACGAGCATGCCGATCCTTGCTGCTGCTCATACATTGAATATTAAATCTGTTGTTTTACCTGGCCGACAACCTTTTCTGTCGGTATTACAGGTCTACCATCCAGTGGCTGATCCTTTGAAAGCCGCCACTATTTCTCCATACCCGTTAGATGCCATAAAAAGGGGGAAGTGCATGAGTACCCCAGGATGGAGAATTATGATGAAGAACGGCTACCAGCCTGGAAAAGGTCTGGGCACACGGTTGCAGGGCAGGACCACTCTTGTTAAAAGTCACCAAGCAGCACCTGGAAGCGGTCTGGGCTACAGGCCGAGGAGATTGAAACAAGACAGGGTTTAGCAAGAAGATGGTCAGGAAATCTTGGAGACAATGTCTACACCACCCAAAGAAGGCCGAGATCCCCTAACATGGACCCTGTACACTCATTTCATAAAAGGGCCCATTCTTAGCCATGACAACACGGTGGTCATTACCTCATGTTTTGACCTCCATGACATATATGGGAGAGATTTGGCCAGACATTGCTCGGAACTACTTACGTACCAGTTCTTGGAGGCTCTGCGGCCTATGAAGAGGAGGAAATTCCATGATCCCGAATGCGAATGGTACAGATGGTTCGATCTGAGGGACCTTTACATAGCACTGAACAGGTTGTTCCTGGATCCTGCAGAACCCAAGTGGCCGCCGCAGATCGACGAGCTGATTGAAGTTCCAAGTGCTATCTTTGATAAGCGAATACTGTTGTCGGAAGAAACCGATGAAGGGGAGCCAGATGACCCCTATGAAGCTGGTTACACTACAGATCTGCTCTGGAGGGGGACATATCCTTCACATGTCTTCATGCTCCATACTCTGTTTCGTACACTACTCTTGACCCCGACTTGGTCGCGGGTCATTACTGAAGATATCCCACGGGCTCCGCCCATTATGATCACTCTGTCCCCTCGGGACCTTATTCCATCACCTCCTCTCGATCTAGAGAGGATGTATGATCTGATCTGGGACATATTGCTATATGATCCCCCTATAATCCTCTGGCCTTGGTGCCACTTCCTGCGTCCAATTTTCCTTCTGTTTGTATTCACTCATGTTTTATGTTTAATTCTTTCATTGTCCAAAAAAAAACGCCAATTTGGCAACAAATTCTTCCCAAATCCTCATCGAGGAAACATCTTACTTGTCCGATCACACCCCATTGCGCGGGTCCTTCAGTCAAGATTCTCTCTTAGATCTACTCTGTCCCTCCCCACTGGAGGATTCCCCTGTATTTCCACTTGTATCCCAGGATTTTCATCCTGCTTCATCTTCATTAGGTTATGATAGTGAGTTTAGTGAAATTAGGCAGTCCAGTTTTAGTCAGGTTAATCAGGTTAGGAAGTCTAGGAAGCCTAAGGGGAGGCAAATTCCAGATAGATACCTCCAGGACTTAGCTGATGGATGCTTTTCTTGCTCTTTAATCCCTCAGTTTTTAGAAAATCCAATTCATATGCCAGAAGATTGTATGGACGATGAGTCAGTTAATGATGGGTATGGGGTGTATGAGTTAGTACATGAAAAAGACCCCATTATTGAAGATGAGGAAGATGACGAGGACGCAGCTGAGGCATATGCCAGTGGAGTGAAGAGATTCGATGAACCCTCAGCTGCCATAGAAGAGCCCACCAAAGAAATCAATTTAGGGACTGAAGACGAACCTAAGGTTGTCCTCGTCAGCAAAAATCTTTCTACAGAGGATGAGAACGCAATGGTACAAGTACTTAAGGACTATAAGGACACTTTCGTCTGGAGTTATGAAGATATGCCGGGGTTAGACTCGTCTTTAGTTGAACACAGGTTGACATTAAAGGATGGAGTTAGCCCTGTCAAACAGAAATTAAGGCGATTCCACCCACAAATGGCTCTAAAGATGAAGGAAGAGGTCGACAAATTGCATAAAGCCAAATTTATTAGAGTTGTCCTTTATCCACAATGGGTGGCCAGCATAGTCCCGGTTATGAAGAAAGACGGGAAGGTCAGAATTTGCATTGACTTCCGCGATCTGAACCGGGCATGTCCTAAAGATGATTTTCCATTGCCTCATATTGATGTACTCATCGATAACACTGCTGGCTATGAAACTCTATCGTTCATGGACGGATTTTCAGGATACAACCAGATTAAGCTAGCAGAAGAAGATCAAGAGAAGACGTCATTCACTACACCTTGGGGAACATACTGTTATGTTGTCATGCCATTTGGATTAAAGAATGCTGGAGCTACTTATCAGAGGGCTATGATGGCAATATTCCATTACATGATGTATATAGATCTGGAAGTGTATGTGGATGACTTATTGGTCAAATCTAAGACAAAGGCTGAGCACGCCAAAGTTTTGACAAGGGTATTAGAGAGATCGAGAGAATATCAGTTAAAGATGAACCCCAAGAAATGTGTATTCGGGGTATCTTCAGGAAAATTACTTGGATTTATTGCTAGCAAACGGGGAATTGAGATCGATCCCAACAAGGCGAAGGCTATTAGAGAAATGCCACCTCCCAAAAACTTGAAAGAGTTGAGAGGATTAATCGAGAGATTGCAATTTATTCACCGCTTTATCTCCCAGCACTCACAAAGGTGTAAGTCGTTTTACGAGCTTACCAAGCCGGGAGTCAAATTCGATTGGGACGATAAGTGTCAGGAGGCATTCGATAGATTAAAGAATTATTTAGCAAGTCCTCATGTTTTGAGACCACCATCTCCAGGCAAACCATTGATACTTTACATTTCAGTCCTGGATGATGCAGTGGGGGCTGTGTTAGCACAAGAAGATGAAGAAGGAAAGGAAAGGGCAGCTTACTATCTCTCTAAACTTCTCAACCCCGCTGAACAGAGATATACGGCGATGGAGAAAACTTGTGCAGCATTGGTTTGGGTTGTTCAGAAATTGAAGCATTATTTTCTGGCCCATGAAGTCCATCTCATCGCTAGAATGAATCCGATCAAATTCCTTCTGGAGAAATCTGTTCTTACTGATATATTAGCACGATGGCAAAGCTTTCTATCTAAATTCGATATCATTTATATTCAGCAGAAAGCAATCAAGGGCTATGCCATAGCGGAACATCTCGCTCATCATCCCCTTCCTCGTTTTGATCCAGTGCGATCAGAGTTTCCGCATGAGGAACTGATGTCCGTAAATCAAATCAGAGATGATATGTGGACTCTGCATTTTGACGAAGCTCTGAATTCTCATGGAAAGGGGATCTGTATCGTTTTGTTATCACCTGAAGGTGTCACCATTCCACAAGCCTTTCAGCTTGACTTTCCAGTCACTAACAATATAGCTGAATACGAGGCACTCCTTGCTGGTCTCGAGGCTGCTCATTTCCATGGTGCCACCAAACTCAGGATTGTGGGTAATAGCCAATTGATTCTTCGCCAAGTACTGACCAAGTATCGAACTCTTGATCCCAAGCTCAAGCCTTATCAAGAACTTACTTCTGCCTATTCAAAGCTTTTCACAAAATTGATCTTTGTCCATGTCCCTAGGAATCAAAACATCTTAGCTGACGCTCTAGCTTCACTGGCATCTTCTCTTGATTTTCCAATCAGCAAGCAATCCAAATCAATCATAGTTCATAGGCGTCTTTCACCCGCCGTGAAAGACCCTTCATTTCTTAGAACTAAGGAGAAGCTGTTGAAGAAATTCAGAGATGGAGATATTGTTGAAAAAAGAGAAATCATGTTGATAGAGCTGTTAGAAGAGATGGATGATGAACAGAAGCCATGGTATTATGAAATTGCTAAATATTGTGAAGATCAATCATATCCTGAGGAAGCTACAACTGAGGAGAAAAGAGCTATCAGGAGAGTTGCTCAACGATACACCCTAGTTGGAGGAGCACTGTACAAGAGAGATTTTGATGGAGTTCTTCTAAGATGTCTAGACGAAGATGAGCTTTGGAAGGTTATGGAAGGAGCTCATAGTGGAGTTTGTGGTGGCCATGTCAATGGACAGATGCTAGCAAAGAAGATCCTTAGACAAGGATTTTACTGGCCAACCATGGAAGAAGACTGTGTAGGATATGTCCGTAGGTGTGCTAAGTGTCAACTTCATGCCGACAAAATTCATTCTCCTGCATCTTCACTCCATCATGTTTCTTCCCCATGGCCTTTCTCTATGTGGGCTTTCGACATTATTGGACTCCTTGGTAATCCTGATTCCGACATCAAGCAAAAATCTTTCATTCTTACGGCAACGGAATACTTCACCAAGTGGGCAGAAGCTGAAGCGTACACGGAAGTCAAAGCATCAACCGTCTGCAAGTTCATTATGAAGAACATCATCACCCGATTTGGAATTCCAAGCACCATCGTCACCGACAACGGACCGCAGTTCGTGTCACAAGAATTGAAGGATCTCTGCAACAGGTATAAAATTGCATTGCATCATTCATCTCCTTATTATCCGCAAGGCAATGGCCAAGCAGAGGCAACTAATAAGACTTTGATAAAAATCATCAAAAAGACGTGCAAATCTAACAAATTCGCAGACTGGCCAGAAAAATTAGTTGAGGCTCTATGGGCCTATCGAACTTCAATCTGCACGCCTACTGGGCAAACTCCTTATTCCTTAACATTTGGAATGGAGGCGATAGTTCCATATGAGATCCTTATACCGTCATTAAGAGTACAATTGAATAAGGAATTTTTCATTGATGAACATCGTTCAGTACTCCTTACTCAATTGGAATTCTTAGACGAGAAAAGGTGGTCAGCCGCTAATCATGCAAAAGTTTATCAAAACAGACTAGCACGTTTTTATCAAAAGAAAGTCATTGAACGAAAGTTTAAAGTCGGTGAAATGGTTGTCAAAAGAATTTTTGTAAAACCTGGTGGTCCGCGTTCTAAGTTCCAACCCAACTGGGAAGGACCTTATGTTGTATCGTACGCTTTTCCTGGTAATGCTTATCGTCTTGTCAATGCAGAAGGAGAAGAGCTAAATCATCCCTGGAATGGTTTACATCTTAAGAAATACTACCCTTAGGTTAAAGAGTCGATCAGCATGGTACAAAGACCAGTGGAATCAGAAAATTTATAAACTCAAATTTTCTTGTTAATCTGGATAATTTACTTCAAACCCATTACTACACACACTGACACGTTTGATTCGTGAGTAACAAGAGATGCCAAGTCCTAAGGAATACCGAAAGCTTGACTAAAAGTGTAAAGTACAAATCAATCCTTTTTAAAGCAAAATTCTGTTTTACATTCGGCCCATGATGACGGAACGAGACTTAGAATAGACTACCAAGAATACCCGTCATCTTAGTAGGAGGCCGTCATAAAAAAATAGGGGAGATCCGTTCCAAAGAAAAGGAAAAGAATAGAAAAGCAAAAGGAAAAGGCAAAATTCGAATGTCAAATCAAAAGGCCATTACACTACAAATGTTACATCAAGGTCATGAAATGAAACAAAAGGGAACGCAAGGTCGATAAATACCCCGGAAAGAAAATGACCGAACCCCAACGGATACTAGGGTAAGAAAGGAACATCTTTTTAGGTCTCCGGAACCTTCTCATGGGCTTTCTAAACTTATTCTTCCTTTCTTTCTAAAGAGGTGTACTCCAAACTTAAGGAATGGCTTAGATTGACTAAGGGTCAAATCATCAAATGGGATCACAAATGGAAACACAAGTTCAAGTACGATGGGTTTAAGTTAAATTGTTGAAGAATGATTTGGAAATTAAGTTAATAAATGAATATGATCTTTTGATCTGAGTACCATGCTGGTCTTTTAGTCCAAAACCCCCAAAAAAAATACATATGTCAAAATCAAAAAAAAAATACATATGTCAAAAATAAAAAAAAAATACACATGTCAAAAATAAAAAAATATATATTTCAAAACCCAAACAAAAATGAATATTTCGAAACATCAAAAAAATATTTCAATTAGCATTTGCTTGTTGCATTTAGTGTGTTTCATTCATTTTATTTTCAGTGAGCATCTGTCTGCTTGTATGTTGCATTTTGCTTAAGTTTGCTTATAATTCGATTACCTTTGTTGATAAAGGCTATGCCCCTTGACCATTTATTGAAGGAAAAGATTGATTGACCATTTATTTGGTCAGGCAAAGGGCTAAGCCTAAACAGATGCTTAACCTGTTTGTTCAAGTCATATACAGGACACAAGGCATGGAAGAGTGAGAATTCGAATGGAAGAACCTGTTTCTGAAATTCAAGTAAAGCTGGAAAATATCAAGAAGATCCCACTGTGGGAGTTCAAGAAGTCCTAACCGTGACTAAAAAGACGGTTATTTCTATCCTTATATTATTTCATGTAATTATTGTGAATAATCATTTGCATTATTATATGATAAGTATTTATTAGAGCATGTCAAAGACCTTGTGGTTTTGATGAAATTGGAATTTGAGTTCCCCTTCAACAAAAACAGTGATAATTCCAGAGAATTCTTAATCGCACGGATAGACCGTTGAATTGTTAATTAGTGAGGACGATGGTTCCACTTTTGTGAAACGGTGCGTGGATAAACGAGCTTCGGCTTAGCACTGGATTACAAGAATTGGTGTCTTGACTCATTAATGACAATTTAACAATATTATCCTTGATTAATTTATATTTTATTTGACTTTATATTTTTCTTTTAGCCCAGCATGCATCATGTAGGACTTTAAAATCATTGTGATAAGGATTAATTATTGATTAAGTTTCAGACCATTAAATCAAATAATTTCAACATGATATGAAATATTACATTCCGAATTGAGTATCTTGACTATCTTTGAGGTTCGCTTGAAGATATCCTTGGAATTCTATCCTTTCTTGGACTCTTTATCCAATATTTCTTGTTTTCTTTTAAGATCCATCATGGCTGCAGCACGTCCACATTGGCTGGCAAACGCTCCCCATGATGAAACCTACAGTGTCTATGACCTGGGGTACTTCCCACTCCGTGGAGGTTGATCGACCTTATTTTATTTCCTTGTCTACCTCATCTAGACAGGATTGATTCCATTGATCTCTTTGAGCTATCTTCATTGATAATTTTGAGAAAAATTCCAATCATGTGATGTTAAGAGCGTGTCTCATCACACCTTGGCATCACCTTTTCAGTACATTTCATTCTATTTCACTCCCTTGCAAAGACGATGCCAAGGTGAGGCAGCTGTAGACACGCTAATTTTGACGTCATTTTGAGTAAATTTCATATCATATAATAATGCCTCATAATGGTCTGATAATTAATCATTGATTGATTTTTATTGATCTTTTTGAGTGTCGGGTTTAACAGACATGTTTAAGTTAATCAATTAAATTGATTTTAACTCAAATTTCAGTTAAAATATGAAGAAGTCTAAAAGACGTCAACTTGTGTGGACGCTATTTAGAAGTCTAAAAGACGTCAACCTATGTGGACGCTATTTAGAGTTTATTCTTATTTTAACGTTTAAATTTGAATTTTAATCAGTTGATTAATTAGCTAAAAGGCGTCTGTAAGTCCTGACGCGTTTTAGGTTTCCTAAGCTATTTTAACTTCTCTTCCGGATGTTTATCCTTATCTTAATTAGTTTTAAAGACGTCTTTACATGTAGACGCGTTTTAGCTAATAAAGATAAAGATAAGTTTTCCCGGATGTTTATCCTTATCTTAATTAATCTGAAAGGCGTCATCCATTATGGACGCATTTTAGATAATTACAGATAAAGATGAATTAATCAGTATTTATCTGTCGGTTAAGATGGATAAATCCGAGGTTTTTCTATGTTAATCACGGACGCAGAAAAAGCCTATAAATACCTTACATCTTCAAAGAGTTAAAAAAAGGAGAGTTGAACGTCATTATTGATCGGAGCGATAGCGATATTGAAGATCGAAGCAACAACGTCGGAACGCCGAAGCGCTGCCATTTTCAGAAGTCGGCGTCCATTCAAGTCTTCATCCATTCAAGAATTCAACCATTGGGCATAAGTATTTTTATTTCTGCGTTTTCATTTCATTTAGTTCTACATTCATCATTCACTTCATACAAACACACACAACACATTCATTCTTTTCAAAACCTACTTAATTAAGGGGTTTCAAAAGTCATTAAACAAAGCAAAAGGGGAAATCAAGCAAGTCATAAGGATTTCTGAACGATCCTCAACCTCAACTTCAACCTCAACAGCAAGAACAAAGAACAAGAAAGGGCTCTCTTTCTTCAGCCGGCTGAGGAAGGGGAACCAAGGACTTAATATCTTCCGCATTCAAACAGGTAGGCGATCAAAACTTTCTTTTGAAACGTTTTAGTTAAAAGTTTCTGGCGATCACTACACTTAGTTTTCTGTTTTTAATAGGTTATTTTGCACTCTAAATAACATAGAAATTTTCATGATAATCACACTAGCATTTTAAGCACTCACAGATTAGACAAAGCTCCCATGAGGGTAGCGAGTTTAGAAGGATGATAGACAGAGGGCCTAGCTTGGTTTTGGGCTCTTTCAACGGTAGGATTGGAGATGACGTGAACACGTGAATGATCGCCCAAATCCGGGAGATATTGACCATAGATCGAATTATCATGAAACTGAGGGGCATGAGCATCTCCCTCGTGAACAGTTTGGAATTGATCGGGATAGTCAGAGATATAAGCATCCCTCTCATCCTCAGAATAAGATGCACCATGAACTTGAGGGGCATATGCATCTCCCTCGTACTCGACCAGATCTTCTTGTTCAAAGGCAACCATGCCGACAGTTCTACCTGAACATAGCATCATTGTGTTGGGGTGATAATTATTTCAAACAAATTTGCACATATTAACAACCAAGTGGATGCTAACGCTGTTTTGAGAGTTACTTGTTAGGTTAATTGAATTTTTAAACATAAATTTTCTCAATGGGTGGGATCTTAGTTTCAATTCAATTTCTACCGTTATGCTCTACGGCTTCACTCACAACGATATGAACAACTATCCGGGACTTTAAATGGTACAACCGGCCAGATGAACAAAGAGGAATTCCTTGTTTTTTGAGACTTACGGAGGTCTTAACACCAACCACTCTAGTCTGACCGAGGGACCGAGCCAGTCAGAGAGAGGTAAGGATGCTAAGAGAGGTGTTCCTAAAGGAGGGGGGTGAGCCCCGATGCAAATGACCTGTGGCCTGGATGGCCTATAATGTAGAATAAATAAATATATGTAGCAAGAAGATTAATGATCCGAGTGTTAGTGACCAACAGGGAGAAGAGCTTGAATCGCGTTGCTATTCACAGATGCTATTCAAAACAGTAATCCCTCCTGTTCATAGAGGCTCGGGCAGCAAGAGAGATAAGGAGCACTAAATCACGTCTTTGAAGGGCGACGCGCTTCAAGAAACACGTCGTTCTGGAAAGACGTGCTTTAGTTCCCAAAATCAACAAATAGGCAACAAAATTAGGGGCAATCCCCTCTCCAAATAACAAGATGACTAAGAGATCAACTATTCATGCGATGACAGTTTGAATATATAGACTAATCATGCGACATCATGGATATCAATATGAACAAAACACACTTTTCAATACCACTTCTCAAGGCAATCAAGGGAGGGAAAAATTTTGCCACAAGGGGGTGTACACGAGGTGCACGTGGGGATATAAATGACCAACAAACAAACCATCAAACGTGCCCGAGGGACACAAGCGGTGCACCGAGGGTACCCAATGGAAATAATAAGAGTAAAAATAAAAGAAACGGCAAGACCAGTCCCACCGTGATCGCCAAAAAACTGTAGTGCTCAAAAAGAGTGCGTGTTCATCATGTTATCATGTGTTTACTATGATTAACAATATGAAAAGAATTGTGATCGCCAGAAACCGAGGGTTTCAAAAGAAAAGTGATCGCTTACTAACCTTGAAAATCGGGAGAATACGATATTCTTTTGTTCTTCTCTTCCGGCTTGCCGAAAGAAAAGAGCATTCTCTTTATTTACTCTTGTTCTCCTTTTGTACGTTGTGAAAAATCGAACAAACAAGAAAAGCTATGATTAGAACTAAGATAGTATAGTATCTATTCTAATTAAGAATCTAAACATATAACTAAACTAAAAAAACTCACTTGTTTTATATTCTTTTAAACCTCTAAAGGAGGTGTAAGTTTGAAAATTATGAAGTGAGTGTGTGTGATGAGTTGATGCAATGAAAAACCATATGAAAAGGAACAAGAAAGAAACTAGGAAAAAGACGATTGGTTTGGCCCCTTGAAAGCCTTGATCTTCTTGAGCTTCAATGGAGGAAAATGATGAAGAAATGAGAATCCTTCTTGCTATCTACGTTTTCTTCTTGAGGACCTTCATGCACCTTGTAGAAATCTCCAAATTCACCAATTGCCAACCAATTGTTAATTTCTAACTTCTAACCTTTTTCAAAGGTCAACGTCGACATGTATTTATAAGAAATAACTTTAGGGTATTTGGCCTTCAAAGGGATTCTCCCGCAGTTCGGGCTTGCCTCGGACGATCATGAAGAGAATTAGAAACCCTTCCAACTTTTGGAACCAGGCCATCTCAGTCAAATCATGATTATCAGGAAACTCTTAAAACACGTCGTTCAAGGGGGACGCCTTTTAGTTAATTAATGCGGCCAAAATAAAAATAAATCCGGTAAGGAAAACCGAAAACAATTAGGAAACATGAATTAGAAATAGTAAACCTAGGTGGATTAGGACCTAAATGGCATCATGTAAAGGCGACGCTATTCAGTTAAATCTTCTTAAATTTACTAATTTTAATTCCAAATTGATTTCTGTTAAGAATCCAAATGGCGTCGCGAATAGGCGACGTGATTCAAAAATTTTTGAGAGAAAATCAATAAAAATTAAATAATGATTAAACATCAGACCATTTTGAGGCATTATCATTGTGACATAAAATTTACTCAATATGATGTAAAAATTAGCGTGTCTACAGATTAAAGTTGTCAATACCTACACAAGGCCCAGTTCGTCTAGGAGGACACTAATGTCATCCGCTCCACCACCAGGTTGAAAGACCAACTACTCATTAATGGGATCAGCTTGCCTTTGCAGATTTGGTAGCGGGCGAGATGGTTCAACATCCTCCTAACGAGTAGTGTTTTTAGCCATTAGGAATTGCTTCTTATTTCTAAAATAAAATTTCTCCTGATCTGGTTATACTCCTTATTACTCTGGAATAATTAATTACATGTTATTAAAAGGTCAAAAAAGACAAATGTATTACTACGAACACTAGGAATCAAGTTACCTTAACAAGTTCTACCCACTCCCTTAGCCAGGGACAAGAACCTAGTTTATGTCATCCCAACCCTACCCACTTTTCTTGCACAAGTATTCCAACATTAGGTAATGCTTTTTCACGCTCTTCCATCAATTGTATAGGTTATCCTTGTCATACCCCTAATGGGCCGCAAGATTAAAGGCCGGTACCATCTCATACCATGTAGAAGGCTTAAAGGTTCCCTCAATGCAGTTGTTCTTGTTATATTGGTCTATTAATAGGATATTAGCACCCTATCAGAATCCTATGTCTAATTAGGGGTGTGGGCCTTACCATTACCCTCAACCGTAGAGGCACGTTTCATCCCTTGCATGTCTAATGTGAAATGAGAAGAGAATAATGAAGAAGACCAGAAATGATTATTTTGAAAATGTGTAATTGCATGGCTGAAAATGGTGCAACTTGTTACTGTTAAAATGCAGAACCAACATTAATAACTATTACAAGGTAAATTGCAAATAAAAACATAACGATAGTAGGTAAAAAGCATGGTGATCAGTCATAAAATGTAAGTTGAAACTTTAAAATAGAATAACGATACAAGGCAATATTAGAGCAGAATCATATGCATCCTCACATGCAACAAGTTTAAAAAATATATGAATTTAAACTAATCGTGTGCATCCACAACGTTGAATGTCCTCTTCTCCCCAACCTCCTCATTTAACTAAAATCCACCATCTTCACACCTGAAAAACCTGACCCACCATCCATAGGGACCCTAGAATCATCATCCCAGAACTAGCATCACAATGAATATAGAAAGGGGAACCAAAAAATTGCCATGAAGCATGAAGGGGAAGGAGAAGAAAGAATACGTATGAAGTTGGCAAATGAAAAAGAAAAAAAAAAAAAGGGAAGGATTCTAGACAAACTGTGCATGCTAGTCAAGCGTTGAAGAAGAATAGGAGGAAGTTGCCGATGGAGGATACCTTGAATCTCCAAATGGGGAGTCGTAATCTAACCTCTATGGACATGCAAGGAAGAGCAGTAATGCACAAGTTAAATAGAAAAGGGGGAACAAGGAAGCCTAAAGAGGATGTAGCACGGGTCGAAGTAGTGGTCGTCGTCGATCATACCCTTTTCTCGAAAAGCACAACCTTGAGGGCACCCGTGGATTCGTCACGGCCTAGAGATAGGAGACAAGAGACTCACAAGAAATCATAGCTCTTCCCTTGACCAACATTATAGACGATCAATCACCACGAGAGGCAAGATCGATGATGACTATTAGCGAGCAAGTACAAGGGAGCGGCAAGGAGCACGATGGTGAAGATATGGCTGCTCTGACCTGGGAGGGAGGAGATCATCTCGCTAGTGCTTTCACAGACGGCGGTGAAGGCAGGGCGCGAAGCAGTAGCTCGGGAATGTTGGGGGAGCACGGGTGAAACAATGGAAACGCCCCTGTGTGATTTATTCGAGGTTGGACAAGGGAGTTCGGCTTTCGAGCCCAAACTTGTTATTTGAATGTTCGATCGAACACGCCTCCCAATCCGAGTTAGCACTCGAACACTCCGTCTACACTACCAAACCGAATAAGTCGAACAAGCCGTCCTGCTTGACCCTTATACCCCAAACAAATCGGGCCTAGGAGATAATATGAACGCCCATTCTTATTCAATGAAATATGCGGATAAATTGAGCCCATTGGATCCGAAGTATGCTACATCTATATATCTTCCAAGAAGAATCTCTCGATGAATAACTTTTATATAATGCTCAAAGGTGACCTTGTTAGCAAAGTAACTTGGATCGAGTGCGACAGAGAGAGGGATTTCGGCCAGAGCTTTTCCTTAGCCATGAGCATCTAAACCACAGCCTTTCATTCACCACAAGCATCTCGTTTTGAGGCCATGTATAGATCTCACAAGTAAGAGACTAATGGGCTGTTTGGTTGTAATATAATGACATTTTTCAATATAAAAATATATTTTTAAAGAGAAAATCATCGTAATTAAGTGTTTGGCTACCTGTATCAAAATATGTTTTGATAGTGTCTTCCTTCAGTATAACATGATTAAAAAAAAAGACCCAACACCCTCTTTTATTTTTTATCGTGTGAGCCCGACGCCCCCGATCCCTGACCCCTCGACGCGACCTGCTGCTGCATCTCCCTGTTCCTTCTCTCCACACCCCCTCATCTCCATAGCAAACCTTCCCTCCCCCTTGCTTTGCGCTAGAGCTCCACAGAGGTCTCCACAGGGCACCACCCGTCCACCACCAAGTAGCCCGCACGAGGCTCGCCCGCACCACGCGTCCCCGCCGCCGGCCGTACGATCCCCGCCCCTAACCCTCGCCACGAGGATGGACGGCCCCGGCCGCCAACGCGACGTGTCGGTGGTCCTTGCCTGCCGACCGCGACCAGAGCCGCACCCGGGGGGTGGCTCCACCAACGATGGAACGGTTGCAGGTAGTTCTCATAGTGCCCCCTTGCCCACGTCTGCCATCTGTTTGACGAAATGCCTCAGAGAGGCTCCCGAGGGCGACCAGCGACCTGATAAGGCTCCAAAGTGGCTACGAGGCTCTGGAGGCCTCGACAAGTACAGTCCCCGTCGTTGTCGACCGCTTTGCTGACGGCCCATGCTCGCCTTGTGTCTTCCCTAGGAGGGAGGGACAGGTGATGGACACCTCCATGATGTAATGAGAGCCTGCTTGCGGTAGAAGTGGCCTCACCCTCCCCATGGGCAGGGACTATAGGTAGGGGAGGGGTAGCTGCCCCTGCCAGTTGACGACACGTCTCCATCTCCCCCGGGGTGAAGGGCGGCGGCGGTTCTCGTCCGGCTGGTCACGCCGTTAGTGTTAGGCCGGCGACATGGTTTGTTAGGTGGGTCAAGTATGGGTTCGGACGGCACTATCCCTACCTGATCATTTGGCATCCATGGATAGCATTTTGTTAAGTTTCATATGAATGAGTTTAGCCGAATGCTATGGGGATTCAGATGTGCATTAATAAGGATAACCAAAAAAGTAATGATATCTAAAGAGAGAAATACTTGTTGCGCCCTTAGTCTGACGGTGCATTGCACCTATCATCCAATTGGCGGGTGCAGACGGCAATGTTGCTGCACCCTTCTGCACGAGTAATACTTGTTGCGCTGCCCGGTGCAGTGCACCGTCCGATCCGCTGGATCGGATGACGATTGGACGGCATGGAGAGCTTCACAGAGGTGGACGATGTCCTCAAGTTCCACCACATCGTTCACTACTCCCTTGACGTCGTCGTGGAGAGAGGTTCAGTCCCGCAAAACCCTCTTCCTTTGAGAACCTCCCCCATCCACCCAAAATCATCTGAGTCATTCCTTAAAGTTTCTGCATGTGGTTTCATGGTAAAGTTTGTTGATTGAGATTAATTTGTGAATGTTGTGGATTCCTTCAACGATTTTTGTTGCCAATGATGGTTCGGGTTGGGTTCGTCGGAAGTTTTCATGGGTAGTTCTGAGATTTTGATTTGTTTTTCTTTTCCTCCAATGATGATGTTTATGGGCGAAAATTTGGAACATGGAGCAATGCTTTTTACTTTTATGTTATAATTGGTCATTTTAATTTTCGGTGTAGCTGGAGTAAAAAACTGCTATCACCATAAATGTGCAGAAATTGATATAGAGAACGAACTCAGAAGATAAGAGCTAGCTAGAATGTAAGGAAAATAGTCGATGGCTTTCAAGCATATATAAATGAACATCGTTGACTTCGAAAGCAACTTCAGGACAACGTAACAACATAAATATGGGAGGATTATATTACTTGAAGTGGTCATTAGTAATTTTTTATTATTTTTTGTGTAATGAATTAGAGAATTTTATTGTTAATCGACATGACGGTTAGTTAATTTTTAATTATTTTTGTTATTTTTATAATGAATTAGAAAATATATGGCACTTGTATTAATTTATTTTCTTTCATGTTTCGTGATGTTATTCTTTACATTTATGATTTTTTTTTTGTATTTTTAGTTATTTTGAAAGCTATATTATTTAATTTAAAAATATTACGAAACAAGTCATCATAATTTTTTAAAATTATAATGTTTTTTCCAAACACGATAATTAGGTATGCTACATTTTTAAAAATTATCATGAATTTCATCTTCTTATAATTTTTTTTCATAAAAGTATCTAAAAAATTATAGTCCAACCAAACATTCTATAAGGTGGTTGAAATGATTCTACCCGTGGTCACGGGAGGATTTGTCCTCCGTCAGGTGTCCAGATGAGGTCCACACATTGAAGATCTGCATGTAAGTTTGTAACCCACCTCCGATTTTTTCGCACCCGATTTTTTACTTCTTTTTTGTCTTTTGTTTCGGGCTGTTCTAATATACTGTAAATGGGTCCTCAAGAATTATAATTAAGGAGTTGCATTACGTTGGGCACTGTAGTAAAGATTCTTATCAGCAAGAAAAGATCCTTAATGGTAAGACGTTGAAAAGAGAATAGTTTATTTAAACCATTCAAACTCGGATGATTGTGACACCACACATCATAAACATAGCAAAAGACCACAAATTATATATAGTTCATTCTTATAATTCGTTCTTTATTTTAACATAAAAAGACTCCATTCAGCATCATACAAGTACGTATACGGTGATAAACCCATGAGCTTATTTTCACAATGCTTACAAGGCTGCTGGGATGATCAGCTTTGTTCAACACCCAGGACTGCATAGATGTATCTGCAACATGATTATTGTCTCCATTATTTGCTGCACCACTGCTTGCTGCCTCAACGAACCGTTGGAACCACGACGACGATGCCCCTGCTATTCACCCACACCCGCACCCTGTCGCAACGGATGTCCGTGGTGACGAATGACCCCACCCTGACGACGACGGCGTTCACCCGAGGATTCTCCCTCTCGATGATCACCACAGCTTCAGTGCCCCGCACTCCCACCAGTTCTGGCCACGACGTCTTCCCTTCACAACCAACGTCAGTCACACAATAAACTCGTTAAGTAGACGGAGAAATAACAGAGGTATCCGTTTGTTTAATTAATAATTACTCAGCCTGAACTGAGAAGTAACAGAGGTATCCATTTGCTTAATTAAGAATTAGTTTGCATGAAACTAGATGGTCTGGATCAGCTCGTCTAGATCGTCCAACTCCTTTAAACACATCAAAATCAGGGTGCATAGGTCTTTTGCCTTTGAAATGATGCGATTCTGCAAGTGCAACTGGTTTTGATGAATCTGAGGGCGTATGGGCGGGTCTGGACGATCTGGTTTCAGTTTGCCTCGAGTCTACATCGTTCTTTAATATTAAATATCCGTAACATTTATGTTTTATTACTACTCTTATGCAATATATATATATATAATGAAGTAGTGTTGTTTAATTTGACATAGGATACAATAAATGCCATAAATATGAAGAGAGAACGTGAACAGGTAGGTGAAGCAAACGGGTTGAGGGAACACACTGCATGCAATCCCTCACCTGGGCCTGGACAATCCAGTGACGCCATATCCCTCTGCTCCCAACGTCGCTTCTTTCCGCGTTTGCAGTGGTGTGTAAGTAGTATTTGGGAACGCAGATGGATGAGGATGAGGTTGAGGAGCTTCTATGATACTTATAGACGTAGGGCTGGGCTCGCGTTATTGTTCAATTTGAAGTGTCCAACTTGGTTTGTCAAAATTTCACATGTTCAAATTGAAAATGTGAGATGAAATGGACAGACCTTGACCAAGAAAAAGGGAGATGAAACAGCAAGAGATCGACCAGAGGAGGCAGTGTTGGACCCGCAAATGAAACGTTGGAGTGTTCATACCTAACAGGGAGTGTTTAGTTGCTCAATCAAATGCCATATATATGCATAGCAATCTGTATTTTATTATTAATTAATACTAATTTTTATACGGTTATTAATTAACAATGAATGAGCAATTATATTTTTTAACTTTTGCTATTCATATGTTTTAAGAATTCACAATTAATATAAATTTAAACTACACTTGGGGTGTAATGTTATATTAATATAAGGAAGAATTTCAGAGTCGAGGGGTGGGCTAAAAAAGTTTCTTTTTTTTTTTTGAATGGACTGAGATGAAACAAAACGCCGACATCTCAACTGCTGTTTTCTACGAACACGTGCACCGCCAAACGCCTGCGGTTTAGTAAGTCCAGTATGGCGGGGATTTATATCGGATTTTTTTCTAAAAGATTATAATATTATCTCAAGAAATTGCATGGAAAGGGTATAAACCCCTCCCCCGGCTCATATATAGGTTTGATTGTCCTATACCTATGATGGACCTAAAACTTAGATTGTCCTTCGACATGGGGTGCGGCAGAAACAAGTCCCATAGAAATTTAAACTAAACATTAGCAAGAGAAAAACAGTAGATGATATTAAGGGTCCTTTGTTTACATGTAAATGAGGTCATATGGAAAAAAAAAATCTCTCAAAATATATTAAAATCATTCATTTTGGAATTCATAAAATTTTAGTCAAAGAAAAACTTAATTCATTGACTTTTTCCTTTTCTAATTTTGACATCCATTGTATAAGTCCGGATTTCAAAGGAGTTGAAAACATTTTGGTAAGTACTTAGCAATGAATTTTGTTTCCTTTTTTCTTGTAAACGTGCTTCCCTGTGGCTGAATATACTTTCCGTGTAAGCCAACAGACCCTAAATTCACGAAGAACTGTGAAACCAGATTTCTTCGGTGATGATTCCTTCTTACATGATCGTTCATTTGCGAAGTATCTGTTAGCATCTGACAAGAGGAGAAAGAGCTAAAAGGATGTGCCTGTAAATGGAGGCATGTAGAAAAATTAGCATTTCGCAAGCTCTTTAAAAGGCCAAAGGCAAAACCACAAGCTTGCACCATACCATTTAAGAATATCACAGAGATTTTAATTCTTTATGGAGTATGATCATCATGACATAGTTAATGTATCGGCTAACGTGGTTAATTAAGAGTCCTATATATATAGAGAGAGAAGAAAGTGATACAATCCACTGCAAGGATTCAATCTGCTGGCGGTGATTATAACAAGAGCTGTTAGATCTTGAGCTGGTGACTGTCTTTTATTTAAAAAGATAAAAAAATAAAAAAACCGAAAGATGACGGGGTGCACGGAGGCGGACATCGCCCTACACGCTTCCGCTGACGCTTGTTGGGGTGGTGTCCCCACGCACTTGCGCTAGGTGCGTTGGGCACCTGCACGCTCCCAGATGTCTGACATATGGATCAGATGGCCCATTCGCTAATTTTTTTATATATATATTTTTATCTTTTTTTCTCGGTCAGGGCAAAAATTTCTCATGAATTTTCAGGGCCAAAGGCACCACAACATCTCTAAAAGTAGTGTATGCTCCAAGTGTAGTTAACAGGGCAGCACATAATATCACGACTCTTTCTCTCTCTCTCTTCCTATATATATATATATATATATATATATATAATGTTGTCCTCTAGATTGATTTCATTTCGTAGAGATTTAATTTTCACTATTAGATCAAAAAATTTAACCGTAGCCATCCAATTAAATGCATTATTGTTTGTGGATCAAAATTAAAATCCCAAAAGATAGAATCAACCTTAATTTAAAAATTTCTTATCTTTTGACTTTTTTTTAACATTTCTAGACTTTTTGAGATCCATAAGATCCTTGACCTTTTAATGCCAGTATAATGCAACTCAAACCTAGTTCTAAGAAGCATACATAATGATCATGTAATGGATGATTTTTTGCTTGAGACTTCCCCTTACAGTTTTGCATACAACTTTTTGCTAGGAATTTACCCTTAGGAGTTTCTGGATATTGGAATATCATCAAAGATTATTCATTTAATCTCCACTTTGTTTGCAAAATTAGGGAAAAGTAAGGCCACTTATTCCAAGAATAAGGCTAATTCTGTTTTGATCGGAGGAATTGATTATTCCCATCATATTTGCTTATTTCTGGAATTAGGTGAATAAGTAATTCCACCCAACCTAAGAATTAGGTTGGACTCTACCTGGCCATCAAAGTGAAACCATCCTTATTCTAGAATAAGTAATCCATAAAAACTAATCATGTCATAACCTATTCTACTAAAAATGTAGTGCCCAGTTTCTGATCAAGGGGTTCTACGATGGCTAGTTTTACATGGTGCTAGTAATTCTCCTCTTATTCTTGATTGACTTGCTTGACCACTCTTAACATTAATTTCCCTGATGTCTGTGAGTGCTCAATTAGTGTGCTACCATATCATTAATTAAATATCAACATGAAAACATGAATCATGATCGCTAGAGATCGAGGACCTCAATAGAAAAAAGTGATCGTTACTTACCTATCTAATATGGGAGATTTTATGGAGTCTTATATTTCCTCCTCTTCAGACGGCCGGAAAGAAAGAACCTTCTTTTTTATTCACTCTCTTTGATTGATTTTACCTTACTTCTTCAATTCTTGTAAAAAAGACAAGAAAACTAGAGAAAGAAAAATAAGATTAAAGCTTTGAGAAGAGTGTAGTATCTATTCTAATAATGATGAAATCAAGCAATTCAACAATGAAAACTCACTTGTTTGATGGTATTTTAAAACCCCTATGTAATAGGTGGATGTTAATGAAGTGTGTGCGTGAAATAGTGATCAATTTTCTAATAAAAATACTGAGAAACTAATGAAAAACAGTGATCTAAACAATATTTAGTCAAGAAACTAGAAAGAAAGAAATAAGAAGGTTGGCCTCTCGAAAGCCATCATCTTTCTACACTCCAAAGGGAAGAACTTGAAAGAAGAAGATTCTAATGCTTGTCCATGTTTTCAGTAGTAGGCTCCTTTCTCCTTGAGAAGAGCTCCAAATCATGCAATGGCTAACATCTTTAAAGGCTTAAAGGGGTAATGTATATATAGAGCACTCTTTGAAGGAGTTTAAGCCCCAAAAGACTCTACTTCGGCCCTCTTATTGTCACAAATAATTATCATTAAATAAAAACCTTTCTACCATGGAGACCAGATAATCCCGGCTAAACCACGCATATCAATACTTCTCTGAAATGCGTCGCTCGCAGACGACGCCAATTAGAAAGGCGTCGGCTAACCCATAGGTCTTTAGAGGAGCCAAAATAAGAAAGATAATCTTGACGTATTTCTGAATCTTGACTACATACATGGACTGAATTTCTAAATTCACTACCTCTTATCATTTCCCTGAATCTTGACTACATATGGCCTTTTGATAGGTTTGAAGATTATCATTCTCATTTAAGTGTTCTATTGGATTGTTGTCAGTGATATGTCCAACATATATTTCAGGCTGCTTAGGCACTCTACCTGTAAGGACTGAAGTTTTGGATCCGGTTATCAAGTCGATTTCGGTGTCGGACCTCTTGGTTTGGGCCCTTGTGGGGGTGGGGCTGTTGGGATCGTTGTGTCGGGATCCGATCTTAAAACGCAGCGGAATAAAATTTTCGGGACCAGATCTGTCCCGTTTCGGTCGTTAAAATTAAACCGGTGTAAATCGAATTTACCTTGCGCGGATTCGAATCGGCGTCCGTTTTCCGGTTCCGTCGGAGCGATGCCGCAAGTCGCGCAGATGCCCGACCTCTAGCGGTATCCACGCGGTTCTTCTTGAGATGGATCGTCCTCGCTTCCTCGCTCGCTGCGGCACTCGAAGATCCCGTCTGACTGCGCGTAATCCGCTGCGACATGCGGATTCAGAATCCCCGTCAAACGGGAAGTGGAGCAGTTGGGAACGGCACGCCCAGAGGAAAGAGAAAGTGGGGAAAAACGAATGACGGCTAGGTCAGGGTTGCTGGCCCCGGACGTAGAATCCGTTCTTTTATAAAAAGTCAGTTTGCGGTTTTTCACAAAAACCCAGACTTATCCGAAATCCTGTCGGATTATCCATCGACTTGAAAACCATTTGCGTGTGACCCTCTAGGCCCAATTACCAGTCCAGCTAATAGCCCATTAAGTCCAGTAACCCTTTACTGACCCACTGAATTAATTAATATCCTTATATTCAATTAATCAGCCGAATTTAATGTCCCACAATAAATTCGGACGGACTGCTGATCACGTTGGATGCCAAGCAACATCGCGTGATCCTGGATGGAACTGGGGTTATCGCAACCCTCTATTGGACCTTTCTGTCATCGGTAAGCGCGCGGATATAATCCTTCATCCGTACAATGTTCCTGAATCGACCTAGGGCATGGTTTACTGTTAAACCCTATTTGGTCGATTCACTTGAATCAGATGCCGCTAATCTAAATCCGAAAACTCCTTATCGATTGCAGAGTCCGCCCTGGCCAGGGACTTTAAGCGCATCATTCCCGGAACATTCTCTCTCAAACAACCGAGAGCGGATGATCCCGTATTGAACACACAATTACCTTCGAGGGCATTTCCCTGAACCCGATCGCTTGACTTATTGATATCCCATGGTTAGGGATTCGTTCGTCAAGGTCAAAGCTCAGAAACCTACCAACAAGGTATCCTTGGAGTCTCAGGTCCAAGGATCATCCACGCAACCGTGACAATTGAATCGAGCTGGTTAACAGTGAGGTGATTACCATCCAGCGATTCGTAGTCGGATCAGTTCAGTGAACTCATTCACCAATGAGCACCTATAGGTTCAGCATAGTGTCTCCACACAAGTGACTTATGGGATCAGTCACCCTCATCATATGAGCTGAAGTAACCTATACTAGTCTATCCGGATGTTCGATGTCCTATCTCAAACATCCTATGACTAGGAACAATTAAGAACATGTGTTTATAAGTCTTCGGTCCCGTAATTATGATCTCATCATAATCCAAAGACTATTGCACATGTTCATGGACTTCATCGTGATACGATAAACACAGATCGAATTAATTACACACAATGAATTATTGCCATTTATTAATAATCTGAATATGTTCACAATATCGGATTGGCTTTGAGACCATCTAATACTAACAATCTCCCACTTGGACTAAAGCCAATCACTTTTATACAGAATACCCATATTCTCTAAGTGACGCTCAAAAACATTTTGAGACAAAGACTTTGTAAGTGGATCTGCTATGTTGTCGGCTGAGGGAACTCTTTCCATCACGACATCTTCTCGAGCTATAATCTCTCTGATCAGATGAAAGCGCCGCAGAATGTGCTTCGACTTCTGATGAGACCTCGGCTCTTTCGCTTGAGCAATCGCCCCATTGTTGTCACACAGCAGTGGGACAGGACCATATATGCTTTCCACCACACCAAGATCGCCGATGAATTTCTTCATCCATACAGCTTCCTTGGCGGCTTCAGCAACATCAATATACTCGGCTTCCGTTGTCGAATCAGCAGTGGTTTCCTGCTTGGAACTTTTCCAGCTCACTGCTCCCCCATTGAGTGTGAAAATAAAACCTGATGTTGACTTGCTGTCGTCAGGATCGGACTGAAAACTCGAGTCAGTGTATCCTTGCTGCTTTAAGTCTCCTCCTCCATAGACTAGAAATAGATCCTTAGTCCTTCTCAAGTACTTAAGGATGCATTTCACAGCCTTCCAGTGTTCATCACCTGGATCTGCCTGATGTCTGCTCGTAACACTTAGAGCATATGCTACATCAGGTCTGGTACATAGCATGGCATACATGATGGACCCTATGGCAGAAGCATAGGGGACTTTATCCATCATTGCCCTCTCTTCAGGTGTCTTGGGAGACTGACCTTTAGAAGGTGAAATTTCATGTCTCATCGGTATGAGACCTCTCTTGGAATTTTCCATGCCAAACCTTTTGACAATGGTTTCTATGTACATGGATTGGGTTAAAGCCAGCATCTTCTTTGATCTATCTCTATAGATCCGTATTCCCAATACGTAAGATGCTTCTCCCAAATCCTTCATGGAGAAGTTCTTTGACAGCCATATCTTTACTGATGACATCATTCCTACATCATTCCCAATGAGTAGGATATCGTCAACGTAAAGAACCAGAAATGTGATTGCGCTCCCACTGTTTTTCTTGTATACACATGGCTCATCTTCATTCTTAATGAAGCCATAAGATTTGATCGCCTCATCAAATCTTATGTTCCAGCTTCGGGATGCTTGCTTCAGTCCATAAATGGACCTCTGCAACTTGCATACCATGTCTGGAGATTCTTTAGATGTGAATCCTTCTGGTTGTATCATATACACCTCCTCCTCAAGGTTTCCATTGAGGAAGGCAGTCTTCACATCCATCTGCCAGATTTCATAATCATGGTAGGCAACAATGGCGAGAAGAATTCTGATAGACTTAATCATAGCAACGAGTGAAAAAGTTTCGTCATAGTCAACACCTTGTCTTTGACGATAGCCTTTCGCCACTAATCTTGCTTTATAAGTCTCAATACGTCTATCTGCACCGATCTTTCTTTTAAAGATCCATTTGCAGCCGATAGGTACTATACCATCGGGTAAATCCACTAAGTTCCAAACTTGGTTGATGTACATGGACTGTATTTCAGAATTCATGGCTTCCCGCCATTTTCCGGCCTCTGGACTTTCAATGGCCTCCCGGTAAGTCTTGGGATCATCATCCTGATTATAGAGTATCCTTGAACCATCCAAATTAATATGTCCCACATATCTTTATGGTGGCTTAGGTACTCTTTCAGACCTACGAGGTTCCTGTGTATCAATTTGAACAGGTTCAGAAACTGACGGTTCATCTGATGAACCATTGCCAGTTTGTGGGTCTGGAACTTCTTCCAGAATTACTTTACTCCCATTGTCCTGGAGAATATAATCTTCTTCCAGAAAGACAGCTCTCTTGGCCACAAACACCTTTTGTTCACCAGGATGATAGAAGTAGTATCCATAAGTTTCCTTTGGATATCCCACAAATCTGCATTTGTCAGTTCTGGATTTCAGCTTATCTGCGTCATGTCTTTTAACATGAGCAGGACATCCCCAGACTTTAACATGTTTAAGGTCTGGTTTCCTTCCATTCCATATCTCATATGGAGTGGTCTCAACAGATTTGCTGGGTACCTTGTTCAGGATATACATAGCCGAGCTAAGTGCATATCCCCATAAGGACACTGGTAATTTGGACATGCTCATCATGGATCGCACCATTTCCATTAATGTGCGATTTCTCCTTTCTGATACACCATTCATCTGAGGTGTATAAGGAGGTGTAAGCTGAGAAAGGATACCATTATCCTTTAAGTATTTAATGAACTCAGTACTCAAGTATTCACCACCCCGATCAGATCGGATGGTTTTTATACTCTTTCCTGTTTGTTTTTCTACTTCATTCTTAAATTCTCTGAATTTCTCAAAGGCTTCAGATTTATACTTCAATAAGTATACATATCCAAACCTTGAGTAATCATCAGTGAATGTAATGAAGTATGAGAAACCACCAATGGCTTGGGTTGACATAGGACTACATACATCTGAATATATGAGTTCTAATATGCCTTTGGCTCGTTCTCCAGTTCCACTAAATGGAGACTTAGCCATTTTACCCATTAAATATGACTCACAGGTTGCGTATGATTCATAATCAAATGGATCCAAATATCCATCTTTATGCAACCTTTGGAGTCTGTTTTCACCAATGTGTCCAAGCCTACAATGCCACAAGTAGGCTTTGTTCATTTCATACTTACTTCTCTTAATCGAAGAACCGATATGTAAATTATCATGAGACACATTCAATAGATACAATCCATTGGACAAAATAGCAGAAGCTATTAATTTATTTCTGAAATAAATTGAACTACTATTGTTCCCAAAATTTAAATTGTATCCAATTCTATCTAAACATGAAATAGAAATGATGTTCCTTATTATGCTAGGTACATAATAACATTCATCTAATATAAATGTGTCTCCGGATGGTAGCTTGAGCTTCACTGTCCCCACAGCGATCGCCGCAACTCTTGCGCCGTTACCTAGCCTCAGCTCCACCTCGCCGGTCCTCAGCTTACGCCTTCTTGTCAGTGCCTGCACAGAATTGCAGATATGAGATACACATCCAGTATCTAATACCCATGATGTACAATCTCTTATTGACAAGTTTATATCTATCATATAGATACCTGAAGCGTCCTGCTGCTTCACAGTTCCTTGAGCCTTGTCCTTGAGGTATTCCTTGCAATTCCTCTTCCAATGCCCTTTCTGGTGACAGTAGAAGCAATCACCTTTCTCAGCACTTTTACTCTTGTCTTTCTTGGTGACCTTTGCCTTTCTCTGAACCTTGTTTTTATTCTTTCGAAAAGCTTGGACTGCAAGTCTTTTCCTGTTGGTCTTACCAACCATTAGGGCTTGGGGTTTATCCTTCACAAGGTTCCCCTCAGCAGTCTTTAACATGTTCAGCAGTTCAGCTAAGGTGGCCTGGATCTTGTTCATGTTGAAATTGACAATGAACTGAGCATATGAAGGTGGAAGTGAAGACAACACAAGGTCTGTGTGCATCTCCTTGGGAAGTGTAATCCCAAGAGCATCCAGCCTCTCCACCCATTCAATCATCTTCAGCACGTGATTCTGTACTGAAGTTCCCTCTGCCATCTGAGCCTTGAACAGATTCTTCGATATCTCATATCGTTCGATTCTGCTTTGCTCACCAAAGAGCTCCTTCAAATGGAGCATGATGGATCTAGCATCCATCTCTTCATGTTGCCTCTGCAACTCATTGCTCATAGAGGCTAACATGTAGCATTGGGCCATGGTGGAATCCTCCTTCCATTTCTCATACGCTATCATTTCCTCCTCTGGAGCATCCAATGCTGGTTCAGCAGGAGGTTCAGTATCCAAGACGTAGGAAATCTGCTTAGACCTGAGGACTATCTTCAGGTTTCTGAGCCAGTCTGAGTAATTGGTGCCTGTCAAACGGTTGGCATCAAGTATGCCTCGCAACGGGTTATGGTGCGACATTCTCGCCTACAGGAGATAATTAATTGATAATTAGCAGATATTCAGATTATCTAAAACAAGATATGGTCTTTTATTATCTAGTTTTACTCCCACTAATTTTCGACGGACTGTATAACCTTCAGATATACAGAACGGGAGACGCCGACTGTCTCCTAGTGGGGATCAAAATCTCCAAGCATCACAGTATGACCTCGGGTAAACGCATAGTATCATACTGCTATCTCAGAGCAATCATCTCATGATAATTGCAACTCCTTGCAATATCCGATCGTACTTCGGCTCCCAAGTTTAATGGTCCCAGGTAAACACAGTAGACCATTATCCCCGGTCTAAGCTTTACCATCAATACGTGACAGAGTAAAGTAGAAATATAGTTCCCGGGTAAACACGTGGATGACTATATCGTTCCTCTACTCTTATCCAAAGGCATCTAATGCCATGATCAACAGTCCTCTCATCAGTTAATGACAGACCTCGGGTAAACACATAGTATCTGCCACCACCAAATTAAGTTCTATTAATCATATTGATGGAGAGCCACGCGGTACATTCTCAATGACTCGCGCTACGGCTTAGAATTTGTAACGAAGGTTTTACTTATTTAATTTGGTCTCATCCTAGGTGATAGTATTAAATATATCGAATATATTTATTAATACTAATAACCTAGCAAATATAAATCACACGTATCACATACATGTCATTAGTGTGGTCATGGACGGCACTGCGGTTTGACTTGAGCTAGACAGTCAAACGCACACATTCACACAATATAACAACTTATATCATGAGTCTGCAAACCCATGAATGCAATGAACTCCTTCATTTTCATCTGGTCAGCAGTTGTGGATCATCCTCGCTCCGCGCGCATCCGCCTCGATCAAATTACATCGTAATTCCCAATTACATGATAATTCAAAAGAGGAAGCCTTATGACGATTACATCGAGGTGGAAGATAGAAGTACAATGGAATATGAGAGGGAGAGGTTCGCAGACCTCTATTTATTAATACACAATAAACCACACAATCACATTCCACATCCACAATTATGCCCGTCCATGACCACCATGTGTTTTATTAAACAAACCACACATGAATAGCACATCAAATGGCTAAATTAAAATTTTCGAAAATAATAATAATTTTGGTTTCATAAAACCAGGGACCAAACAAAATTTGGATTTAGGATTTTCGAAAACTTTAGTATTTATTTCAAGCATGCTAATTTAAATCCAATTTAAACAAGCAATTAAAACACATCATATGCATTAAAATTCCAAAATTTAAATATCTAGAATATTCCATGCAAATATGACAAGATTAATCTAACTATTAGATTAATAAAGTCATTAAACAACCAGATTAATCATTATCTAATTAAAATCTAACATTTAGATTATTTAGTTATAAATAATTATCAATTTAACATTTAAATCAATAATTAATTATAACTATAAACTTCAATTAAGATAATAACATTAATCAATTGCAATGGGTCTCAAAAAGGTTAAATTGAATAAGAAATTTTAATTTCAAAACCTTTTTGAAAATATAAAGTTCAAAACAATTTAATCTAATTAAAACAGATTTTAAAAAATTGTCATGGTGGCTCAGCCCACCCCTGGCCGAACCAGGGCTCAGCCTGGCTGAGCCATGGGCTCGGACCAGGGGTCCCAGGGCTCGAACCAGCCCACCCTGGCCGAGCCAGGGATCAGCCCAGCTGAGCCATGGGCTCGGACCAAGGCCCCCTGCAGGGCTGGGACCAGGGCAGGGTGGTTCAGCCCGGTTCGACGCCCCCCGACCGGCCCGGTTCGACTGCCGTTCACCACTGGAAAACCCTCATCGGCGGCATGGGTGATGACGGCGGTGGCCAGTAGACTCCCCTAGTCGTACAAGGTTCTTTCTAAGATGCCTAGCATCTCAAAAATAACCCTTGCAACATCCCATGAGTGCCGTTCTTCGTCCCACGAAGAACACGAAATACCAAAAAAAAAATTACGATTTCGCAGAAATAAAATCAATCTAATTAATTTTCAGAATATTATTTCTCCAACAGAATCGTAAAAATTGCATGGAATATAACTAGAATATTAAATTTCAGAATCCGAAACGGCGACGAACACAGTGATAACCTGGCTCTGATACCACTGTTGGGATCGCTGTGTCGGGATCCGATCCTAAAACGCAGCGGAATAAAATTTTCGGGACTGGATCTGTCCCGTTTCGGTCGTTAAAATTAAACCGGTGTAAATCGAATTTACCTTGCGCGGATTCGAATCCGCATCCGTTTTCCGGTTCCGTCGGAGCGATGCCGCAAGTCGCGCAGATGCCCGACCTCTAGCGGTATCGACGCGGTTCTCCTTGCGATGGATCGTCCTCGCTTCCTCGCTTGCTGCGGCGCTCGAAGATCCCGTCTGACTGCGCGTAATCCGCCGCGACATATAGATTCAGAATCCCCGTCAAACGGGAAGTGGAGCAGTTGGGAACGGCACGCCCAGAGGAGAGAGAAAGTGGGAAGAACGAATGACGGCTAGGTCAGGGTTGCTGGCCCCGGACGTAGAATCCGTTCTTTTATAAAAAGTCAGTTTGCGATTTTTCACAAAAACCCAGACTTATCCGAAATCCTGTCGGATTATCCATCGACTTGAAAACCATTTGCGTGTGACCCTCTAGGCCCAATTACCAGTCCAGCTAATAGCCCATTAAGTCCAGTAACCCTTTACTGACCCACTGAATTAATTAATATCCTTATATTCAATTAATCAGCCGAATTTAATGTCCCACAATAAATTCGGACGGACTGCTGATCACGTTGGATGCCAAGCAACATCACGTGATCCTGGATGGAACTGGGGTTATCGCAACCCTCTATTGGAACCTTTCTGTCATCGGTTAGCGCGCGGATATAATCCTTCATCCGTACAATGTTCCCGAATCGACCTAGGGCATGGTTTACTGTTAAACCCTATTTGGTCGATTCACTTGAATCAGATGCCACTAATCTGAATCCGATAACTCCTTATCGATTGTAGAGTCCGCCCTGGCCAGGGACTTTAAGCGCATCATTCCCAGAACATTCTCTCTCAAACAACCGAGAGCGGATGATCCCGTATTGAACACACAATTACCTTCGAGGGCATTTCCCTGAACCCGATCGCTTGACTTATTGATATCCCATGGTTAGGGATTCGTTCGTCAAGGTCAAAGCTCAAAAACCTACCAACAAGGTATCCTTGGAGTCTCAGGTCCAAGGATCATTCACGCAACCGTGACAATTGAATCGAGCTGGTTAACAGTGAGGTGATTACCATCCAGCGATTCGTAGTCGGATCAGTTCAGTGAACTCATTCACCAATGAGCACCTATAGGTTCAGCATAGTGTCTCCACACAAGTGACTTATGGGATCAGTCACCCTCATCATATGAGCTGAAGTAACCTATACTAGTCTATCCGGATGTTCGATGTCCTATCTCAAACATCCTATGACTAGGAACAATTAAGAACATGTGTTTATAAGTCTTCGGTCCCGTAATTATGATCTCATCATAATCCAAAGACTATTGCACATGTTCATGGACTTCATCGTTATACGATAAATACAGATCAAATTAATTACACACATTGAATTATTGTCATTTATTAATAATCTGAATATGTTCACAGTATCGGATTGGCTTTGAGACCATCTAATACTAACAGGGGCATGGGCTATTTTTTCACGTCGAGCTTGCAAGGGTGCCGCGTGGGCGGGCGTGGGGGCGCATGTTGTTAGTCGTAGGTGGCCTACAAGCCAATATGACTTTGTAATCTTGTTCATTTATTAATAAAATGACAATATATTCATTATGTATAATTCGCATTAATTATCGTCTCATAATGAAGTTCGTGAATATGTACGAAAGTGATCAAATTATGATGAGATCATACTAATGAGACTGATCACTTAAACACACATATTCTTAATAGTTCATAGTCGGAGGATATCCGAGAAAGACATCAGATATCCGGTTAGAGTAGTATAGATTACTCCTGCTCATGCGATGAGGGTGACTGATCTCTTAGTCACTTGTGTGGAGATACTAAGGCGAATCTGTAGGTGCTCATTAGAGAATGAGTTCACTGAACTGATTTGACTGAATCGCTGGATGGTATTGTACCTCACTGTCAACCAGGTTGATTCTATTGTCGCAGTTGCGTGGATGGTCCTCGTAGTTGAGACATTAAGGACACCTTGTCGGTGGACTTCTGTTCTTTGACTTTGGTTCATGAATCTCTAACCACGGGATTCTAAACAGCCAAGGATCGGATACAGTGGAATACTGTCAAAGGGAATTGAGTGTCAATAAGGAACCATTCGCTCTCAGTACTTAGAGAGAGAATGCTCTAGGAAGGATGCGCGGAAGTCCCTGACCAGGGTGGACGATAATATCGGGAAAATGGTTTTTCTATATTATTCGGCAGCATCCGATCCAAGTGAGTCGACCAGTTAGGATTTGACAGTATACTATACCTTGAGTTGACTTGAGAGAATTGTACGAATGAAGGATTATATTTATGCAGTAACTGTCGGTGGAAAGGTTCCAAGAGTGGGTTACTTAACCCCGATACCTTCCGGATTCACGCAGTGTTACTTGGCACCTAACGTGATCGGAGACCCGATCGAATTTGATGTGCGACATTGATTTGATTGATTAATTAATTAATACGAGTCATTAATTGATTAATCAGGCCGGTGAGAAGTCACTGGGCTTATTGGGGCATTAACCGGACTAGTTATTGGGCCTAAAGGGTCATACACAAATGATACTCAAGGCGATGGATAAATAAGTGGTTTTTATATTAACCAGAAATTTTTATGAAAAATCGCGCGGTTAGTATAAAATGTAGCGAATGGGGTGAGCAGGCTAGGTTGCTGCTAACCCTAGCCACCCCCTCCTCTCTTCCTCTCTCTCTCTGGCGTCCCAAGCCGGATCTGCTACCCGGATTTACTCCGTCGCTTCTTTGACTCTCGTCCAACGGAAAATCGTCCGCGCGTTGCGGCGAACGATGCAGGCTTTGTGGGCTGCGAAGAACGAGGAACCACGAGGATATCCATCGCGAGGAGGATCACATGGACCCCGCTAGAGGCTGGGCACTTGCGCGGCTTGTGGTGTCACACCGACGGGACCGAACGATTGCGGATTCGAATCCGCACACGGTAAGAACCGATTATCCGTTAATACGATTTTTAGTATTTTCAAAACGGGAATGGATTGTTTATTTTATTTTATTTTTCACTGAGTGGGCGATATGGGGAAATGCGAGAACCCAACACGTGTGTACGGCCTCCGTCGTGTCATCTGATTGGTGTCTTGCATGGACGATGCGATTCAGACATTTGCCAGTGTACAACCCGCGTCCTATTGTCTGAATGGCATCTTCCTAAAATGACGTGATTTAGGCTTGTTCGGTTTGACGCCCGAGCCTTCCCTCATTTCTCTCATTTCTCTCATTCTCTCTCTCTAAACCCCCAGACGCCCCCTTCCCCTTCTCCTTCTCTTCCTCTCCCCATTCCTCCTCTTCCTCCACTCCATCAACCTCCTACCCCACACCACTACCATCACCATCTCCTCCGCGGTTGCTCTCTAGAAGGTGGCCGACGTCCCAGTAGAGTGACGACATCCACGGCGGTACCGCCGGCTGCTCATGGCATGGCAATTCGACGACTAAGCGCAAGGAGGAGTTCAAATAACTGGTAGGGTGACGATCCTCGTTTTGTTTTGATAAAAACCATGTTTTTTCCACTTTGAAGCATGCATTGTAAGTAAAGGTTTTGGGTAGAAAAGTATATTTTAAGGGGGTTTTGATGAAAATGAATATTTTTATGAAATGGGATTTTTGGTGATCATTGGTTAGTAAACTTCTCCCCTTATCCGTTTTGCATTTTTGAGTGTTTTGGGGGAGAAGGGGGACCCTTGGTTTGGCTCAGTGGAACACAGTTTCGGGCGTTAAATGGCGTCGAGACCAGGTGACGTCATTTAGAATGGCGTCAAAATCCGGTGACGTGATTCAACAACCCAATTTTCTGATTCCCGAGGCCAGTGTGGGATAAAGAGTTGAATGACGTCGGTCATGGGCGACGCCTTTGAGGCCAGTATCCCTGGTCCCAGTGGCTTTGTGAAAATTGAACTTGTTTTGGGGTATTGAATGAGGTCGGCTACGGACGACGCAATGCGATTTAAGATAAAACCTCATTAATACCTGCAAATAACATGTGTGTATGTTGTCAGTTAATTTGATTAAATGCATGCTTGGAATCATACATTGGGGACGGAGATTTCTATGTGACCGGATCACACTGTACTGTATTTTGTGTGATTGTGGACCTAGAGTGACGGTTGTTAGCACTTAGGCATCCTGTGTTGGTGTGAGAGTGGCATAGTGCCAGTGTGGGAGTGGTGGGGTGACGTCTAAAGAGAGGGTCACCTAATATCCCAGGGTATAATTAGTATCGATGTGAGAGTGGTACACTCAGAGTGTCACTCGTGGCTGGGAGGAGACATAACTACCTAGAGCTAGACAGGTCGAAGTAGCTAGCACGCTATTCGAGGGGTTGGTGTTCCGTCCCAACGGGTCGGTATTTTCCATGTTTGGCTGCGTGATTTGTGTGTTTAGCCGAGATGCCGATTGTGGACTCCGTGGTGAAGTGGTTTCAGAGTTATGCCCGTTGCATTTAAAAATGTATGTGTTTCATATCGGAATTTGGGAATCTTTGGGAGTGGTGTTTACTACTTTACTTTAATTGCCTATATCTATTCTTGTTGCACTTGTGGGTGTGTGAGTGGGTGGTAGGGATCGGAGGATCCCTACTGAGTCCATTTCGATGAGACTCACCCCTGCGGTTTTCAGGTGAGGGTTCCAAGCAGGCGTAGCGTAGAGGGTTCCATCTTGGGTTGCGCTCTAGCGGCCATTGGCTCGGGGTATGCCCCGATGTAGTTGTTATTTTATTTTCAGGCTTGTACGCTTAATTATTTCTTTTCAGTTGGAATATGTAATTATTTGTTGAGTCAAGTCGAATTGTAATAATTTTAATTCCTGCACTTCCTTTACAATTCAATGTATCGTTGAATGTTTTGTTTTGTTTATCATTTATTTCCTAGACTTATCGAGATCCTGGTTTGTCTCCAAATTTTAATGATACGATACCCATTTAGTAATTGGATCCCCGCTTATAGGTTGAGGGGTCGTTACAGTTGGTATCAGAGCATTCGGTCTGGCAAATAGATGATAACTAGGTTAAATACTATAATTTCAGCAAATAAATACATTATCTCGTATAGTGACGACGGTAGTGTGAGTTTTGGGTTCTAATTAGAAATTTTTGATTCTTGTGATTGTAGGCGATTAGATGGTTCCTGGGAAGAGAGTGCCAGTTATTAGGGAGCAGGGAGATGTTCCTAGTGGGTATGAGGCCAGTAGGCTGAATATCGATTATTTTATGGAGGCTATGATGGATACGATGACTAAATATTAGATTCGAGACCTTAGTGAGGTTCTAGTGCTCGGGGAGGGCCTTCAGCTGCTCTGGAGAGATTCCTGAAGCTGAAGTTGTAAGGATTGAGGTTTTGGATCCGGTTATCAGGTCAGTTTCGGGGTCGGATCCCTTAGTTTGGGCCCTCGTGGGGCTAGGGCTTAGTTTTCCTTTCGCGTCGAGCTTGCTCGATGCGGTTCAAACGGCGTCCAGCAATGTGGACGTGTTTTAGGTTATGCCACATAGGCGCTACACGGGCTGGCTTTGGGACGCGAGAGTATGGCCCCGGTCTTATCGTTTGAATGGCGTCTTGTATGGACGACGCCATTTAGAGTACGACCCTGGTTTGTCAGTGTACGGCCTGGACTTGTAGTATGAATGAAGTCGGACTTGAACGACGCATTTTTCCCAGTTTTTCTTTGACCCTGCGAACCCTCCCTCCTTTCCCCCATTCTCTCCTTTCTCTTCTCTCTCCTCTCTTCCCTCCGACTCTCCAGCGCCCCTTTCCCCCTCTCCTTCCTTTCCTCTTCCCATTCCTCCTCTCCCTCCACTCCATTAAACTCCCAACTTCCTCCACTACCACCACCACTTTCTCCGCGGCGCATTTCTTTCCGGACGGCAGTCGATGTCCCGGTGGAGTAACGGCGTCCACAGCGGTACCGGTGGCGGAGTGTGGCGAGGAGGGTTGGCGGCTTGAAGCTAGGAAGAGTTCGAGTAATCGGTAGGGAGACGATCCCCGTTGTATTTTGTTTAAAATCATATTTTTCCCGCTTTGGAGCATGTTTTGGGGGGATTTTTGGGGTGAAAACACTAATTGCATGAACCGAGAAATTGAGGCTTTTTATTGGGTATTTAAGTTCTTCTCCTCCTCCTCCTCTACTTTGTGGTCTTTTGTGCGATTTGGGGGAGGAAATCCCACCCCATGGATTGGGAGATGGCGGAGGGAGAATCTGTTTGTGAGGGTTAAATGGCGTCAGGGAACAGCGACGCCTTTTAGAAAGGCGGCTTCCACCCTCGATGCGATTTAGCCCAAAAACAGACATTGTCTTTGGATTGAGTAGCATCCAGAGACAACGACGCCTTTTAAACAGCGACTTCCGTGCACGACGCGTTTTAAGTTCAGATCACCCCTAGGCCTGTCTCTGTTTCTGTCGTTATTAGGCGACTAGGGACAGCGATGCCTTTTAAACGGCGACTCGTTAGGACGATGCTATTTAGGCCATATTCCGAAGCCCATTTTCAGATGAACCAGTTTAGGAGTCTTGAATGACGTCGGCCTTGGGCGATGCGGTTCAAGACAGAATCTAATTAATTCCTGCAATTAACATGTGTTTACATTGATAGATAGTTTGGTTATTGCATACTTAAGAACATACTTGAGGACGATGATTTCTACGTGATCGGATCGCACCGTGTTGTGTTTTGTGCGATCGTGGACCTAAAGTGACAGTTGTTAGCGCTTAGGCACCCCGTGTCGGTGTGGGAGTGACACGGCGTCGGTGTGGGAGTGGTGGGGTGACGCCTAGTGAGAGGGTCACCTGGTGTACCCTGGGGTATAGCTAGTACTGGTGTGGGAGTGGTACATTCGGTGTGTCACTCGTGCTGGGGGAAGCAAGACCACCTTGAGCTGTATCAGGCCGGAGTAGCTTGTGTGCTATCCGAGAGGTTGCTGTTTGGTCTCAGCGGGTCGGTGTTTTCCGCGTTCGGCCGTGTGATTTGTGTGTTTAGCCGAGACGTTAGTTGTGGACTCCGTGGTAGTTTCATAATCGTACATGTTACTATTATAAATGCATGTGTTTTATATCGAAATTGTGTTACTACTTTATTTAGTTAAATTGTCTATATTTGTTTATTGCACTTGTGGGTGGTGGGGATCGAAGGATCCCTACTGAGTCTTTTTCAATGAGACTCACCCCCTGTGGTTTTCAGGTGAGGGTTCCAGGCAGGCGTAGCGAGGAGAGTGTTGCCTTGGGTTGTGCGCCAGCAGCTGCTATTCCGGAGTATGTCCCGATGTAGTTATTATTTCATTTTATGACCTATACATTTAATTATTTCTTTTCTGTTGAAGTATGTAATTAATTGCTGAGTCAAGTTGAATTTTAATAATTTTTAATTTCTGGACTTCCTTTGCAATTTAATGTGATGTGGATGTTTTGCTTAGTTTATCATTTATTTTCCAGACTTATCAAGATCTTGGTTTGGCTCCAAATTTAATGATTCCGTACCCATTTAGTAATCGTATCCCCGATTATAGGGTGCCGGGTCGTTACGGTTGGTATCAGAGCGTTCAGTCTGGCAAATAGATGAATAACTAGGTTAAATATCGTAATTTTGGCACATAATTACATTATCCCGTACAGGCACGGCGGTAGTGTAGGTTTTAGGATTCTAATTAGAACTTTTCGATTTTTGTGATTGTAGGCGATTAGATGTCTCCTAGGAAGAGGATGCCAGTTATTAGGGAGCGGGGAGATGTCCCTAGTGGATCTGAGGCCGGTAGGCCGAGTATGGAGCGTTTCATGGAGGCTATGATGGACACGATGGCTAGATACCAGACTCGATACCCTAGTGAGAGTTCTTGTACTCGGGGAGGGCCCTCAGTTGCTCTGGAGAGATTCCTGAAGCTGAAGCCATCTCATTTTACGGGTCGTCCCGACCCTGATGAGGGTGTTCATTGGTTGAGGGAGTTGGAGAAGACTTTTGAGACCATGGATTGTGCGGCAGTTGAGAGGACTCCGTTGGCTACCTTCATGTTGAAGGATGATGCCTACGACTGGTGGACCACTTTGAAGAGTTTGTCTTATGCGGATAGGAATCTCAGGGAGATTCCATGGGAGACATTTGTGAAGTAATTCAATGCACAGTACTTCCCTAGGCATGTCCAAAAGGTCAAGGAGTGGGAATTTATGGAGTTGACCCAAGGAAGCATGACAGTGCTTGAGTACCAGATGTAGTTTGTTTCGCTTGGGAGGTTCGTGCCTTTTATTTCAGGAGACGAGGAGCGTCGGACTGAGAGGTTTGGGGATGGACTGAGGTCCAATTTGAGGAGTTTTGTGGCATCCCACTGTTGTACAGATTTGGCATCGGCAGTTAGGTATGCCGCGGCAGTAGAGGCACAGTATGATCAGTCAGTTCGGGAGAGGGGACTGACTACTCAGCGGCCAGTTCATGGCAGGGGAAAGACAACAACAGCAACAGCTCCTTCGTCCGGATCAGGATCGTCTTCACTCGGCTCCAGATTCAGGAGGTTCTTTCGAGGTAGTGGCAGTAGTGGTAGTAGCAGACCTGTGCAAAGCCAACAGAGTCAGTCGGTGTCTAGAACTCAGCAGGAGGCAGCTCAGAGGCTTCCGGCAGCTTGTCGACATTGCGGTGGTACTCACGGTGGGACTCAGTGTCCTGCATTTTCTGGGAGGTGTTACACTTGTGGCCAGCAGGGCCATTTGGCGAGGTATTGCCCTCAGGGGCATGGTCAGGGGCAGGGACCAGGTGATCAGAAGAAGTCGAGGACCCAGGGGAGAGTTCTAGCTATCACTAGGAAGGAGTCTCATACGTCCAACTTGGTGGAAGGTACACTTTCTGTAACGACCCGCCACCCTATGATTAGTAACCCGATCACTAAATGGGTGTCGAATCATTATCCAACGGTCTCACACCCGGATCTCATACACACATCTGAAGGAGTAAGCATTAAACAAGGTTAAATATAACATCCACACGGACTACAAGGAACTACAAGTGCGCAGGAAGGAAATTAATAATGTCTGTACACAGTCCAACAATAATTACATAGTCCACAAATTAAATAAGTACAGGCAGAAGCGAAGTACAACAACATCGGGGCATACCCCGGAACAGAGATAGCTGCTGGTCGCACACCAAGGAGAACACCACACGCCGCCTCTCGCCACGCGGTCCACACCTGAAACCGTAGGGAGTGAGCCACACCAGAATTGGGCTCAGTAGGGATCATCCGATCCCTTGCCTCCCATTCACACACCCACAAGTGCAATAACACAAGTACAGGTAATTAAGGCAAGTAAGACTATAATACACTACTCCTAAATCTCGATATAAACCACATGCATTCGAAATATAACATGCATATCTCAGAAATTATTCTACCAAGGAGCCTACAACTCGCGTCTCGGCAAAACACGCCAATCACACAATCGAAAGTGGGAAACACCGACCACACAATCGAAAGTAGGAAAACACCGATCCGCTGAGACCAAACAGTAACCCCTCGGATAGCACGCTGGCTACTCCGGCCCAACTGGCTCAGGTGGTTACTCCTTCCCCCAACACGAGTGACACTCCACAGGTGCCACTCTGACACCGGTACTAGCTAACCCCGGGGTTCACCAGGTGACCCTCTCTGACTAGGCGTCACGCCGCCACTGCTCCCATCAGCGCTGTGTCCCAACCTCACCGACACAGGGTGTTGTAGGCGCCCAGAACGTCCCCCGCCGTTGCTGCGGGCTTCGGGCAAAGGCTTCTCCGTTCGTCTTAGCACTGCGGCGATCTGGAAGGGTTAGAAATTAAGGTGTGTGATCACCAGGAGCATTACCCTACGGTCCCTGTACTCCGCAGGATTGTAAGAGTGATCGCGTTCTGAGGGAGCGGGAGACGGTGGTTTCCCCTTCTCTTCCTCCGGCCGGCCAGAGGAGGAGAGCTCGGTAGTCTACACGCAGAAATGTGGTAAGGGCTCCTAAAAAGAAAAGACGAGACAAGAGAGAAAAATGACCCGATTAGAACTGTGACATGTAGAATCTATCCATAAAAATATAAAAAACTAATTAAAATCGGAGGGAGACGCACCGGATGGGTGGTGGGGAGGGAAGGTGACCATATGTTATGGCCACCCATCTCCCGTTTTCTTGTTAAAAAATCTCTGGGAGAGTAAGGGTTGCTAGGTCATCTTAACATGCATGCATGCAAATGGGGGTGTTCGTGTGTGAAAAGTGAAGCGATATGTTAAAAGTGGAAAGAAGAGTGAGAGGGGGAGAATGTTACGGCATGGATGGAAAGTGAGAATGCAATGAAATGAAGAGGAGAAAAGTAAAAGAGGGTTAAGAAGACAAGCCCATTTGAAGTGCGAAGGATTCCTCTTGAAGCCTCTCCTGAAGCTCTCTGACTCCTTGTCCGCTCGACTCCTCAAAGCCTACTCACTCGCTAACCTCCTCTGAGCCTTCCCTCCAGAAAACCTCCTCCTTAACCCCCGTTGCTCGAGAGGATATGGGGGGTTTAAATAGGTGAAGGGAAAATAGGAGAAAATAGGGGTCTAAATCCCCGTAAATCATCCTGGTGCCAATGGGAAGTGGTCAAGGATCGGAGGTGGTGCGCGCGGCAGTCGCCGGAGTGGGGAGTAATCTGAGTAGTGGAGGTGAGGGCTGCAAGTAGAGGAGATCGTGGGGAAGACGAGGTCAAGGTGGTAGTTAGGGGAGTGGACGGCCAGCCAACATGCCTTCCAATCCCGTGGAAGGCTAGGTAGCTGGCCTTCCACGAAGTGGTGGAAGGCGGCCCGGTTGGCCTTCGTAGGGGGTGGAAGGTAAGGAGTGGCCTTTAAAGGGTGGTGGAAGGCAAGGAGTGGCCTTCGAAGGGTGGTGGAAGGCGGACTGAAGGATGGTGGAAGGCGATGGGTGGCCTTCAAAGGGTGGTGGAAGGCGGACTGGCTGGCCTTCGAAGGATGGTGGAAGGCAGGCTGGCTGGCCTTCGAAGGATGGTGGAAGGCGGGTTGGCTGGCCTTCGAAGGATGGTGGAAGGCGGGCTGGCTGGCCTTCGAAGGATGGTGGAAGGCGGGCTAGCTGGCCTTCGAAGGATGGTGGAAGGCGGACTGGCTAGCCTTCGAAGGATGGTGGAAGGCGGGCTGGTTGGCCTTTGAAGGATGGTGGAAGGCGGGCTGGCTAGCCTTCCACGAAAAGGTGGTCGGGATTGGTTAATGGGCCTAGTTATTAGTGGGCTGAAATGGCTAAGATGAGGGGTTTGGTGACGATGGGTTAATGATGGATGGGGTTCATGACCAAAAAGGTGGTCCAAAATCGGTGTCTACAAATGCCACTCCAGGACACCTGTTTTGCAGTGGAGTGGAACGGAATGATAAATAGGTGTTCCGGAAATCGAACCTGATTTTGGACGGCCCAAAGAAGGGATGAGCTGTACCCAAAGATGGTATGAGAGGGTGGCAAATGCATGAAAGCTAGCTATTCGAGTTGCAAGGGTGACTAAGAAGAGGAATCAAAATTCAGGCTAGAGAATCACAATCCATGGGACCCTCGGGTGCTGGAACCGCGAGGCCTTGGCACACCAGGATGCAACGATCTGGCCTAAGGGGATCTCAAGCGTGAAAGATGTAGGAGTGTGACTTGAAGAACTCTCGACACAACGGGCGCACGGTGGCTTGGCGCATCATGTGATCGCCAAGGGAGAGCATCTCAAGCACACGTATTGGAAAATGGATGACTGTCGAGTCGAAGCCAGCACGGAAGATATGGCCATTCTCAAAGTAGAATGCCAATCCGGCTGCTTTTGGCTTCGACTCGACAGCAAAAGTGTCCACCTTTTGGATATAGAATCTTTTTCCTGTATGCACAAAAATGAGGGGAAAATAGTTAGTAGTATCTGCAACTACTTTTTCCCTAGCCTTCACATAGGGTCAAGGGGCCGTGTCCAACTAACCAAACAAAAGGAAGAGTATTGAAATTGATGCGACAAATAAATATGCAAATGCTGGTGGATATTAACAAATGGGGTATGTGATGAACGAAAACATGTTTTTGATTCCGACCACCTGGTGACTGCCCAAACTTAGCCTAATTGAATGATGAAAGGGAAATGCACACTCAACTTCCCAGGTATCCTAAGCACACATCTAGATTGATTTGGGCCTCTAGACTCCTCAAACTAACCTTGACCGGCTAAGACTCATACTGATGACAATACCGTCATGCCATGCATAGGCTCCCAACTGCTTCCGACCACCAAGTTTGCCCAAAAAGTTTTCGAGGTAAATGATTTGCCCGACCCGGGTCTCTTTCCTCACAATCTAGAAGGTATAAGATGGAACACCTTGGAACCTTAACAGCCAACCACGCGACGCTGACCCGGAATCAGACGTCGTCGCACCTATTGGTGACACGCATGCATTGACCTAAGCCTGAAGTCTTCGAGAGTGCTCATTAAGATTATGGCTAAGGAATTGGTTCACCAGAAACACTGACTTTACTCTTTACTCATTTTGGACTCCTGTGATCATGTGAGCATGTGACGATTTTTGAAAAACGAACCATTTTAAAATGATATTCGGTCTTTAGATAGCTATCTCGTGCTAAACCTTGGGGGAGAAAAAGTGAAGAAATTTTGGAGACAAACCTCACAAGAGGATCGACAAAACCGTTAAAAGGGCAAGCTATGACAAAACGGACCCCTTTTGGACCTCCTAGATGCCCCTATTTTGACTTTTCAGGCCTTTGGTAGATTTCATGGCCAGGCACGGTCACGACCAGGCTTTTTTGTATGATTGCTTGAACCCCTTTTCTTTTTTGTATTTCTTTTCGATACCCTTTTTTTTGGGGTTATTTGATATTCCGCCTGCGGGGACACTGCCCTCTTCACGTGCTCTGGTCCTTTACATTTCATTTTTGGGCCCTTTTGAGGGGTTACATCTATCGGGTTGTTGAGGAACCGCAATTTACTGAGCTCGACCGTTTAAGAGCGTCAACTGTCCTGATCGATCGAGAGACGAAAAGCAAAGGTTGCATTTTGACAGTATACTAAAGATTTGAAACTCATTTTAAGAAGGTTCTCTTTTGAAAAAACGTGTAGGTGTGTGCATCTCATAATGATCATAGGGATCCGTATGAAAGTAAAGTAGACACGTCTAAGGTTCTGGTGGACTAAAGTCTTAGCCAAACCTTAATGTTAACCCAATCTATCATGCAACTAGACCTAGACAGGGGGTTACGTGGCAGTCACCAGACAGTTGGATTTTGTGTCTTTTCTGATTTTTTTTTTTTTAATTTTCATTTGAAGTATGCACATATTTACAAATATTTTTGATGCTTTTTGGATATTTCATTTTTTTTTATTCTTAAAATTTTTTGATTTTTTTGTGCACAAAAGGTAGAAAGAAAAACATTTTTCAAATACTTACACTTATTTGTTGACTCTTGAACTAGAAACGAAAGAGCTTACTTACCTCTGCAACTCGTAGATAAAGATGAGGCTATCCAATCCCTAAGCGATTATGCACAAGACTCTGAGGGTCAGTCAGACATGTTGCAAAGGTGGGTCCTTGAGACAGAGACCCAATGATGGCAAAATTGCCCCAATATGTTAGCTCCTCATTTGTGGTTTCATACCCTTCGGTATGGGAGTGGGACTTTTTCTCTTTTTGGGAGTCATAGTCTCTAAGCATAAAACACTCGGAAGAATGTGCTACGACCAATGATGGAAGCCTGAGAATGGAAGGTGGGTGGAATAGGAAGGGAATGAAAGCGGCAGGTGCCGGTTCATCCCTCACTAAGGAGGCTCCTTCTCGTCGAGTGGTTGGTTCATAGAACAGTAGCTGTGTATCGAAATCTTCTGCATCTTCTCTTCGAACTTCATTGATTGCTTCTTTCAACTCATCCTCAAGATAGTGTATCTTGAGTACCTCTTGATTTTCCTCCACAAAGTGATCCAAGGGAGTCCATTTTCTTGATCCCTCAGTTGGTTTGGTTGGTAGGTAACCCAATCTAAATCCCTCAATGGTCAGATTTTCAAAGATAGGCTCTTGAATTCCTTGCTCTTCCTTGCCTAACGCAGATCCTGAACTATACCCCATTTTGTCCATAAGCTGCCTAACCTATACTAGGCCGGGGCTTGGCTTGAGAGTCAACAGATGAAAGGATGGGCTCTTTCCCTTTTTCAGGAGTGATCGTAGATGGAATTTGTTCTGCTGTCACTGAGTCCAATGACTCAATGTAGGGGGTTCTCTTCATTTTGACAATCTTCCTATTGTATGGGAATTTATAGCACTGATGGTTAGTGGAAGGCACTCCTAGGGTCTGGTCCATCCAAGGCCTTCCCAGAATGGCGTCATATATGCGCTTGACATTAAGGATGTAGAATTCAAAGATCATGGCCACTAGGCCAATTTCCAGTTTCCCATTAGCTGGTCTTTCAGAATTATCATGGGTTGAGACCATCATGGAAGTAGACTCAATCTCTTCTGGATCAATCCCTATTTTCTTGGGGGTCTTGAGTGGACAAACATTGATTGATGTCCCGGTATCCAACATAATGGATCCAATGAGTGACCCTTGAGTGTTGCAGTTAAGCATGAGGGAAGAGATTGGCATTCAGGGGGAGCCAGATCTTTATCTGTGAAGGATATCATAGGTGTCTGGGTGACTGAGAGAATGACATTTGTGACCCCCCTGATAGGAAGATCTTCATTGACTATAATCCGCTGGAGGAATTTGAACAATGTCTCCTTATGTGTAGGAGATGTCCTAATCAACTCTAGGACCAGAATCTTGGTGGGAGTTTTCCCTAGATGCTGTAGGATGTCATACTTGGATTGAGTAATCCTTTTAGACAGATTTGAATTCTCTTGGGAGTCCAAGGGTTGACTTGTTGGGGGAATGATGCGATTTCTCAGTGTAACACCAATCGGACTGGGGTCTACTGCTTGATCTAACTTTAGTGGTTGAACTGGTGGTGAATTTATTAGGCAGAATTGGGTTACTGGACCTGGCTTTGGTGTTGGACACAAGATGGATAGAGGAGGTTCTCTGATTGAAATTGAGGGAACTTGGACCAGAGTGACTGGGTTGGTGACTGTTGGTTGTTCCCTAGGTCGTATCAAGACCAAAGGTTTGTCTTGGATAATAGTAGAGACTCCTTACAATGGCTTTCTAGGTTCGATCATCCTAGTAGGGCACTCACGCCATATCCCAACCTCTTCATACTCCCAGTACTGTCTTCTGCGATCGACATTTGGTTCCAAATTTTTGACAAGGGTGCTCACCCTTTCTAGAGAGCTAGATGGATCTTGAGCTACCTGATGAGAGGGCGGAGGGCGCCCTTGACTTTCAAGGTTTCAATAACCTCTTTCATGTGCCCCCAATTGATCTTGGTGCTAGAGGAAGGGGGAACTGCTGAATATGGTTCCTGATTGGATTAGTTGTCTGATCGGGACATAGGACTGGGTGACCTAAAGGGTTGCCCCAAGGCACTCACCTGTTCATTAATTGTCACTCCCTCTATTGGTGGAGTTTGTGTGGTCCTCTTATTTCTATTCTGATTTTCAAAAAAGGATGGCAAAGTGGAACTTCAAATCTGAGATTGAACTACCCGAGCTCGATTATAAAGTTGTGCGAATGTGTGAAATTCGCTCAGCATGATAATAGACCGAAGCTGCGGGGTAGCGTTATTGACTAACATGGTGATAGCTTGAGATTCGGGGATTGGCACTTCCGCCCTAGAGGCCATTGCCCTCTATCTCTTGGCAAAATACGTGAACTCCTCTTCAGGCTTCATCTTCTCCATCACAAGATCAAACAAAGTGGGAGGCATGGTTGTCATATGACTAAACTGAGTGATGAATTTTTCGGAGACCATATCAAAATTGATTAGGTCAGTGGCGGGCAAAGAAGAAAACCATCTTAAGGACTCACCTTCTAAGGATTTCTAGAACAGATGGATAAGGAGGACTCTGTCATAGAGCCATTGATGGGAATCCATGAGGAAACCTGACAGGTGATCAAGAGGGTCAGAGGTGCCATCATATTTTCTGTTCTCAGGGGCTTTGAATCCTGGTGGAAAGTAAGCCGGAGGGAGCTTGCAATAGCTCAAGAGAGAGTGCGGTTGTTTCAGGGTAAGTTTCCCGGCCATGAACTTACGCACATAGGTTTCAACCTCACTTTTGTAGATGAATTCCTCCTGCTTGGGAAGAGGTGTAGTTTGAGAGACTGGAATCGGCATGACGGGTGGAGCAACTGGAGTATGAGTTGGCTGGTTAGTGCGGGTCTGAGCTCTGTTGGAAGATCCTTGGAAGTGAGTTCTCCAAGGAGTGGCATCTTAAGTTTTGCCACGGGAGGCCAACTGGATGAGTTGATTAGGGGTGTACCGTGATAACACGGCAATAAGTTCCGGGTCCTCACTCGGGTCTTGGAAGGTTCTGCTGGAGATTATAGGGTCACTTTCTGAAGAAGAAGATTCATCCAAGTATCTTCCCTTAAGTTCCTCTCTAGGTGTTTGGAACATGCCCACAAATGTTTGTTGTGGATCCTCTTCAATCTTGAACAGAGGGTTGTGTGTGACATTGTTACCAAACTCATACATGTCATCATATACAGTGTTAACATACATTCGGTTCATTATGAAATACAAATCCTAAGGAATTTTATATTTCACTTGAAAGGTTAACAGTGTATTATGAGAATTGGTTTCTAACAAATCAAGTTCAAACCCTTAACGACCCTGTACTTTTCTTTCAAAGCCTGTTCAACCTGAGTTTAGTTAGGTGTCTTAGATTTTGAAAAAATTCTCTCAGTGACACCTATAGGTGAGTGATTGTGAATGGAATGGCTTAATTAATCCTCACACATAACCCGGGGTTCCTATGGGGTGGTTTCAGATAAAACCTGCTCGGCGGCCAAGTGGGAATCCCTGGCTCGCGGAGACTCACGGAGGTTCCCAACAGAATAAGACTAGTCACACCCAAGTGGGAATCCTCAGATGGAGAGTCAAACTCTGTGGGAGAGGTAAATAGAAGTGTGATGCCGGCTCTTTCTTAAGACCCCCACGCAGAACGCCTTGAATCTGACCAAAAGTTAGCAGGCAAGAGAATAGTAAACACAACCGGAACACGCAACTATTTAATCAATAATAATAAAATAACAGTATGCGGGTCATTGAATCATAGAGAGGGCAGCGGGGCCAGGAACTGGACGGCCGAGAAGCTGGCCGTCTGGGTGCTGGACGGCCGGAAGGCTGGCCGTCCAGGGGGCTTGGACGGCCTAGGAGCTGGCCGTCTGGGGTATTGGACGGCCGGAAGGCTGGCCGTCCAGGGGCTTGGACGGCATAGGAGCTAGCCGTCCAAGTTGGACGGCCAGGACTCTGGCCGTCCACGGATCTGGACGACCAAGGAGCTGGCCGTCCAGACAGATGGACGGCCAGGACTATAGCCGTCCAGGGATCTGGACGGCAAGGACTCTGGCCGTCCAGATTCTGGACGGCCAGGAAGTGGGCCGTCCAAAAAAATGGAAAAAAAGAAAAAGAACGAAAACGAAATAGAAACTTGTAAGGGTTTTTTAGCTTCTTACCTTTGGTCGCGATGCGTGCAGCGAGCAAGTAGGTGTCCCACCGTGATCGCCAGAGGGCTGTAGGCACCCAGAACGTCCCCCGCCGTTGCTGCGGGCTTCGGGCGAGGGCTTCTCCGTTCGTCTTAGCACTGCGGCGATCTGGAAGGGTTAGAAATTAAGGTGTGTGATCGCTAGGAGCATTACACTACGGTCCCTGTGCTCCGCAGGATTGTAAGAGTGATCGCATTCTGAGGGAGCGGGGGACGGTGGTTTCCCCTTCTCTTCCTCCGGCCGGCCAGAGGAGGAGAGCTCGGTAGTGTGCACGCAGAAATGTGGTAAGGGCTCCTGAAAAGAAAAGACGAGACAAGAGAGAAAAATGACCCGATTAGAACTGTGACATGTAGAATCTATCCATAAAAATATAAAAAACTAATTAAAATCGGAGGGAGACGCACCGGATGGGTGGTGGGGAGGGAAGGTGACCATATGTTATGGCCACCCATCTCCTATTTTTTTGTTAAAAAACCTCTGGGGGAGTAAGGGTTGCTGGGTCATCTTAACATGTATGCATGCAAATGGGGGTGTTCGTGTGTGAAAAGTGAAGCGATATGTTAAAAGTGGAAAGAAGAGTGAGAGGGGGAGAATGTTACGGCATGGATGGAAAGTGAGAATGCAATGAAATGAAGAGGAGAAAAGTAAAAGAGGGTTAAGAAGACAAGCCCATTTGGAGTGCGAAGGATTCCTCTTGAAGCCCTTCCTGAAGCTCTCTGACTCCTTGTCCGCTCGACTCCTCAACGCCTACTCACTCGCTAACCTCCTCTGAGCCTTCACTCTAGAAAACCTCCTCCTTAACCCCCCTTGATCGAGAGGATATGGGGGGTTTAAATAGGTGAAGGAAAAATAGGAGAAAATAGGAGTCTAAATCCCCGTAAATCATCCTGGAGCCAATGGGAAGTGGTCAAGGATCGGAGGTGGTGCGCGCGGCAGTCGCCGGAGTGGGGAGTGATCGGAGTAGTGGAGGTGAGGGCGGCGAGTAGAGGAGATCGTGGGGAAGACGAGGTCAAGGTGGTAGTTAGGGGAGTGGACGGCCAGCCAACATGCCTTCCAATCCCGTGGAAGGCTAGGTAGCTGGCCTTCCACGAAGTGGTGGAAGGCGGCTCGGTTGGCCTTCGAAGGGGGTGGAAGGCAAGGGGTGGCCTTCGAAGGGTGGTGGAAGGCAAGGGGTAGCCTTTGAATGGTGGTGGAAGGCGGACTGAAGGATGGTGGAAGGCGAGGGGTGGCCTTCAAAGGGTGGTGGAAGGCGGACTGGCTGGCCTTCGAAGGATGATGGAAGGCGGGCTGGCTGGCCTTCGAAGGATGGTGGAAGGCGGGCTGGCTGGCCTTCGAAGGATGGTGGAAGGCGGGCTGGCTGGCCTTCGAAGGATGGTGGAAGGCGGACTGGCTGGCCTTCGAAGGATGATGGAAGGCGGTCTGGTTGGCCTTCGAAGGATGGTGGAAGGCGGACTGGCGGGCCTTCGAAGGATGGTGGAAGGCGGGCTGGCTGGCCTTTCACGAAAAGGTGGTCAAGATTGATTAATGAGCCTAGTTATTAGTGGGCTGAAATGGCTAAGATGAGGGGTTTGGTAACGATGGGTTAATGATGGATGGGGTTCATGACCAAAAGAGTGGTCCAAAATCGGTGTCTACAGGTGTCAAGCGCTACAACTGTCACTCTAGGTCCACAGTAACACAAAACACGGCACGGTGCCATCCGGTCACGTGAGAAGTCCACGGTCGCACGACACACAATGCAGTGCCATCCGGTCACGAAGAATCCATCATCATCGAGTATAATTAAAGCATACCTTTAACCAACTATCTAACAGTGTAAACATATTTTACTAGCATGGATTATTGTGGTTCTGTCTTGAATCGCGTCGCCCAAGGCCGACACCATTCAAGCATCCTAAACTGGTTCATGAAATCTCGGCCTCAGAATATGGCCTAAAAGGCGTCGCTACAAGTAGCCGCCATTTAAAACGCGTCGCTATCCCTCGTCGCCTGTTAGCGACCAAAAACAGGGACAGGCCACGGTTGATTCCCTTAAAACGCGTCGTCCTGGGAAGCCGTCTTTTGAAAAGGCGTCGCAGTCCTCAGATGCCAATCACAACAGGATCTGAAACTTGCAGAAACCTCAATTGGGGTGATTCCTGCCTAACTGGCGTCGTACTGGCCCGTCGCCATTCTAAATGACGTCGTCCAGGCAAGACGTCATTTAGCGCCAGAACCCCAGACTGACAGAACCTCAAATGGGACGATTTCTGCTTAAATGGCGTCGTGCTGGCCCGTTGCCATTCTAAATGGCGTCGTCCAGGCACGACGTCATTTAATGCTAGAAACCTGGTTCTGCAACTCTATCCGAGGGTTCCCTTTTCATCCCCAAATGCCCCAAAATCACACAAAAACAGAAGAGAAAGAGGGGCAATCAAACTACCATGCGAAACTCATAAGTCCACATTCATGGAAACCCCCATTAAACCCCCTAAACATGCTCATTCTACCCCAAACACATCATGCTCCACATGGAAACTACGGATGAAACGACCATAATTCATGCAAGGTTCGTCCCCCTACCGGTTACTTGAACTCCTCCTGGCTCCGTGCCGCCGAACCGCCGCACCGCAGACCGCCGCCGGTACCCCCGAGGACGTCGCCACTCCGCCGGGACGTCGGCCGCCGCCCGGAGAAGGAAACGCCGCGAAGGAAGTGGTGGTGGTAGTGGTGAGAGGTAGAGAGACGTTGGAGTGGTGTAAGAGGAAAGAGGAAGGGAAAGGGGAAGAGAGGGGTTGGAGGAGGCGGAGAGGGGGAGGAGAGAGAGTGAGAGGGTGAGAATGAGGGAAAGAAAGGAAGGCTCGTGGGGTCAATCCGAAACATGGTAAAATACGTCGTCCGAGACAGACGCCAATCAGATGACAGGACGGGCCGTACTGACAGAAGCTCTGAAACGCGTCCCTCACCACCGACGCCGTTCAGACGACAAGACCGGCACCGTACACTGACATCGCAGGGTCGCAGTCTGAATGGCGTCGTCCATCACGGACGCCGTTCAGACGACAAGACAGGGGCCGTACTCTTGCGGCCCGAAACCCGCCCACGTGGCGCCCACGTGGCACAACAGCAACAAACCTAAATGGCATTCACCCAGCAAGACGCCGTTTGAAAGGCGTCGTTCAGGACAAACGTCATTCAGAAGAAATTCTTAAGACCCCTCAGGGTCCAAACCGGGGGATCCGGTCCGAAACCGACCCGAAACCTGAGCCCGAAATCTCAGTCCTTACAGTCTCCCCCCCTTAAAAGAATTTCGTCCCTGAAATTACCTGTTGCAAGTAACGAGGGCGAAATATAACCACTACTCACTCACAAGGGAACTCACCAGAAAAGGTAAGGAACTGTTCCCGCATCTCAACTCCGCGCTCCCAGGTCGCCTTGCTTCCGGAGCGATACTGCTAAATCACTCAATCCAAAGGTACAACCTTGTTCCGGGGAACTTGTCACTTGTGATCCTCGATACTCACTGGACACTCTGGGAAGGACAAGTCCTCAGCGACTTCCAATTCTGAAAGTTCTAACACCTGGGTGGATCCTGAACATTCCTCAGCAACGAAACATGGAACACATCGTGCACCCCTGCAAGATTGGACGGAAAGGCTAGCTGGTATGCCGTTTCCCCAATTCGAGAAAGAACGGGAAAAGGCCCAGCACGTCGCGGACCCAGCTTACCTTGCTTCCCAAATCTCGTCACACCCATAGAGGGCGAGACTTGGGGAAACACGTAATCCCCAGCTTCAAACTCAATCGGTCTCCTTACCAATGGTAGCACCACTCTATCTGCCCGATCTGTAATTAAATTCCACTGCACTACTCTGGCAACCTTAGCACACTGCTAACTGCCTCTAGCCAATCTCAGACTAAATCACAGAGGATCGACACGACCATCTGAACACTGCCTCATAAGGCGTCATGCCGATGCTAGAATGGTAACTATTATAGTACGCAGAACTCCACTGTAAACAAACTCTGCTCCTAAGAACCTCCTCAGTCTAGGCAACATGCCCCGAGCAAAAACCTCCAAAATCTAAATGGCCCTCTCCGATCGCCCATCAGCCTCGGGATGATAGGCCAGGCTGAAGGCTAACCGCGTACCCAAGGCCTTTCAAAAACTCTTCCCAAGACCTAGAAGTAAATCTCAAAGCCCGGTTCAACATGATGGATAAGGGCACATCGAGCAGAAAGAGATGATCCGACTCACAACAACTCAGCTAACTTACCGACTGACCAGTTGATCGTTCCGAATTGTGCGTCGTTAAACACTCATGAAAACGTTCAATCTAAATTTATCCGGTTCACTCAAATCAAATTTTGAAAATTAATAATGGTGAGTCCGAGTCGATCCACAAGGAGATAGAATTTTAATTTTGAAAACTTTGGACTTTAGTTAATCTAAAAATAAGTGAGACTTTAAGTAAACTAATTACTTATTTAAACTAGAATTAAATTAACTAATATTACCTAAAAATATAATTACTTAAATTAAACAACTCTTTTTTTTTTCTTTTTCAAAAATTAAACACAAACATATAAGGAAAACAAGCACAACTAAAAAAAAAAACAAAGAAACTATTATTTAACTGTGTAAATTATTAATTAACTAAAAATCATGAAAAAAATTACAAAATTTAATGGTTTAATATCCTTAAACTAAATAAACAAAACATTAAATAACAACTAACTAATCCTAATTAAATAAACAACTATTATACTAATGGGGGAAGGGAAAGAATAGAATAAAAGCAATCTATGGGGGACTTGTTGGCGCAGTGGAACTTGAAGGGGTAAGTGGTGCAGTGGACCACTGGAGGAACTGAGAAGAAGGTCGGTTGCTACTTCAGCTGGGTGGACACCGGCTTGATGGCTGCTACAGCTGGGATGTGGAGGAGCTGGAAGAGGGCTTCACTGCATCTGCTGCTGGAGAGAGCTCACCGGCATGCATGGACTCCACGTGGAGGGCTTCGGTGCTTGAGCAGATGGTGCGTAGAGGAAACAGCTGCTGGCCGTGTGGGGGATGCTTGGAAGCTGCTGGTATGCGTGGAGGAGACAGCTGCTGGCCGTGTGGAGCTTGCATGGGATGTTGCCGCGTGGAGCCGCTGGAGGTGCACCGGGCAGGAGGAAGCCGTGGAGAGCTGGAAGCCCGACGTGGATGGCTGCGTCGCAGCTGCTTGACCTTGAGCTTGCTGCGCGTGGAGGAGCAGCTCTTGGATGCTGGACGTGCAGGTGCGGCGTGGGCTTGCTGGAGGAGCTGCTTCATGCGCTGGAAGGAGGATCTAGCTGGCTTGCAAGCGCTGGGAAAGGAGGAAGCTTGATGGCTTCACCGCGTGGAGGTGGTGGATGCCGGCGCATGCAGGTGTGCTGGCTTCAACGGGTGCATGCACGTGGATGTGTTGGCGGTGGAGCTTGCTGGTGAGAGAGATAACAGAGGGAGAGAAAGAGAGAAACCGGAGAGAGGGAGAGAAAGAAGAGAGAGGGGAAAACTACTGCGGCTAGGAGGAAGAGAGGGAGAAAACGGAGGGAGAGAAAGAGAGAAACCGAGAGAGAGAGAACTGGAGAGAGGGAGAGAAAGATGCTGGAGTCTGGAGAGAATTATTCTGAGAAGGAGAGAAAGAAAGAGGAGCTGTGAAACGGAGAAGAAATAGAAGAGAGAGAACTGTGGAGAAAGAAGTTGGAAACCGAGGGAGAGGAGGAGGAAAAACTGAAGAGAGAAGGGCTGAGATGCGGCTGGAAATTGGAGTTGGAAAAAGAGCAGAACGGAGAGAGGAAGAGAGAGCTGCGGGGTGAGAGTTGGAAAAGGAGGAGGAGAGGGCTGCCGAGAGAGAGTTGGAATTTATAGGAGAAATTGGAAGAGGAGAAGGAACGTGGGAGGCTTGGAGAAGGGACAGGATTCGGATTTGGAGAGGAAGAGGAAACTGGAGAAGGAAGAGGATTCGACTTTTTAAAAGAGAGAGAGAGAGGGTTTTTAAAATAAAGAAAGGAAGGGATGTGGTTGGGAAATTGAAGAGAATGAAGGAAATAGAGGATTTTAGGAAACTCCAGAGAAAGAAGGAATCAGAGTAATATTAGGACATCAAATTGCATTTTTACCCCTACTTTAGTTGAAATCCGAACATTAAACCTCCCCCAAATTTCTAGAAACTCCACCAGCTGCACTGCATCATCGGCATGTCCTGTTCACATAAAATAAATATAAATTAGCACATTATCATAAAAATATCATCATATTTATTTATTTCGTCTCGGTTTTGTCGAAAAACCGCAAATACGCTATACTCCTTTAATCACATGAAATGACGATGTTTTTAAGTCAGAATTTGACGAAATCGGTACCGTTGGACTTGGTACACAATTATCTATCATTTCATGCTATTTTGCAGATAAAAATATGAGTATGATGCATATGATTGCCCTTAAATGATCAATTTAACACTTTATCACTAGTCCTTCCTGATAGCCAGGAAGTGTGCTGACATGGTTAATTGCTCAATGGTAACCCAGATCACGCTCCCACCACCAGGGGATAAAACAATCCTAACACAAGTCCAAAGTCACAAGCTCCCGTTCCCATACCGGGATCGGCAAGTACTACAACCACGCTCCCGCTGCGCCACTCTGATGTTCCACCCTAACCTGCCGACAATTCAAGCACTCAACCACAAAATCAACCCTATCCTTCTTCCTACTAGACCACCTCAAACAATGATACGTCTTACTCGTTCCGGGAAGCATTATATATATAGAACAGTGCGCCTCAATGAGGACACACCTGCGCATGTCCCCTACTGTCAAATCATAGAGTCTACCTCTAACTTGACTGTACCATCATCCCACAATTCCACCTCTGGTTTCTGGAGAATCTGCGATAACTCTGCATCTGCCTTCTGAGTCCCAATTACGGTATGGTACACTGTTGGCCCCACAGTTAAGCTGACCAACATGGCTCTATCAGCCTCACGTGGAACCCGAAAGGAAGATTCCACAATCTGCTCAAATAATCTCCATACAAATAATGCCTCTGGATTTTTAGTGCAAACACCACAGCTGCCAACTCTAAGTCATGAATGAATAGTTCTCCTCATGCTTCTTCAACTGCCTAGAGGCATAGGCCACAATCTTACCAAGTTGCATCCGAACCGCACCCAAACCTCGATGTGATGTATCTGAATAAACCACAATCCACCGGAACCTGATAGAAGTACCAATACTGGAGCCAAAGTGAGGCGAGTCTTCAACTCAATGAAACTCCACTCACACTCCTCGGTCCACATAAAACGAACTCCCCTACGAGTCAACCTCAACAAGGGGGGGGGGGGTCGCTATTGAAGAAAACCCCTGGTCCAACCGTCGGTAAAATCCTGCTAATGCCAAGAAGTTCCTGATCTCAGTTACTATTGTTGGCCTGCTCCAATCCATCACTACCTCAATCTTGGCTGGATCCACTGTAATGCCCTCACCGATCACACTCTTATACGGGGCTACCCACGCACAATCGGTCAATCAAATCAATACTAAGTTAACTATGTTCCACAATTCTACCAAAATTGATAGACCAATATCATATATATTAACCTTACAAGGTACATTTTACAATACCGATTTTCCACCATGTGCACAATACATAAAAGTGCCATAAAAGTTCACAACTACTACCTAATAAGACAAGATAAGAGTGCTCATCTAGCCCAGCATCTCGGACCTCCACTAAAAGAACACACAACACCATACTAGGTACCGGGCTCCTATTGACCACTCGGCTCCTAGCCTGTCTTATTCTTTTGGGGACAATTTCTCAAAAAATACCCCTTCTTACCACAGCCAAAGCAGCCACTAGTGACCAATGGACATGTCCGACTGCCATGATGACCACCACAATGGGAACAATGACCTGCCGCATCTTGCCTCGCTCCGTGCTACCTGCTAGCCACAGTCTGCATTTGCTGAATCGAACCGTCTCTATCCTCACCCCAAGGCATCTCTTGGGACCCGAACTCAAAGGAACTCGAACCGCTTGACGAAAAGACTGTTGATTTGCTCTTGCCTTGCTGCTTCCCTCGTGCCGATCGCTCCAATTCTCTCGCCATTTGCTGGAATTGAGTCTCCACCGCTGCCGCGTAACGAGCTGCTGACGCCAGATCTCTACAACACTTAGATGCCACCATTGTCCTCAGATCATACCGGAGTCCGCCCACAAATCTCTCTGTTCTAAATTCCTCATGCTCAGATATATGTGGAACAAATTTTTCAAGAGCCACAAACTTCGCTTGGTATTCTAAAACTGACATATCATTATGCACCAATTCCATAAACTCCCTTTCCTTAGTCTTTCGAACGTGCCCCGAAAAGTATTGTCCACTAAACTCTTTCATAAATACCTCCCAAGGGATCTCTCTCAAGGACTTATCTGCAAACATCATCCTCTTGGTAGTAACCCACCACTCATATGCATTATCCTTCAATAAGTAGGTTGCCAACAAGGTCTTGTCATTCTCAGCACATTCAAGAACATCAAATGCCTTCTCCATTTCCTTAATCCAAAGAGCTACCTCGTCTGGGACTGGTCGACCCGTGAAAGAAGGGGTCTTCAACTTCAAGAACCGTTCCAATATCGTAGACTGACCGTCTCGGGAATTGGATCCCTCACCACCATCTCCCTGCTGGTATCTAGACATAGCCCCAATCATAGCTTCCATGAAACGATTCACATTATGCCCTTCTACTCCCGAACTAACATCGTCTGCTCTCGAACCACGAGCCAACGGTACTCTCTTCCTCGGCGCCATCACTACCCCACGAACGCAAAGATCAACACAAACACGTCAAAACCTATCAATCTACACCAACAGCCATCGCCTGTACAGACTCGTACTTATTGTTGGACTACGATATCTAACTCAGTTTACCACATACTCCACCAGACTGAGCTCTGATACCATCTGTAACGACCCGCCACCCTATGATCGGTAACCCGATCACTAAATGGGTGTCGAATCATTATCCAACGGTCTCACACCCGGATCTCATACACACATCTGGAGGAGTAAGCATTAAACAAGGTTAAATATAACATCCACATGGACTACAAGGAACTACAAGTGCGCAGGAAGGAAATTAATAATGTCCGTACACAGTCCAACAATAATTACATAGTCCACAAATTAAATAAGTACAGGCAGAAGTGAAGTACAACAACATCGGGGCATACCCCGGAACAGAGATAGCTGCTGGTCCGCACACCAAGGAGAACACCACACGCCGCCTCTCGCCACGCGGTCCACACTTGAAACCGCAGGGAGTGAGCCACACCAGAATTGGGCTCAGTCGGGATCATCCGATCCCTTGCCTCCCACTCACACACCCACAAGTGTAATAACACAAGTACAGGTAATTAAGGCAAGTAAGACTATAATACACTACTCCTAAATCTCGATATAAACCACATGCATTCGAAATATAATATGCATATCTCAGAAATCATTCTACCAAGGAGCCTACAACTCGCGTCTCGGCAAAACACGCCAATCACACAATCGAAAGTGGGAAACACCGACCACACAACTGAAAGTAGGAAAACACCGACCCGCTGAGACCAAACAGTAACCCTTCGGATAGCACGCTGGCTACTCCCGCCCAACTGGCTCAGGTGGTTACTCCTTCCCCCAGCATGAGTGACACTCCACCGGTACCACTCCGACACCGGTACTAGCTAACCCTGGGGTTCACCAGGTGACCCTCTCTCACTAGGCGTCACCCCGCCACTGCTCCCATCAGCGCTGTGTCCCAACCTCACCGACACAGGGTGTCAAGCACTACAACTGTCACTCTAGGTCCACAGTAACACAAAACACGGCACGGTGCCATCCGGTCACGTGAGAAGTCCACGGTCGCACGACACACAACGCAGTGCCATCCGGTCACGAAGAATCCATCATCATCGAGTATAATTAAAGCATACCTTTAACCAACTATCTAACAGTGTAAACACATTTTACTAGCATGGGTTATTGTGGTTCTGTCTTGAATCGCGTCGCCCAAGGCCGACGCCATTCAAGCATCCTCAACTGGTTTATGAAATCCCGGCCTCAGAAAATGGCCTAAAAGGCGTCACTACAAGTAGCCGCCATTTAAAACGCGTTGCTATCCCTCGTTGCCTGTTAGCGACCAAAAACAGGGACAGGCCACATTTGATTCCCTTAAAACGAGTCGTCCTGGGAAGCCGTCTTTTGAAAAGGCGTCGCAGTCCTCAGATGCCAATCACAACAGGATCTGAAACTTGCAGAAACCTCAACTGGGGTGATTCCTGCCTAAATGGCGTCGTGCTGGCCCGTCGCCATTCTAAATGGCGTCGTCCAGGCAAGACGTCATTTAGCGCCAGAACCCCAGACTGACAGAACCTCAAGTGAGACAATTTCTGCTTAAATGGCGTCGTGCTGGCCCGTTGTCATTCTAAATGGCGTCGTCCAGGCACGACGTCATTTAACGCCACAAATCTGGTTCTGCAACTCTATCCGAGGGTTCCCTTTTCACCCCCAAATACCCCAAAATCACACAAAAACAGAAGAGGAAGAGGGGCAATCAAACTACCATGCGAAACTCATAAGTCCACATTCATGGAAACCCCCATTAAATCCCCTAAACATGCTCATTCTACCCCAAACACATCATGCTCCACATGGAAACTACGGATGAAACGACCATAATTCATACAAGGTTCGTCCCCCTACCGGTTACTTGAACTCCTCCTAGCTCCGTGCCGCCGAACCGCCGCACCGCAGACCGCCGCCGGTACCCCCGAGGACGTCGCCACTCCGCCGGGATGTCGGCCGCCGCCCGGAGAAGGAAACGCCGCGAAGGAAGTGGTGGTGGTAGTGGTGAGAGGTAGAGAGGCGTTGTAGTGGTGTAAGAGGAAGAAGAGGAAGGGAAAGGGGAAGAGAGGGGTCGGAGGAGGCGGAGAGGGGGAGGAGAGAGAGTGAGAGGGTGAGAATGAGGGAAAGAAAGGAAGGCTCGTGGGGTCAATCCGAAACATGGTAAAACACGTCGTCCGAGACAGACGCCAATCAGATGACAGGACGGGCTGTACTGACAGAAGCTCTAAAACGCGTCCCTCACCACCGACGCCGTTCAGACGACAAGACCGGCACCGTACACTGACATCGCAGGGTCGCAGTCTGAATGGCGTCGTCTATCACGGACGCCGTTCAGACGACAAGACAGGGGCCGTACTCTTGCGGCCCGAAACCCGCCCACGTGGCACAACAGCAACAAACCTAAATGGCGTCCACCCAGCAAGACGCCGTTTGAAAGGCGTCATTCAGGACAGACGTCATTCAGAAGAAATTCTCAAGACCCCTCAGGGTCCAAACCAGGGGATCCGGCCTGAAACCGACCCGAAAACGGAGCCCGAAACCTCAGTCCCTACACTTTCTGTCCTTGGGAACTCTGCGCATGTGTTGATTGATTCGAGTGCTTCGCATTCTTTTATTTCTGAGCAGTTCCTAAATATTACCTTTGCACCCGTTGATGACATATCTGATGGACTGATGGTAGAGGTTCTTTTTGGGGATTTCATGTTTTCTTATAACTGTTTGAGTGAGGTTCCCTTGACCATTGAGGGTCATGAGTTACCTGCCCAGTTAGTTATGCTTGCCATTCGCGACTTTGATGTCATCTTGGGCATGGACCGGTTGAAGGCTTATTATGCCGAGGTGGACTGCCACAGGAAGAGGGTGCGTTTCTCTATTATGGACATCCGACCTTCTACTTCCAAGGTATTAGGCTTTCTGCTCGTGGTATTCTTATTTCTGCCTTTAAGGCCCAGAGGTTGCTTGTTGGTGGCTGTGAGGTTTTGCTTGCTTCTGTTGTTTTAGCTGGTGTTAGTAGTAGTTCCAGTCCTTTGGAGGTGCCTGTAGTTTGTGACTTTATTAATGTGTTTCCTGAGGAATTGCCTGGCCTCCCTCCTCAGTGAGAGGTTGAGTTCACTATTGAGCTTGCACTAGGTATGGCGCCCTTGTCTAAGGCCCCGTATCGGATGGCTCCGGCCGAGCTCGCTGAGTTAAAGGCGCAGTTGCACGAATTGCTGGATAAGGGTTTTATTCATCCCAGTACTTATCTGTGGGGTGCTCCAGTTCTTTTTGTCAGGAAGAAGGATGGTTCTCTGAGGTATTGTAGTGGATCCAGCCAAGATTGAGGCAGTGATACATTGGAGCAAACCGACAACAGTAACTGAGATCAGGAGCTTTCTGGGGTTAGCAGGGTATTACAGACAGTTCGTCTAGGATTTTTCTTCGATAGCGACCCCCTTGTCGAGGTAGACTTGTAAGGGAGTTCGTTTCGTGTGGACTGAGGAGTGTGAGCGGAGCTTCATTGAGTTGAAGACTCGTCTCACTTCGGCTCCAGTGCTGGTGCTTCCATTAGGTTCTGGAGGATTTGTGGTTTACTCAGATGCATCTCGTCGAGGTTTGGGTGCGGTTCTGATGCAGCATGGTAAGGTTGTGGCCTATTGTAAGGACTGAGGTTTCGGGTTCTGTATTCGGGTCGGGATCGGGCCGGATCCCCTGGTTTGGACCCTGTGGGGTCTTGTGATTTCTGGCTGAATGGCGTCAGCGCTCGTCGACGCCTTTCAAAAGGCGTCAGGGTGTGTGGACGCCATTTAGGTTGATGGTTGTTGTGCCACGTGGGCAGTTTTCGGGCCGCGAGAGTACGGCCCCTGTCAGATTTGTCTGAACGGCGTCCAGGTGGGTCGACGCGTTTCAGACTGCGACATCTGCGATGTCAGGGCATGGCGCCAGAGCGTTGTCAGTACGGCCTGTCACATCGTCTGAACGACGTCCACGGTGGGCGACGCGTTTCAGAGCAGTGTCTGTACGGCTGTCCTGTCAGACTGATAGGCGTCTGCCTCGATCGACGCGTTTTAGCTTGTTTCGGATAGACCCCGCGAGCCTCCCCTTCTTTCCCCCTCATTCTCACCTTCACTCTCTCTCTCCTCGCCCTTTTTCGCCCTCTCCGACGCTCTTCCTCCCCCTCCCTTCCTCTTCTTCCTCTTCCACCACTCCAACATCACCTTACCTCTCACCTCTACCTCCACCACTTCCTTCGCGGTGTTCCACTCTCCGGACGGCGGCCGACGTTCCGGCGGAGTGGCGGCGTCCTCGAGGGTACCGGCGGCGGTGTGCGGTGCAGCGGGACGGCGGCACGGAGCTTGGCGGAGTTCAAGAACCGGTAGGGGGACGAACCTTGCGTGTGTTGCACGTGGTTTGCTTGGCGTATCTTGTGGTGTTTGGGGGATAGATTGAGCATGTTTAGGGGGTTTACTTGTGGGATTCGGCATGCGTGTGATCGTGGATTCGTCGTATGCATATGGTGGCTGAGTTCCTCTTCCTCTCCTTCTTGTTTTGGGGCTTTTTCGGGGGCTTGGGGTTCAAGGGAGGAACCCTCGGTTCGAACCAGGGAACCTGGTTCCTGGCGCTGAAAGGCGTCGTACCTGGTCGACGCCTTTTAAAAGGACGTCGGGCCAGTGCGACGCGTTTCAGGGTAGGAAACCCCCGCTGTTCGAGGGGTACTGGTGCTAAATGACGTCATGGGTGGTCGACGCCTTTTAGAAGGACGTCGAGCCACCATGACGCCATTTAGGCGGGAATTGCCCCTTTTAAGGGTTCTGCAATCTGGATTTCTGGGTTGAATGGCGTCAAGACACCTTGACGCGTTTTAAATGGCGACTTCGATGGTGGACGCTTTTTAAAGAGATAATCCGGCTTTTAGTAAACCCGTCTATGGAGCTTGAATGGCGTCGACCTCGGTCGACGCGATTCAAGCCAGAAATGAATAACTCTGGTTTTTAGCATGCGTTTCACTGCGGGATGGTTCTAATGCATGCTTTGGGCTGTATACTGAGACGGAGGGCTTCTGCGTGAATGGAATTACATCATCTGTGTGCGAGTGTGTGTGTGTGCTTTAACTGTACGTTGAGACTGGGGTTTACTGTGCCAATGGAATTACAGCATGTTAAATGTGTATGTGTGTCTATACGACTGTGGATCGATGTGACTGTGGTTTACGTTGTCACCATGGACCGATGGGGACAGGGTCATGGTGTCTGTGAGGCTTTGTGCCGTACCGGTGGGAGAAGGGGTACATGTGTGTTTTACCTTTGGCTGAGGGAAGCAGAACCACCTTGAGCCCGTCGGGCCGGAGTAGCTGGTGCGCTATCCGAGGGGTTGCTGCTTGGTCTCAGCGGGTCGGGGTTTCTCTGTTTGTCGTGACAGCTTCCGGCGCGTTTCTTGCTGTGGAGCTGGTACTGGTGGGAGTTGGTTTACCCTTTAGCCACTGGGCCTGATGTGACCTTTGATCAAGGTTACGAGTGGTACCCTTAGCCCTTTGGCCTGACGCAGCCCGGGAGAGTTGGGTTTGTGGGTAGTTCCTGTAGCTTCGGCTTGACGGGGGTTCGCCGGTCCCCAGGGCCCTCCTGAAGCGCTGAGGCCTAGCGTGGAGGCAATCCGGTGGTAGGACAGTAGTCTAAACTGCTTGTGTGCACACGTAGCTGGCAGTGGCGGTACACTGGGTCCAGCTAGTCCTAGTTTGGCTCACTGCCTCACCCTACAGGGCCCCGGAACACTGTAGGGGTGGACAGGCGTGAGCAGTGGTGGTAGTGTTGGGAGGCGACGTTTGACTTCGGTCGACTGTGTGGTTTAGTCGCCTTGTGGACTTCGGTCGTGAGACGTGACTCTGTGTTGGGTTCTTCGGGTTACTCAGAGTTGTTCCTGCTACACTGTCTGTCGTACGTTTCGTACCGGGGTTGCCTGTTGTGTTTACTGCTTTACTTGACTGTTCTATATATTACTGTTACTTCACTTGTGGGTGTGTGAGTGGGAGGCAGGGGATCGGATGATCCCTACTGAGCCCAGTTCTGGTGTGGCTCACTCCCTGCGGTTTCAGGTGTGGACTTCGAGGCGCAGCGGTAGCGTGGTGTCTTCTTGGTGTGCGGACCAGCAGCTGTCTCAGTTCCGGGGTATGCCCCGATGTTGTTGTACTTTCCTTCTGCCTGTACTTATTTAATTATCGTTGGACATGTAATTATTGTTGGACTGTATACGGACATTGTTATTTTCTTCCCTGCGTACTTGCTTACCTTTGTAGTCCGTGTGATTGTTATATTTAGCCTTGTTTAGCACTTACTCCTCCAGATGTGTTGTGTGAGATCCGGGTGTGAACCCGTAGTTAATGGGCCGACATCCATTTAGTGACCGGGTCCCCGGTCATAGGATGGCGGGTCGTTACACCTATGCTTCTAGGAAGCTGAAGAAGCATGAGGAGAACTATCTCACTCATGACTTAGAGTTGGCAGTTGTAGTATTTGCACTGAAGATCTGGCGGCACTATTTATATGGAGAGAAGTTTCAAGTTTTTGCCGATCACAAGAGCCTGAAGTATGTATTCACGCAAAAGGATCTGAACTTGAGGCAGCGTAGGTGGATGGAGTTTATCAAGGATTATGATCTCGACCTTTCTTATCATCCGGGCAAGGCAAATGTGGTGGCAGACGCCTTGAGTCGGAAGATGGTCGTGTCATATCTCATGGCTCAGGAATGGAGGTTATATGAGCAGGTTGCGGAATCTTCCTTTAGAATTCCTCGTGTGGCTAATAGAGCCGTATTGGCCAGCTTAACTATGAGGCCAGCGGTGTACTATGCCGTAATCGAGGCTCAGAGGGCAGATGCAGAGTTACCGTAGGTTCTCCAGACACGAGAGATAGAGTTGTGGGATGGTGGTACAGTCAGATTTAGAGGCAGACTCTATATTCCAGCTGAGGAAGACATGCACAAGAGTGTCCTGGATGAGGCGCACCGTTCTAGATATGCAGTGCATCCCAAAACGACTAAGATGTATCATTATTTGAGGAGGCACTTTTGGTGGCGTGGTATGAAGAAGGACGTGGCTAATTATGTGGCGAGGTGCCTGACTTGTCAGCAGGTTAAGGCAGAACATCAGAGACCAGGAGGGTTGTTGCTGCCGTTACCGATTTCGGAATGGAAATGGGAACACGTGACTATGGACTTTGTGATGGGATTACCTGTGTCCCCTGGTAGAAGAGATGCGATCTGGGTCGTTGTTGATCGATTGACCAAGTCGGCACACTTTCTGGCTATTAGGAAGGACTGGTCAGTCGATAAGTTGGCTAAGTTGTTTGTGGACAGGATCATCTCTCTGCACAGGGTGCCCTTATCCATCGTGTCAGACCGGGATCCGAGATTTGCTTCTAGGTTCTGGAAGAGTTTTCAGAAGGCCTTGGGCACGCAATTAGCCTTCAACTCCGCTTATCATCTCGAGACTGATGGGCAGTCGAAGAGGACCATTCAGACACTAAAGGATATGCTCAAGGCATGTTGCCTAGACTGGGGAGGTTCTTGGGAGCAGCACTTGTCTACAGTGGAGTTTGCTTACCACAACAATTATCATTCTAGTATCGGCATGGAGCCTTATGAGGTATTGTACGGGTGGCCATATCGATCTCCTATGAATTGGTCTGAGATTGGCGAGAGGCAAATAGCAGGGTCAGAGTTGGTACAACAGTGTGCTGAGGTTGCCAGAGTGGTGCAGCAGAGGTTGACTACAGCTCAGAGCAGGCAGAAGAGTTATGTAGACATCCGTAGGAGACCGCTTGAGTTTGAGGTTGGGGACCACGTATTTCTCCGAGTCTCACCCTCCAAGGGTGTGATGAGATTCGGGAAGCGAGGTAAGCTGAGTCCGCGATATGTTGGGCATTTTCCCATTCTTGCTCGAATTGGGGAAATGACATATCAGCTAGCCTTGCCGCCCAGTCTTGCAGGAGTGCACGATGGGTTCCATGTTTCTTTGCTGAGGAAATATGTTCAGGATCCATCTCATGTTTTGGATTTTTCAGAGTTGTAGGTCGCTGAGGACTTGTCATTTCCGGAATTTCCAGTTCGTATTGAGGTTCGCAGGGAATAGGTCCTTCTGAACAAGGTCGTTCCCCTGGTTAAGGTCGTTTGGCAACATCGCTCAGGAGGCGAGGCGACCTGGGAGTGCGAGGATGAGATGCGGGAACAGTTTTCCTACCTTTTCCCGTAAGTTCTTCTCTTTTCCCTATGCTATCTTATTACTTTTAGCAACAATTTCGGGGACAAAATTCTTTTAAGGGGAGGAGAATGTAAGGATTGAGGTTTTGAATCCAGTTATCGGTTCAGTTTCGGGGTCGGATCCCTTAGTTTGGGCTCTGGTGGGGCTGAGGCTTAGTTTCCCTTTGGTGTCGAGCTTGTTCGACTCGGTTCAGACGGCGTCCAGCAATGTGGATGTGTTTTAGGCTATGCCACGTGGGCGCCACGTGGGCTGGCTTTGGGGCACGAGAGTACGGCCCCAGTCTTATCGTCTGAATGATGTCTTGTATGGACGACGCCATTTAGAGTACGGCCCTGGTTTGTCAGTGTACGGCCCGGACTTGTCGTTTGAATGACGTCAAACTTGAACGACATGTTTTTCCCAGTTTTTGTTTGACCCCGCGAACCCTCCATCCTTTCTCTCATTCTCTCCTTTCTCTTCTCTCTCCTCTCTTCCCTCCGACTCTCCAGCGCCCCTTTCCCCCTCTCCTTCCTTTCCTCTCCCCATTCCTCCTCTCTCTCCACTCCATTAAACTCCCAACTTCCTCCACTACCACCACCACTTCCTCCGTGGCTCATTTCTCTCCGGATGGCGGCCGACGTCTGGATGGAGTAACGGCGTCCACGGCGGTACTGGCGGCGGCGTGTGGCGAGGCGGGTTGGCGGCTTGGAGCTAGGAGGAGTTCGAGTAACCGGTAGGGTAACGATCCCCGTTGTATTTTGTTTACAACCATGTTTTTCCTGCTTTGGATCATGTTTAGGGGGGGTTTTGGGGTGAAAACACTAATTGCATGAAACGAGAAATTGGGGTTTTTTATTGGGTATTTAGGTTCTTCTCCTCCTCCTCTACTTTATGGTCTTTTGTGCGATTTGGGGGAGGAAATCCCACCCCATGGATTGGGAGATGGCGGAGGGAGAACCTGTCTATGAAGGTTAAATGGCGTCGGGGGACATCGCGCCTTTTAGAAAGGCGACTACCACCCGTGATACAGTTTAGCCCAAATAACAGACTCTGTCTCTAGATTGAGGAGCGTCTAGAGACAGCGATGCCTTTTAAACGGCGACTTTCGTGCACGACGCGTTTTAAGTTCAGATCACCCCTAGGCCTGTCTCTGTTTCTGTCGTTATTAGGCGACTAGGGACAGAGACGCCTTTTAAACGGCGACCCGCTCGAACGACACTATTTAGGCCATATTCCGAGGCCCATTTTCACATGAACCAGTTTAGGAGTCTTGAATGACATCGGCCTTGGGCGACGCGATTAAAGACAGAATCTCATTAATTCCTGCAATTAACATGTGTTTACATTGATAGATAGTTTGGTTAATTGCATATTTGAGAACATACTTGAGGACGATGATTTCTACGTGATCGGATCGCACTGTGTTATGTTTTGTGCGATCGTGGACCTAGAGTGACAGTTGTTAGCGCTTAGGCTCCCCGTGTCAGTGTGGGAGTGACACGGCGCCGGTGTGGGAGTGGTGGGGTGACGCCTAGTGAGAGGGTCACCTGGTGTACCTCGAGGTATAGCTAGTACCGGTGTGGGAGTGGTACATTCGGAGTGTCACTCGTGCTGGGGGAAGCAGGACCACCGTGAGCCATGTCAGGCCTAAGTAGCCAGTGTGCTATCCGAAGGGTTGCTGTTTGATCTCAGCGGGTCGGTGTTTTCCGCGTTCGGCCATGTGACTTGTGTGTTTAGCCGAGACGCTCCGTGGTAGTTTCAGAATCGTACATGTTACTGTCATAAATGCGTGTGTTTTATATCAAAATTGTGTTACTGCTTTATTTAGTAAAATTGTCTATATTTGTTTATTGCACTTGTGAGTTGTGGGGATCGAAGGATCCCTACTGAGTCTTTTTCAATGAGACTTACCCCCTGCGGTTTTCAGGTGAGGGTTCCAGGCAGGCGTAGCGAGGAGGGTGTTGCCTTAGGTTACGCGCCAGCAGCCGCTGTTTCGAGGTATGTCCCGATGTAGTTGTCATTTCCTTTTCTGGCCTGTACGTTTAATTATTTCTTTTCTGTTGGAGTATGTAATTAATTGCTGAGTCAAGTTGAATTGTAATAATTTTTAATTTCTACACTTCCTTTGCAATTCGATGTGATGTGGATGTTTAGCTTAGTTTATCATTTATTGCCCAGACTTATCGAGATCCTGGTTTGGGTCCAAATTCTGCCACATTTTACCGACCGTCCCAATCCTGATGAAGTCATTCATTGGCTGAAGGAGTTAGAGAAAACTTTTAATACTATGGACTGTGCGGCAGTTGAGAGGACTCCGTTGGCTACCTTCATGTTGAAGGATGATGGCTATGACTGGTGGACCACTTTAAAGAGCTTGTCTTATGTAGATAGGAATCTCAGGGAGATTCTACGGGAGACATTTGTAAATGAGTTCAATAGACAGTACTTCCCTAGGCATGTCCAGAAGCCGAAGGAGAGGGAATTTATGGAATTGACCCAAGGTATCATGACAGTACTCGAGTAACATCATCGCTTTAGGACGGTTTGTACCCTTCATCTTGAGGGCTGAGGAGCGTCGGGCTGAGAGGTTCATGGACGGGCAGAGGTCCAACTTGAGGAGTTTTGTTGCGTCCCGCTGTTGTACAAACTTAGCATCGGCGGTTAAGTGTGCCGTAGCAGTAAAGGCACAGCACGATTAGTCGGCCTGGAAGAGGGGACTGGCAACTCAGGGCCAACATACAACAAGGGGAAGACAATAGTAGCAACAACAACTCCTTCATTTGGCTCGGGATCATCTTCACTCGGCTCCACATTCAGGAGGTTCTTTTAAGGCAGTGACGGCAGTAGTGGCAACAGTGGTAGTAGCAAACTCAGGCAGACCCAGTAGGGTCAGTCAGTGTCTAGCGCTCAGTACGAGGCAGCTCAGAGACTTCCAGCAGTTTGTCGTCATGGTGGTGGTGCTCACGGTGGGACTCAGTGTCTCACATTTTCTATGAGGTGTTATACTTGTTGCCAGTAGGGCCATCTGGCGAGGAGTTACCCGCAGAGGCATGGTCAAGGGCAGGGACCGGGAGATCAGAAGAAGCCGAGGACCCAGGGGAGAGTTCTCGCTATCACCAGGAAGGAGGATCGTGTGTCCAACTTGGTGGCATGTACACTTTCTGTCCTTGGGAACTCCTCGCATGTGTTGATTGATTCGGGTGCTTTGCATTCTTTTATTTATGAGCAGTTCGTAGATGATCTTTCTGCACCCGTTGATGAGTTATTTGATGGACTAGTGGTTGAGGTTCCTTCTAGGGATTTTATGCTGACTTATAACTGTATGAGTAAGATTCCCTTGACTATTAAGGGTCATTAGTTACCTGCCTAGTTAGCTGTACTTGCCATTCATGACTTTGATGTCATCTTGGGTATGGACTGATTAGAGGCTTATTATGCCGATGTGGACTGCCACAGGAAGAGGGTGCGCTTCTCCATCCCGGGCATCCCGGCCTTCTACTTCCAAGGTATTAGGCTCTCTTCTTGTGGTATTCTTATTTATGCTTTTTACTTGTTTGTGGCTATGAGGCTTTCCTTGCCTCAGTAGTTATAGCTGGTGTAAGTAGTGGTTCCAGTCCTTGGGAGCTGCCTATAGTATGTGACTTTGTTGATGTGTTTCATGAGCAGTTGTCTGGCCTTCCTCCTCAGTGAGAGGTAGAGTTCACTATTGAGCTTGCATTAGGTACGGCGCCCTTGTCTAGAGCCCAATATCGGATGGCTCTGGCCGAACTCGCTGAGTTGAAGACGTAGTTGCTGGAATTGCTGGATAAGGATTTTATCCATCCCAACACTTCCCCATGGGGTGCTCCAGTTCTGTTCGTTAGGAAGAAGGATGGTTCCTTGAGGTTGCGTATTGATTAGAGACAGCTGAACCAAGTGACAATAAAAAATAAATACCCACTTCCGAGAATTGATGGTCTGATGGATCAGTTGCAGTCTGCGAAGGTGTTTTTGAAGATTGACTTGAGGTCAGGGTACTACCAAATGAGAATCCATAAGGCAGACGTAAGTAAGATAGCTTTCAGGACTCGGTATGGACATTATGAGTTTTTTGTTATGCCTTTTGTAGTGATAAAAAAGAGTGTGTGTTCATCGTGTTATCATGTGTTTACTATGATTAACAATATAAAAGGTATTGTGATCGCCAGAAATCAAAGGTTTCAAAAGAAAAGTGATGGCTTACTAACCTTGCAAATCGGGAGAGCGTGGGGTTTGTAAACATGCTAATTTTGACATTATTTTGAGTAAATTTCATATCATATAATAATGCCTCAGAATGGTCTGATATTTAATCATTAGTTAATTTTTATTAAATTTTCTGAATTAATTATCTAAATAGTATTCGGTGAGACAGACATAATTTAAGTTAATTAATTAAATTGATTTTAACTCAAATTTTTATTAAAATATGCCAGAGTCTAAAAGACGTCGACATGTATAGACGTCATTTATAGTTTATTCATATTTTGATATTTAAATTTAAATTTTAATTAATTAGCTAAAAGACGTCTACCAGGCACGACGACATTTAGGTCTCTTAAACTGTTTGTCTCTTTTTCCGGATGTTTATCTTTATTTTAATTAGCCTAAAAGACATCTTCCACTGACGACACATTTTAGATAATTACAGATAATGATGAAATAATCTGTGTTTATCTACTTGTTAGCTGGATAAACTTCGAAATCTTTCATGTTAATCCATTAATAAAGAAGCCTATAAATATACAACCCCTTGGTCATTAAAAAGTTAGTGATTATGATTGAGAGTGGTGATAAGTGATTAGAGTGGTGATTTTGGAGCAAAGAATCTTGGCAACGACGTCCAAACGCTGAAGGATCGAGTTGTTACTACTTCCAGGAGTCTTCATTCGTTCTTTGTCCTTTTAAGAGCTTTCAAGACCAAGGCTTTCTAGGGGCCATTCAACTTAGTTCTTAATTAATTTCTCACATTTCTCACATTTTCATCACATTAGCATAATATTTTCATCACATCATTCCATGCAACACACACTCACTAGCATTTTTACTCAATCCGTATTTTAAGGAGTTTAAAAGACCATCCCAACAAGTGAGTTCATTTGTTTAGTTGCATGATTAAAATTTCTTCTGGAATGGATAGTACTTCTGCTTGAGTTCACATTGTTCTTCATTTCTTTCCGCTTTTTTTTTTTTGTAAGGTACAAAAGGAGATTAAGGGGAGAGGATCAACAAGGAAAAGGAAAGTTGGATGATCCTCAAGAATTTCAACATCTCCCACATCCAAAACATGTAAGCGATCAAACTTTTTCTTTTGGAACTTTTTAGTTAAAAGTTTATGGCGATCACATTCACTTAGTTTCTTTTTAATAGGTTTATTTTGTCACTTAAACAACATAATTTTTCATGATAATCACACACCCGATTTGAGCACTCACCAGCTTTTTGGCGATCACGGTGGGACGTCTTGGTCTCGCCATCTTTTTAATATATGTTCTTGCTTTTATCGATCGGGCACCCACGGTGCACCACCTGTGTCTCTCGATACGCCCTCACCGATCGGTGAGTTTTCAGTTTAGTTGTTATTCCTACGTGCACCACGTGCACACCCCTGCGGCAAGATCTTGCCCTCCCCGTTTGATTAGTTGAAAAGTTGTTTCTGTGATAAAAGATTGTGTGATTGATTGATATTTTAGTTGTTTATCTGATAAAATCATCCTGTTAAAATTTAAAAAAAAAAAAAAAAGATTCGTATGAGCTGATTATTTATCGCTTTCATCCTGTTTGTGTGAGGGGGATCGATCCAGAAATTCCTCCAGAAATACTGAATCTGTGACTTGAAAAGCGTCCAGTAGCAGCGACGCGCTTCATACTGCGTCGCCCAACCCAGACGCCTTTCAGGCAATTTTCTCTGATGTCTGCTGCCTGAGCTTCTGTGAAAAAATAAGTTTCTGTTTGAATAGCGTCGACCAACAGCGACGTGATTCAGGCAGTTTCTTGTTTCATCTTCAGTTCTCAGATTTTTGATATGTTTGCTACTCACATTATGTATTAAGCATTAGAGGCCATCCAGGCTACAGGTCACACGCACTGAGGCTAACACCCTCCTCTTCTCTTAGGAACACCCTTCTTGACGTCTTCACCTTTCTCTGATTGGGTCGGTCCCTCGATCAGACTAGAGTGGTTGGCGTTAAAGACCTCCGTAAGTCCCCAAAATCAAGGTATTCCTCCTTGTTAATCGGGTTGGTTGTACCAATTGAAGTCCTGGTTAGATTTTCATAACGTTGTGAGAGAAAGCTATAGAGCATAACGGTGGAAATTGAACTGAAACTAGGATCCTACCGCTTGAGTGAATTTGTGATTAATTGAATCCAAATAACCCAACAAGGAATCCTGAAATAACGTTAAACATCCACTTGTCTACTTAATCTCTGTGCAACTTGTCTGCAAATCGTTGAAAAAAATCTAACATCATGTTACTTCGATCAGGTAGGGATTTGAGCATGGCTCCAGATGCCATAGTCAACTACGAGGGAGATGCTAATGCCCCTCGTGACTCTGATTACCATTTTGAAAGCGGGGGAGATGCTGATGCCCCCCGTAATTCTCACCCTTGTCCAGTTCGATATGAGGGGAATGTCCCAACCCCTCTTCATTGTGCTCATGATCAATATTCTGATCTTCCTCTGCATGTGCATGTGGTTCCTAATCTTATTTTCGAGGGAGACATGAACCCGAATGATCCCACATCCTCTGATCCCTCGGATCTAGTGAATGCTTTGGGAGTTTTTGCCTCCTGCCTGGATCATCAACAATTCGAGGCAATCCAGTCTATTCTGAAGGGGAAGATGCCCGTGCAGTCTGCCGAGCCGAACCCTGCGGCTCTCCCTGTCATCCCTCAACCACCTCCTCATCATACTTCCTTCATTCATCAGGCCATGGAAGGCCTCCATATCTCAACTTCTCGGCCAGCTGGGCAACAACTTTCCTCTTCTAGGCAACCGGCCAGGCCACTGATGCCTACTTATCAAAGTGCCCTCGGGCATGGCAGAAGCTCTGCCGGACCTCAAATTTATTGTCCTCCCTGCCCTACGTACTCTAGGCAACAGGCCTATCAGTTACCTCTACCTCCCCCTCCTCCCCAGGTTGATCCAACAACGCAAGCGTTGCTGGCAAAGATGGAGCGTATGGACGAACAGTTCAACAACCTTCAGAAGATGATGGGGGTCAAAGCTGCACCAGAGATTAACTTACCAAGTCTGCCTGTGTTCCATCTGCCACCCTCTGAGATACAGGTGTACCGAAAATACAACGGTACTGGTAACCCCTTCACTCATTTGAAGGAGTTTATGTACGAGTCATCCTTTTGGCAAAACGACAAGAGGTCGTTGGCATTTTTGTTCAGGAGATCTTTAGAGGGACCAGCCCTCGAATGGTTCTTCTCTTTAGAACCTACTGAAGTAGAGGACTATGGTATCGTCTCACGAAAGTTCATTCAACGATACCAGGACAGAGTCGCCCCCTCCCTGTCCATCACTGACCCAATAGCAGAAAAGATGAAACCCGATGAGGAGTTCTTCAGTTTTGCTGATAGATAGAGGGGCATGGCAGAAAAAGTGAAAGATCATTTGTCTAAGTCAGAGCAAGTAAAGATGTTAATTTCCAATACTACGCCTCAGTTCAAGTTAGTCCTCTCCCTGAACAACCTGACCAGCATGGCAGAGCTCTATGAAAGAGCACGATACTGTCAGAATGCTTTCAAGCATGCTACGTTCTCTAGCGTCTTTGATCGTCACCGACCTAGCAGGCCTCTACCTCAAAAGCCTGCCGTGCCAAATTCCTCTAGCACAGGTCCAACCACTGAGGGCACGCTCTCCCATGAGCAGGTTAGCAGTATGAACAACAACACGCCCCAATTTGTGAGTAATCAGCAACCACAGTACTAGCGGCCGCAATAGCCAAATCAGCAGGGTTATAGACAGCAGCAGCCAAATCCACAATATCAGCAACCCCAGTACCAGCGGCCTCAGTAGCCACAGCAGCAGTCGCAACGGCAATTACAGTATCAACCCCCACAACAGCAGCATCAGCAACAGCAGCAGTACCAGCCGCGCGCACCGCCAGCATATCACAATGTACCTCCTGCTGCTGCTTACAACCAGCCGAGAAGACCTCTAGGCCCGAAGAGGGCAGAATACCCAGTCCTTCCAGAGTCCTTATTGGATATTTTCAGTGCTCTGATGGCAGCCAATGCTTTGGTCCTGCCAAGAGAAAAAACAATCTGGCCCCAGAATGCCGACACTTCCAGATATTGTTATTTCCACAGGCAACCTGGACACACCATAGACACCTACTTCAAGTTTCGAGATTATATTCATGATCTCAACGAGCAGGGAGGCATTGATTGGGAAGAGATGAAAAGATACATATCCGTCTTGAAGGCGAGAAGACTGCAACAACAACAGCAGGAACAACAACAACCAAGAGCATCGGCGCAGGCAACAACACCGCCAAATATGGGTATAGTGCAAAACCCACTCCTGGAGCACCGGAACCAGAACCAAGTTGCCCCTATTCTGACAAATAGCCGGTCTGAGGCTAATTGAGGGCAACAGTGGAAGATAGAGGACTCTTCCTCTATTTATTCAACGGGTCACACTCCGAGCACCGCAGAACAACCACCACGCCGCACCATCCAAGACCGCAGCCCGTTACCATCACACTTATACCAACACCCGCATGTCACTCACCTGCACCCACTAACCCATTACCACCTCCCACTTTCCTCAAACCCATTATCCCCTACGCCACTACGCCTCCATTAAATAACCCCCCGCAAGCTAATTACGCACCCATCATGCCATCCAAACCACTACTCCGCGTACCATTCCCCACACCACCCACTACCACTACCGCTTACCCAAATCCCATACAGCCATCTAAACCTCTACTCCGCATGCCATTCCCCACTACATCTGCACCAACCAATTACCCTTCCACCATCCAACCATCTAAGCCCCTCATCCGCACCATGCCACCACTAACTAACCCCACGCCATCGCCCGCATACGAACCCTTCACACCGTCCGCACCATTCATTAACTCTGCGGTGCTCAAGTTATTACCCGGCCCTTCTACAACTGAAGAACATGCACTCCGGAGTGGAAGGATCTTTAACAAAGTCTTTCCTCAGTCAACAGTCAGAGATGGCCCATCACAGCCGTCAGAGGAAGTGCATAATGATGAGAGTGCACCAGGCACTCAATATGACTTGTTGAAGCATCTTGACAGAACACTGGCACGAATCTCTGTGCTTGAACTGATAAAAAGATCGAAGACCCACCAAGAGGCTCTGATGGAGTATCTACAGAAAGTGATGGTCAACAAAGACGTGCCAGTAGAGAAGATTGCCGCACTACTAGCTCCTCAGGGGGATCAGCCTTCTATCTCATTTCATGTCTTGGAACTAGCACCGCCAGCAGCCAGGAGTTTGGCTCTGAGCATTACGGTCAATATCTGCAAGAAGGCCATAGATGCATGCCTGGTCGACACAGGGGCTTCAATCAATGTCTTGCCTCCGAAGACCTTTGAGTTGTGCGGTTTACCCAAAGAAAAATGGCTGCCTAGCCCTATCTCTGTAACAGCATATGATAATTACACCCGTTCCCCTCTGGGAATGGTCTATTTGAAAGTGGAGCTAGGTCTTGTGTGTCATGCCGAGGTCGAATTCACATTTTGGAAATCGACCCTTCTTTAAATGCCATTTTGGGTCGTCCTTATCTGAAAACCCTCGAGGCGATTCCCACTACGAATCATCAGTGCCTCAAATTTCTCTACAAAGGATGAATCGTCAAAGTTACGAGCATGTCGATCCTTGTTGCTGCTCACTCTCTAAATATCAAGCCCACTTCTTTACCTGGCCGACAACCTTTTCTGTCGGTATTATAGGTCTACCATCTGGTGGCTGATCCTTTAAAGGCCGCCACTCTTACTCCTTATCCACTGAATGCCATAAAGAGGGGGAAGTGCATGAATACCCCTGGATGGAAAATAATGATGAAGAATTGTTATCAGCCTGTAAAGGGCCTGGGCACACAATTACAAGGCAAAACCACTCCCGTCAAGGATAACCGAGGGACACCTGGAAATAGCCTGGGCTATAGGCCAAGAAAAGTGAAACATGACATTACTAAGCAGGAGGAGAATGAAGACGGCCAAAAGGTCTGGGAGATAATGTCTACACCATGTAAAGAAGGCCGGGATCCCTTAATATGGACTCTATATACACATTTTGTCAAGGGGCTCGTAATCAGCCATGACAACACAGTGGTCATTACTTCTTGTTTTGACCTCCATGATATATATGGGAGAGACCTGGCCAGACATTGTTCAGAGTTGCTCACATACCAGTCCTTAGAGGCTCTGCGGTTAATGAAAAGGAGGAAATTCCAAGACCTTGAGTGTGAATGGTACAGATGGTTTGACCTAAGGTATCTTTATATTGCATTGAATAGACTGTTTCTTGATCCCTCCGAACCTAAGTAGCCGTCACAAATAGATGAACTGATTAAAGAGCCTGGTGTCATTTTTGACAAGAGAATACTGTTGTCAGAGGAAACTGATGAAGGGGAGCCAGATGACCCCTATGAAGCTGGCTACACCACGGATCTTCTTTGGAGGGGGACTTATCCTTCTCATATTTTCACGCTTCACACCTTGTTCCGCACTCTGCTCCTGACTCCGACTTGGTCGCGGGTCATTACTGAAGATATTCCACGGGCTCCGCCCGTCATGATTACTCTGTCCCCACGGGACTTCATTCCCCAACCTCCTCTCGATCCAGAGAGGATTTATGATTTAATTTGGGACATACTGCTGTATGATCCCCCTAACCCTTTGGCCTTGGTGCCACTTCCTTTATTTCATTCTCCTCCTATTCATCTTCATTCTTGTTTTATGTTTAATTCTTCTTTTATAAAAAAAAAAAACGCCAATTTGACAACAAATTTCTCTCAGATCCTCATTGAGGAAACTTCTTACTTATCCTATTGTACCCCATCGCGTGGGTCTTTCGGTCAAGATTCTCTTCTAGATCTACTCTTTAGCAAGAATCTTTATGAAGAGGATGAGAAAACAATGGTACAAGTTCTCAAGGATTATAAGGACACTTTCGCCTGGAGTTATGAGGATATGCCAGGGTTAGACTCATCACTAGTGGAACATAGGTTGACATTAAAGGATGGAGCTAGCCTGGTCAAGTAGAAGTTAAGGCGATTCTACCCACAAATGGCTTTAAAGATGAAGTAAGAGGTTGATAAGTTACATAAAGCCAAATTCATTTTTGTTGTCCTTTATCTACAATGGGTGGCCAACATAGTCCCAGTTATGAAGAAAGATGGGAAGGTCAGGATTTGTATTAACTTCCGAGATTTGAACCGGGCATGTCCTAAAGATGATTTTCCAATGCCTCACATTGATGTACTCATCAATAATACTGCTGGCTATGAAACTTTATCATTTATGGATGGATTTTCAAGATATAATCAGATCAAATTGGCAGAAGAAGACCAGGAAAAGACATCATTCACTACACCTTGGGGAACATATTGCTATGTCGTCATGCCATTTGGACTAAAGAATGTTGGAGCCACTTACCAAAGGGCTATGATAGCAATATTTCACGACATGATGCATATCGATCTAGAAGTGTACGTGGATGACTTGTTGGTAAAATCTAAGACTAAGGTTGAGCATGCCAAAGTTCTCGCAAGAGTGTTAGAAAGATCAAGGGAATATCAGTTAAAGATGAACCCTAAGAAATGTATATTCGGGGTATCCTCAGAGAAATTACTTGGATTCATTGTCAGTAAACG